>VWYH01009482.1:0-11883 GCA_013399365.1 Pampusana beccarii
AGTTGAGTGCAAAAAGAATGGCACGGGGATTTACCTATTTTTCATGAATTCTTCTCCATTTTTGGAGAAATGTAGGAAACTGCTAAACCCAAAGCCTTGACTGAGTCTGTGGATCAGCAGCGTATGGGCAGTGGTTTGATAAGCCTCCATAGCTGGCTCCCATTTGGTGGTACACTGAAAAACACATTTAGAAATTGTCACAAGTGGGTGGTAAGGCAAGTGAATGCTAACTAGTGGTTTAAATCTGTCTTACCATGAGAGCAGTGAAAACCTGGAACCTGTTCCCTTGAGAGGCTTTGGTGTCTTCATCTTTGGAAACACCCCAAACCAGACTGGACAATGTCTGGAGGTTCCTGCTGTATCTGTCTGTGCTTCGAGCAGAGGAGTTGAGTTCCAGAGGTCCCTCAGCTATTCCAAGATTCTGTGAAATGCCTGTTGAAAACTGTTTTGGCTAGTAAAGGATAAATCTTGAAATTCTTCATAAACTGTCAACAGCAATGTTGCTGCATTGAGGGAAGGAAAAAGAAAAGCTAAACGTTTTAGTACTTGAAATAGTGGGCTGATACTTACCCTCCAAAGCTTTTTGGAGGGGAAGGAAGGAGGAAGAAACTTGGTACAATGTTCTCTTAGAAAACCAGAAGTGCAAATTCAAATTTCTCTTCCTCATTGAGGTTTGTGCATGGAGACAATTTGGATTTTCTTTCTTTTTCTTTGAGGGCAGATAGATACAGTGCATAGTGTTGAAATATCAGAGTGCTTGGTATAAATTTTAACTGTAAACCACTGCATACTTCACAAAGATGTTTGCATAAGGACTGGCATGATCTTGTTGATACTTTGGATGCTAAATGAGACCTTTCTTCTAAGAAATCAAAATGCTGCCTGTTATGACAGTTATATTTCTGGAAGCAGGAATCTGCCTGAGTTCTGCAACAGAGCAAGTAAAGGGACCTTTGATAAGCAAAAAGGAACTTGTATTTTATGTGAATGTGATCGGCGTTGCTGATTGTGGTTGAAGTGGCCTCTTCCATATCCTACTTGCCTGCAAGTGTTTCAGACCACACTGAGTTGTGATTTGAGATGTGGTTCTCATTTCCTGAAGAAGGTTGTGTGGTTAAATTAGCATATTGCTTTTGTCTTTCAGATACTTAGTTTTCAAAGTAAATAATCAGAACTGTTAGTCACAATTACTAATATATGTTTAATAACTAATGAACTGCTCATAATCTGTGTATTAGGCTGATGTTTGCCTAGTGTTGGGGTATATATTACTGGGAGTTTGGAGATAGGACCTGTCTGGGAGTTGCCAGATGATTGTTTTTTCATGTATTTATTAGGCTGTTGAACTTGCCCAAAATGAGTTTAGTTTGAGTGTTTACAACAGTTTAGCTTTACACCAAAAAGTATCTTTCAATCTCAGCAGCAATTTATAGGCAGGTTGTTGTTTTGGTTTTCCTCCCGTGGCTGGAGTCCCTGCACGGAACGGGCACAGGCTCAGGGCTTGAGGGGCAGTGACCAAAATTCCGTACTGTAAACCAACACGGTCTCTTGTAGTCCTGCAGAAACAGCTGTTTACTTCTAAGCCACGGTATTTCTTTGCTTAATACTTATGTCATTGGATATTTGAGCCGTCCTCACATCTACACAAATAGTTGCTGTAGAACAGCAGTTTTTCAGAAGGGTCTCTGGAACTCCTCATCATAGTGCAAAGCTTCCGGGTACACTACATCTTCCAGATGTTTTCCCCTTTTTCTGGAGATCAGCCCTTGAAAATCTTCGAGTACGTCCTTAGGCTTTCCATCTCCTGTGCTATGCGGTTTTGCTCTTAAACGTACTTGGATAAAATACTGTGTAAGGGGGCCTCCATGTAGTTCATGGCTACTGCTAATGGTTAATTCAACTCCAGTATATAGAATCAGAGCGAGTTTTAGGCTAGGAGGACTTTCTAGTTCTTTTTGAGTGTATATAATAACTGTAAAAAGACACCTCTGGACAGATGTATGATCAGAGTGCAAATAGTATCTTGAATAATGAAAAACTGTGTCAACTAAGGCTTTGTTTGTGTGGTTTTAAATGGATTTGAGATGCTTTTGTCTCTGGAATAATTTGCATTCAATTCTTACACAAACTTTCTTTGTAATTCTGATATGTGTGTATGAATTTTTGTATTTATTATATAACTGCCTTTGTAATTGTGGCCCTTTCACAGGACCTTGAAATCCTTCAGGCAGAGGCTGGACTAAAATCCAGGCCAGCAGAACTGTGCCTAAGTGTGGTAATCATGTTCCTTTGGTGCAGGAGGCATCTGCTGCCCCATGTACGGGACACGATGGGTCAGCTTCTGGTTTTGCTGCGAGAGCTGAGCTGGACTGATTACTTGTCTAGTGTCTTTTCTTAAATCTTTATGTTCATTTTATCCCAGTTACTAGTTTTAAAAGCATGAGGGCTAAAAACTTACTTTTGAATAAAGAGATTTCAAATTTTTCTAGTTAAATAAACAATAAAACCAGAATTACCAACATTATGAAACAATCTTATGTCTGATAAATATGGATTATGATTATATGCTTTACAAAAGTAGTGAAGTCTTGATAATGAGCATTTACTATTATAGGCTACTATGTATTGTCCATTAAGTAAAGGAATTGTGAGTTAATTAAGAGAGTAAATTAATCAGTCGCAACAGTATACTTACAATTTCTAGAGAATCACATGCAGGGTTCAGCTCTGCAGAAGGACTTGGTGTAATGAAAAGGAGTTAATTAGTTAGACAAAGCAATAAAACCATTAAATGGACCATGTAAATAATTTTCAAAACTATTACATATTTATGTGAAGGTATTATATGAAATGCCTGTGTGTATTCCAGTGTCCTTGAGAAATTTTCTTCAGTTGCCTTTCTTAGAGTCCATGATGACTTCCAGGCAGCCAGTGCTGATGAATACATAAGTCTTACAGATTTTTGTCAAGCAAAGGGATGATGCCATTTTAATAAACAGCGTCTTTCTGAGGAGCAGTTTAAGTGCTGCCCGTGTAGGTGATGATGTGTGTAAAAATACATATTTAAACATCTATGCATTTAGATTGGTTTTTCTTAGCATTGTTACAGCTAAATGCAGCAGCCAGCGATGAGTTTGTGTGCAGAGTTCAGGTTGGTGAGCTCGGAGCAGGAGTTGAGCTGCTGGAGGTGCAGGATGCATCTCGAGGGCAAGTGGCTTCCAGCAGCCTCATGCTTATCTGAGCTCAGGTGTGAGACTGGAGGGCACCACTGTTGTCACAGCTCCCTGGGCTGTGCTCATTGATTCTGCAGACACAACACAGTTACACAGGACGAGTGTTTTCCAGTCCTCTAGTGCTGATCTGGAGGCAGCAGGACAGACAGGATGCTTCCTAAATGGGTGCTTTCCAACAATAACACTTACTTGGTTAAGTATCTTTTCATGTTGAATGCTGACTTTGCCCTGATAATTACTGAACAATGAAAGTATGTTCAAAACAGCTCTGTCACAACAGTATCAGTCATACCTATGCATGGTTATGAAAGAGAATGAAAAAGTGTCTGTGCTTTCCGTAAGTGATTGTTTTAGATCTCTACAAGTGATTCCCCTGTTCACCTCTGTGTATTCTTGAAACATCTGTGGAAAAAGGCAAATGTCATAGTGGAATTTAAATCTAGAAGTATATTCAAAGTTAGGTTGTTTTTTTTTACAGAGTTTGTAAAGTTTCAGTTTTGAGTTACTTGTTTGGTTTGGGAATTGGAAGGAAAACACCCAACAGCAGAGGCCAGTGGAGAACAAAAAGAACAGGGTCTGGAGGATGTTATCTGGAAGGGGAAAGAAAACACTAAAGATCTGGTATTGATTAGTCTAAAATGGGGAAGATTGAGGGGAGACAATGGTCTCGGTAAAGTGCTGTTGGAAAGAGGATGGGCAAATAGAACCATGTGTAGTTTGTTCAGACTGCATCACGAAAGATCCAGATTATGCAGTAGGACACATATAACAGTGAAAATTGTGAATGACTGGAATAAATTACATTGGAGGTTGTAGAATCTCTGTGATGGGATGTCTTTAAAGTAGGTAAGACACCTGTCAGGAGTAGTGCAGGTACAGCAGGTCCTTCATTATAGCTGCGGAAAAAAACATTGTGAACACTGGGAGCCACTAATTCCATAATTCTTACAAAGCAAGTTAATTTATAGAAAACAGTGCAACAGTCTCAAACTGTTAGTAGAAATACATGAGTTTGGTAATACAAATGTCAAGGAAAATCTAGACTTGGGAGGAATTGCAAGTACCTCACGTTATTTTCATGAAAGCCTGGATATCCTGCTGTAATTGTAGTGTATGTAGGAGAGGGGACAGGAGGAAAGTCACTGACGAGGAATTTGTGCCTAGAATGAAATGACTGGGTTACATTCCGTGAAGCTGGTGGATTACTGTAGCTCTTGGTGTAATAATTTGGCTGTACACTTGCACTGGAACACTTCTGTAATGTATCATTTCTGAAAATATTACTTCAGAAGTGAAATAACACCTTTTTGCATGGCATATGTGAACATATGCTTATTTTTTGTAAGACTATGCTATTGGAGCCTAAAATATTGAGATGCTGGCTTTCTATTTATTTTACAGATTTACTTACAATCAAATACATGACCATGGGGGATATGAAGACCCCAGATTTCGATGACCTTCTCGCAGCCTTTGACATACCAGACATGGTTGATCCAAAAGCAGCTATTGAATCTGGACATGATGACCATGAAAGCCACATAAAACAAAACGCTCACACAGATGAAGATTCGCATGCCCCATCATCCTCTGATGTTGGCGTGAGCGTCATTGTGAAAAATGTGCGTACTATCGATTCTTCGGAAGGAGTAGACAAGGATGGGCACCATTCCACAGGCAATGGCTTGCACAACGGCTTCCTGATGTCATCAGCTCTTGATAATTACAGTAAAAATGAAGGGAAATCACTTAAAAATGATGGTTCAGCTTCTGAGACTATACTGAAGGATTCAGCTTTCAACCAGTTTAGCCCAATATCAAGTGCTGAAGAATTTGATGATGATGAAAAAATTGAGGTGGATGATCCTCTGGATAAAGAGGAGATGCGTGCAAATTTCAGAGCAAATGTCTTGGCAGGATCTGGATCTCAGCAGGAATACGACAAACCAAAGGCACTTGGAGGGGAGCACTTGATTAAATCTGGAATCCCAGATTCAAGTAGTATAGATAAAAATAAAGTTGCTAAACGAGAAACAGAGGCAACCTCCATGAATTTAAGTGTCTATGAGCCTTTTAAAGCTCGAAAAACAGAGGACAAATTGCTAAGAGACAATTCTGAGAAGCTTCTCGAAAACAGGGTACTTGATGGAAAACTAAGTACTGAAAAAAGTGAAACAAATCTTGCCAGCATTTCCCAGTCCAAAGCAAAGTCATCAGCAAAGCTTTCCTCATGCATTGCTGCAATTGCAGCACTGAGTGCTAAAAAGGCAGCTACAGATACTGGTAAAGATTTACAGTCTAATTCAGGAGAATCTTCTCCATTACCAAAAGACATGAGTGAAAGTCCCCAGGCTATTGAAAAATCACCTGAATCTCAGAGTCTCATCGATGGTGCTAAAAAGCCATATATCAGACTACCTGATAGTCCCAGAAGTGTATCAAGTGAAAACAGCAGCAAAGGGTCTCCATCTTCTCCTGCAGGGTCAACACCAGCAATTCCTAAAGTTCGCATAAAAACCATCAAGACTTCCTCTGGGGAGATCAAGAGAACTGTTACTAGAGTGTTGCCAGAAGTGGATTTGGACTTTGGTAAGAAGCCAGAGCAGACTGCTTCTATGGTCACCTCCATGACATCTCTGCTGTCCTCACCAGCCTCTGCTCCTGTGCTTTCCTCTCCTCTTCGAGCTCCTCTGCAGTCCACAGCTGTCACCAATGCAGTTGCATCTGCGGAACTGGCTCCAAAGCAGGTCACTATCAAACCTGTGGCTACTGCCTTTCTCCCTGTTTCAGCAGTCAAAACAGCGGGTTCACAAGTTATCAATTTGAAGCTTGCTAACAATACCACAGTGAAAGCCACTGTAATATCTGCTGCTTCGGTGCAGAGTGCCAGTAGCGCTATTATAAAAGCTGCCAATGCTATCCAACAGCAGACTGTTGTGGTGCCAGCGTCAAGCCTTGCCAGTGCTAAACTTGTGCCAAAGACGGTCCATCTTGCCAACCTTAATCTTCTGCCTCAAGGTGCTCAAACCACCTCTGAACTCCGCCAAGTGCTAACGAAACCTCAGCAACAAATAAAGCAGGCAATAATTTCTGCAACAACCTCACAGCCTTCTAAAAAGGTGTCTCGAGTCCAGGTGGTGTCATCTCTGCAAAGTTCGGTAGTGGAAGCGTTCAATAAGGTGCTGAGTAGTGTCAATCCTGTACCAGTTTACATCCCAAACCTTAGTCCCCCCGCCAATGCTGGGATAACGTTACCCACACGAGGGTACAAGTGTTTGGAGTGTGGCGACTCGTTTGCTCTTGAAAAGAGCCTGACCCAGCATTATGACAGGCGAAGTGTGCGAATCGAAGTGACATGTAATCACTGTACAAAGAATTTAGTTTTCTACAATAAATGCAGTCTTCTTTCCCATGCTCGTGGACACAAGGAAAAAGGTGTTGTGATGCAATGTTCACACTTGATTTTAAAACCAGTCCCAGCAGATCAAATGATAGCATTTCCTTCAAGCAATAACGCTCTGTCTGTGCTGCAGAGCCCTGGGGGAGCTGGCACGCATGCTGTGACCAAGATACAGTCTGGCATAACGGGGACAGTGATCTCGGCCCCCGCAAGCACACCTGTCATTCCAGCTATGCCCCTGGACGAAGATCCATCCAAACTCTGTAGACATAGTCTGAAGTGTTTGGAGTGCAACGAAGTTTTCCAAGATGAGACATCTCTTGCAACTCATTTCCAGCAGGCTGCAGACATGAGTGGACAAGTAGAGTATCATATGTTTAAATTCCAGTGTTTCATCTATGGGCCTAGGAGACTCTGGATATGTTTTTACTTTCATTTAGCTGTTAATTATCTGAACCTTCATGATTAAAAGTATAAACAAACACCACAGAAAATCTTGCAACACTTACACAGTCAATGTCAACATTTTTTAAGAGTTTTCTTAGAATTTTTTCTAGGCCCTGAAGTCTGAAATTTACACTGTGTATTTTTACTAGAATTTAGCATTAGCTTTCTTACAGCTGAACATTACAGTACTGAAATTAATAATGGTCTTTTCTAAGAATTTCTAATTATTCTTTCTGTGCTTTGGAATTTGAATATCCTGTGGAATCCACTTAATTGGCACCCTCATTAACTATTCAATCTGAATGATAGTTTAATCGATTCATCCTTGATTTGTCTTCAGTTTTTATTAATTTCATATGGCACTATAAGTGAGCTGGACATTCCCCTTACCTACAGGGACTCCAGGCAATGGACAAATGGCACACTGATTCTGCTGAGAGGATATGCATGCTCTTTTCTTCAGCTCGCTCTTAAACACATGAAAGTGTTCAGTAGCATGCGTTTCTTACTGTGTGACATTTATTTGTATTGGTTTTCCTTTCCTCTTACCATTGCTAATAAGTTAAATTTACAAACCATTTAAAAATTCTTTATTAATGTATGTGGCCCAGTCTGAAAGAAACACGTCATTCAATAAAAGTTAATATTTATCAGTGTGCGATGTATTTTATAATCCCACAAGAGTTAAGATCGTTATAAAGGATATAGCTGGATTTCTGTTGGGGTGTGCCAATTAAAAGGGATTCTGGTGTGTTTCAAAGCATCCAGTTGAGCTGGTGTTGCAGCTGAAATCTGCAAACGTGCTCAGACTGATTTAGACAGGAATGCCCCAGCAATATTCCCAGGAACTGCACAGCAGTGCACAGGATCAAGGTTTTTAAGTCCTGCAGTTAGGAAAAAACCCACTGGTCATAGGAGTGCAGACAGGTTTCTGTCAGAATCTGTTTCCTGAATTTAGGCTGTGTTCCATGGCCATGAAGAAGTTACACTGCGCCTGCCACCAGAGTAATGCGCAGAGATCGGAATGGTCTCAACTCTGGATTATGTGGGTCTGCCTCAGCTCCTGCTTTACTGTCTGGCTAGTGGATTTGGGCTGGATTGCCTGGATTCACAGTGAAATGCCTTGAGAGTGGATTTCTGTTTGTAAGATACTGCAGATGTGCCTACCTCACGCAAATCTATAGAAGTGTTTTGTCAGAAGTTAGCAGAATATATTCCCTCCTTAGACCTTGCTGCAGTTGTGAACAGTGTCTGACAGCAGACCACGAGTACATTCTGCACCAGCTCTTGAGTTACTTAATACTTGGTAATTGTTTTTTAGCTAACTCCTTTGTTGGTGCTTATTGGTGTTAGATTTGTCTTTTTTTCCATAATAGGTCCATTAATTATCATTTGGTATGATAAAAACCAGTAGTCCTTGTGAAAACACTGTTGTTCTTGGTACAATGAAATCAAGCAATTAGCAAGGCACCAAAATAAAGCAAGTGGATGACAGACAGGCAGATGTACTGAGAATAGGTTGGGAGGATGAGGTAAGGATAAAATGAAAAAGACAAGAACAAAGCTTAAAAAGTGATGTACTCACTTTCTGTGGCGGCCTTTTTTTGTGTGGGCAGGTAAACTAACTGGGTTTGTAGAAACACCGTTTCCTGCTGCCTCTCCCAGTGCTTTTTCCCTGTTGCTGCTGGGTTTGCTCTCGATGCGTGTCCTGGTAGACGGATGCTGCTCACCTGGTGATTTCAATACATGTCCTGGTGGACAGACGCTGCTCACCTGGTGATTTCTTGCAGGAAAGCAATGAGATCTTAGAGCATCTAAATACAATGGCAGTTAGGTGGGTAGGTAAGTGTGGGAGCACAGACGCTACTGTTCAGGAGAGCTGGCGAGGGGTCAGCAGCAGTGCCCACTGCCAGTGTGCTTGTGTCTCCTGCTGGAACTTGCTCTCCTGTAAGAGCTGCTGTGTGCACAAGGCCTTGGTACCTGCTTACTAGGCCATGGATTTCCAGCTCAAAGCAAAACAAAACAAAACACAGCCTTGTTGCTGCAAAGCGCTGGAGGAAAATAGACTATTTTCATGTTGGTCTGTTTTAAAAGAACACTCTTGATATAAGTAGTTTCATGTGTTCTTTGTTGAAATATCCTCTTAAAAATTAATTAAATATCTGTCGTAGTCCTTTGCATATATCAAGCAGCAGTTTTCAATTCTATGATTTTATGATTTTTTTTTAATGTTGCATTTTGTTACATGCTGTAGTGTTGTAGCTGTACTGAAATGCCCAGCATGGAAACTGTTTAACTGAGAGCAATACAGCCTGCTTTATTTTGTTATCTTTTTGTCCACTTTTTGTCCCAAGCATTGCTGCAAGGGTAGTGTTTGCTGAAGAAAGACTCTGTGTAGGCATTTATTAATAAACATTTTAGTACTTTTTCATTATATGCTACCCTTTGAAAAGCTTGGACAAGAAATACTCTTGACTTTGGTTTTGCTTCTTAGTGCCTGGCACTGGCTTTTTGTTGTAAAACTACTATTATTTTGAGGGGAAGGAGACAGGAAAGTTAGATGAAATCGATATTTTAACTTTGGGAGGAAGTAAGCAAGCATAAAACCAAACATTTGCATTTTGCAAACAAATAATAGGAAAAAAGTTATTATTTGCAGATTACGATTATTTCTAGTGCCCACCTAATTGGTCTTGAAATGGAATTTTATGCTGTTTTGTGTTTTCGATGAGTCTAAGCAGTAAGTAGCTGTTACACGTCGTTCTTAAACTCCTGTTATGAAGGTAGAATATTTGTTTTAAAATAAACAACAGTAAAACAGCCCTAGCAATTAGAAGATGTTCCCTATAAAGTTGTTACCTTCCTATAATATTTTACTTCCATTAATATTCCTGTTAAAGGGAATGGGGCTGCTCACTGACAGGTTTCCTGGTTGAATGAAACCCTCATCTACTTACTGGAGGAAAAAAAAGTAGCAAACCTGGGCTAATTAACATTAACATTCCTCTTATTTACAGATGTAAGTGTATAGTTCCCTTGAAAACTACATAGCTCGTTTCCCTTCATACTCACAGTTCTTGTGTATTTTGATTTCCTGCCTCCACCATTTTTTCTTCTAACCCGTTTTTTTTTTTTCCTGAAACTTTGACTTTAAATACAGGCAGGTGATTATTTTCATGAACTGTGTTTTTTTTTGATGTGGGTTGGAATGAGAAAACTGGAAGTTAATGCCATGTTAAGTCCAAAATAAAATGGTAATGAAACATGCTGAATTTCAGAATTTTACAGTACAGCAAAGCAGTGGCCTTAGCAAACAGCATGTGGTGTCAGCCCGAGTTCGCAGCATTACAGACGAGTCCTGCAGCCGCGTGTTGCAGAATGGGACCCACAGGCTCTGTCTGGGCTGTCGTGCTGCGGACAGAGGTTTGGGAGGACCCTGAAACCCGCATGTTTCTGTTATTGCAATAAGAATTGTGTTTTGCTGTTTTCTTATGTAATCAAACGGTACTGCAGGTTCTCCAGGGTTACATCGCTGCTTATCGATACGCAAAGTCAAGTTGTGGTTAGTCAGGACTATGCTTGTGAGCCTGAGCTGAGGATGAAGTTCTCGCCCCGAAGCAGTTCTGTTCAGTGCTGGAGGGCAAGTTGGGGGTTTGTCTTTGCAAAGTGAATGTTTTTATGTGCCTGAACAGGATTTCAGACTGGCTGTGTCACGAAGGCTCTGATGAGGGGACAGGGAAGCTCAGGCAAACCCTCTGCATGGGCGGTCAGTGGGTCCGAGCCACCTGCTCAGCTCTGGGCCGGCAGTGGTGCTCATACCCCGAATCTGAGCGATGGTAGATGTTCAGTGCTTCACTTCCTCTGGTTTAATGTTCTGCATTTGCTATCTTGCTGTTGTCAGGACGATTGAGAAAGATGTTTGGATGGAGACTGTTCAGATGTGTCAGGCCACCATGTTCACAAAGTAAACGTTAAAAGTGAACCACATGAAAATACACTTCTTGTGTGTGTGACCACAAGATGTTTCATGTTAACATTTCTACTTAAAATTACTGTTTTTAAAAAGAGAAAGTATTTATATGAGTCCTCAAAAAAACCCATTTAGATTAAGCTGTTTTGGAAAAATAATAAAAATGGAGTGTACGGATTGTAATACAAAAATATACTTGTTCTTAGAATACCAGTAATACTGTAAAAATGCTAAGGGAATTACGAAGTTACTTTAGACCTTGTTATTGCACAGTGTTCTATTAGAAAAAGAAATCCTTTTTGCAGTGACTGTAAAGGCTTTTTCCTTCCGTCTTTGGAGTTGGTGTCTGTCTCCTGTTCCTTAAATGGGAACAGGTTATTTAAGTGGCATAGTTGCCAATACTAGTAAGTCAGACTCCTATGAAAGCTGTTTGTAACACTGTACTATTTCTTCTACAATGGTAGCTTTGATTCTGCTATTATATGCTCTGGATCTTACTGGTTTTTAAAAGAGATTTAAAGAAGTGTTGCCTAAATTGGAAAAACGGGATGACTTTTTGTGAAGCACCTGTCTTTTAGTAGGAAACTTGTTTTACTATGAGGAAAGGGATTATTTCTTAATTATTTATTTTAGAATTTCTTCATACACTGACTTAAACCTGCCAGGTTTGATTCTCAGGTTGTGCTTAGGCCACTTGCACTATTAAGTGCCTGGGTGCCCATATCTGCCAGCTCTGCCCTTCCTGGTTTGTCAGCAGGGCCTGCAGTGAGTACTCGCCTACTTCTTTTGGTCCACATAGGTCATAACGTTTAACCTTTTATTTGATATATTAC
>VWYH01009483.1:0-304577 GCA_013399365.1 Pampusana beccarii
TTTTCTTTTTTTCTTTTCAAATAACGTAACTGCAACCAGGCATTGTTTACGCTATAATTGTAAGATCAACTCAACTTTAGCCTATTTAGAGACCATTTGAGACATGTTGTCCTATGTCTGCTGAAGGCAGAATGTGTCATGTGGTGTCGTCTTTTTTCCCTTTTTCCTTTTTTTTTTTTTTTTCCATTTGCAGCACTAACCCTTTGTTTTTCCATGTATACGTGTATAAATATACCAAAGGCAGGTGGCTGTGTTTGAAGTCAGGCAGTTACAGAACTCAGTCAGCGTTAGAGTGACAGTAACACATAATCATTTACTCATATGTAAAATCTAAGTGATTAAAGCTTTGTCAAAAGAATTTTTTTTTAAGTGTAAGGCTGCGATGCACATTGTGTAGTCATTCTTTGTAACATAGCTGTATTACCTTGGCCAACTTAGCACTTTTAAATTTTGCTCTCTGCTTCTCTTTTTTGTTTCTCCTTTCTTTTATGGCAACAACAGGATGATGTTTTGTCACATCTTGTAGCACTTAAAACATGATAGCTGTTAGCAGCTTTCTGTCTTCTCTCTCTAAGAAAATGTTTGTCTTTTTGATTGTATCCACTGCAAATTCCATTACTGAAAAGTTGCTCTATTTAAAAAAAAAAAAAAAAAAAACAACAAACAAACCGAAACAAAAAAAACCCCAACCTGGAGATGACAAACTGGCAAGGGAGGAGAGGGGAAAAAGGAAAAAAAACAACCCCATACTCTTTGTGTCTTTTAGTATATTTAAATAAAAGAGTATATGTATTCAGGTTCTTCAGTCCTCAAACATTTAGGACATTAGGGTTAGCCACTCTTTAGAGAAAAATCTGTATGTAGGTTCTACCACACAGGAAGAAGTGTGATATTTTGCATGCCTTCAGGTTGGTAGGAACACTGAAAAACATCTTTTTTCGTCTCCTGTGTACATCTTGAAGGAAGTACTCTGCAGCCGTACCAGTGCTGCATACTGAGTCTGTAAGGGAAGAAAAAGAAGTGAGGAGACAAGAGAAAGGGGAATTGGGGGAAAGAGGTAGAAGTGGTCCTTATTTTCCAGAGTCCTTTTGCCTTATATCTTCTCCCACTTCCCCTTTCACCCTATCAAACTTTTTTTTTTTTAAGGAATGACTCCTGAGGGGTTCTGTGTCAGGAGAGAAGGAGCGCGTGCCGTCCTAATCTGTGTCGGCAATTGAGGTCTGTCCTTACAGTTCTTCCAAAAGAAAATGAAACTTTTCCCAGGCAATCACAGACTGTCTTGAGATGCTGAGGTTTTCTCCTCCTGAAGGACGTTTGTCCGAGCAGTGATGAACAGTTGCCGAGTGCGGAGCACATGTATGTGCAGAAGTTGATGGAGCTCAGCAGTCCAAAAGGTTGCAGAGCTCGGTCCGCTTCACCCTTGGTAAAAGAGAAGAATGTGTCGCCATACTGGGTTCTCTTGCCCTTGTGCTAAACCAAGTCAGGGCCTGCTTTTGGGTGCAAAGGCCAGCTGGCAGCATGTGGCTGCCCTTGTGGTATTGAACTCCCTTACCCTCCAGGGCAGAGTGGTGGTATCCAGGGTTCCCTTGAAAATAATTCCTCCAGTTGTCTTTGCTCCCAAGCTTGTCTAGGGACTTGTTTGGAAGAGCTTGACTGGCGAGGCCAAAAAAAGGTGTGAGGGACCATGCTGTGACAGTTCAACAGCATCGATTCAAGGGTCCAGAAGTGTTTCCTTGGCACATAAACAGGAACCAATCCCTATGGGTGAAATAGTTCTGTTAATCTTGCCTTTTGCTGCTGCTGGGAGTTTGCTTCCCAGTACAGTGGTGCTCTGAGCTGCAGGCTGTCCATATAGCTTTTAGTAGTTTGTACAGTGCGTATTTTCAGATAAAATTATTAACTTGCATTTTTGTTGGGTGTTCTGGTTTTGTTTTTAAGTCAGTTGAATCCCACTAATTCGGAGACTTTTAAACAGAGGCTGAGATGTCCCACCTTTCTCCACTTTGTTTAGTTGTTGCTGCTGGAAAGCAGACTACTTGAACTGGAAATACAGTAATAAGTGTAGGAGCAGTGTTGCAATATATGTAGAAGAGGAGAGTTGCTGTACCCGAGCCTTGATGTTAATACCAGTGTGACAAGACACACTTTCTTACGGTTTATGTGACTGGCTTCTCTCAGAAAAATATTGGAAATCCTTTTTAATGGTAAAATCATGGTGTGTGAAGTATGTTAATAGCATCTCAAGTTAATTCTTTAGGAAGGATAGTACAATAAGAAAGATGTAAATTGTACTTCATTGTTTCTATGCAGAATAAAGTAATTAGGGCAAAATTTCATCTTAGCGGGCTGAAAAGTAAGAACTTGTAGAGGGTAAGGACAAGTCTCAGTCTGTCAAATACCTTCTTGAAAAAGCTGAGACCTGGCTAGTAAGCCTAATTTGGCACAGGGAAAGAGAGACTGATATACTAGGCAGTGTCCCTTAGTAATGTGGCATGTCTCTTTATATCGGGGGCTGGTACTTGGATTTCCAGACCAGTCCTCTTTGCTTTTAATATTAACAAATGTGTTGCCACCTGACCTGTGAAGCCAGGTTAGCTCAGGGACCCTTCTGCTTGGCTGCCATTGCTTCATCTGTGCTCGCTCGCTTCCCAGGGTGCCTCATGCGGTTATTGAAGGCATGGCTTTTATTGCCACCTGAGGAGTGATTTGCTTATAATATCTTTTCCCACCTTGTTATTCCTCCTCTCTTCCTGCCCAAATAATCTGCTATTTAAAGAGAATGCTGTAAAGAGTTAATACAGAGGATGTCTGTGTCCTGTGCAGTATAACTCCAGTCAGGTCCAGGGTGAAATTATCCTTTGATTGTGGTAGGGAGTCATTATCCTTTGCAAATGTACCGTGCAGCCTTTGACTGTTGAATATGAGATAATCCCTTCTCCAAGTTAAGGTATTTTCACTTTCACTAAACAAACAATTTGCCACATAAATCACTGTGGTAATTGGCAGTCAGTCGGGATCTTAATAAAGTAATACTTTGCGTACCCCCATCTTTAGACCTGTTATTGTGAAGGAGATTTTAAGCAAATTATTTCTTCAATGCTTTTCCTCTTAAGTTGTTTAAAAATGTGTTTCTATGCTGCTCTCTGCCTAATGCTGGCCTCTTCAGTCATAGTCTGTTTTCATGTCTTAGAGGTCATAAAACTTGCTAATGTTCTTTGGTGTGTATAACCACTTAATAAAAAGCCTTTATTTGGGGGGGGGGGGGGGAAAAAGGCTTCAAGCAAACCGTCTGTTGGTGAGCAAGTACCTTGCCCTGTGTTGTGGACCGAAGTATAAGAAGCTTCTTGAGGGTTGTTTTTTTTTAATAGCGTAAACATGCCTTTGCTAATCTTCTGATCATGATCTACATGGGAGATGTTGACCCAGGTTAATACGTTTTGGTTTAAACACCAACTTTTTGGTGCAGTAAAAACTGCGAGAGTGTCTCCCATAATGGACAACCACTTCCATAAATTTTGATTCCTGGCCTCCTCCTCGGTGGGACTGCCTGGTCATGCAGGGGTAGATCCAGGAGGACACGTGCTTCTGTCTCGCAGCAATTGGTTTATTTATTGCCTTGAGCTTAGAATGACAGTCTTGAGAAAAGTATTTTTGTTTTGGAATGACACCTTTTTGTTGTTATTTCCCTTAACTTATTTTTCTGTTAAGGTATTTGAATTTTCTCCCAGAAATTTGTTAGAAGCCTTTATTTAACAAAAGAAAAAAAAACAACAACCACACAACCCAAAAAACCAACAGGCTTCTTGAGAGCTTGATAGTGTATTCTGGGAGTTTGTTCTTATTTAATTTTTTTTTTAATGAATAATTTGATGCTATTCTCTGACAAAGTTTTTGTGTTTGTTTGTTTTTTGTTGTTTTTCCTGTTAGCTTTTACTAATAGCTGAAAGGAAATGGTGAGAGATTGTACGAAATTAAAATGGCCTTCAATATACCGCTTGTGTATTTTCTACTTCTCAGCTTCTGTGTTCCCCTTCCCACCCTAATCCCAGAAGGGCCAGCGTGAGACTTCTGATGCGAGTCATGAGGGTCCTGTAACTGAGGAGTGAAAAGGATTTCCCCTGAGGTTACAGTGAAGTGGGCAGAGCCATCAAAGGATCTCTGCGCAAACACTTAAAGCAGAAGATGCTTACAACTTTAAAACGTACAGCTTTATTTTTTTTATATATATATTTTTTTAAATCCTAAGATAAAGGAGGTGTTGGGAGATGCTCCCTTTCAGAGAACAGGATACATGGGAGAAGTTAGAGTTGCTAAGCTCTAGCTGTCTTGAGGAAATCTTTGGATTTAGCATGTATAGCGAAGCAAAAATACTCATTGGTTAATTTGGTATTCTGTATGTTCTGTGCCCTTAAATGTAATTGTTTTGAAAATAAAACTAACCTTGTTATGTGATGTTAAAAAGCTGACTTGTGTGCAATGTTTTGATTTTTTTTTAAGAAAATGTTTGTATATAATTAAATGGTTTAATGTGCTTTAACTGGCCTAAGGTAAAGAGTAGTCCTAGAATGTAAACATATATAATTAGGATTTCTGATTTCACTGTGAGATCTCTGAACTCTCTTGTTTTGCGAAGTGGTTTGTTTTGTTTACAAAACACTTTCTATTATTTCTTTTATGGTGTTGGTTTAAAGGCATTTGCTTCACTTCTGTTCTAATATTGAATTCATGGTATAGTGACATCTGGTGACACTTAGCATTATCAGTTTCACTGTGTAAAGTCAGACACTTTGAGCAAAAATGGTAATGATATGACAATTCTCTGTGTCTATGAATACACGTTTTTAAATGAGGTGGTTATAAAAATAGTTGCTGTGCAAAATGTTAGTAGTCTTCTTCAAGAAGAAAGCAAATTTTCTAATATCACTAGAGCAGTCTCTTCATTCATCTTATTTTTAAAGCACAGTGTCAAAAGTGATGCTGCTTTACCTTGTATCTCTGATATAATGTTTTTTTAGATATCTGTGAAGTATTTTTGTTTTTTGTTGCTGTTGTATTTTTCTGCAGATTTTATATAAAATACCAGTTAATGAACTGCCTTTTTGTTTTTTTTAACTATTAAACTAAAATACATTTCAGACCAAAACCAAATGATATCATATAGCATTTGAAACCTGCCTTTTTCCTTGTCCCTTTTTTTTTTTTTTATTTTTTTTTTTTTTTTTTTTTGTTTCTCTTTTTTTTTTTTTTTTATTTTTTCTTTTATTTATAACTTTTAATAATTCTTTCATTTCATTTTTTTTTTTTTTTTTTTTTTTTTTTTTAAATGAGCCAAATGGGCGTGTAGATAAGATCACTATAATGGATCCAGGTCTCTTTTGGTAAAGTGTTATTTAAAGGTCTGTTAAGATCTTATAAGACAATATACTGAAAAATATTGTAGTAGGAATATAGATTTAGAAGTGTTAATGAGATTAATACAGCTTAATTATATTGTAAGTTGCTACTGTCCATAATGACAAGCTTTTTGTCATAGAAACGATGTATGATAAATTAATTTTGGTCTAGTGTATAGAATTATCATATTGCTATAAATCTTTGAAGTAAATCTGATGAAAAATTTTCATAGTTAGCATTGCTGGCCCTGTGTATACTGTTCTTTGTATACTGTATGCATATTATTTTGCCTACTGCATTAGTCTTCAAACTAAAACTCTTATTAGAGAGTATTTGGATACTTCAGACTGTGTTTCTTGCAGTTTACATTCCTTTACCATGGCATTTTGTCCTGTCTAAAAGTATTGTATGGAAATGTTTAAAACTTCTGTACAAAGTTTCAATAAAAATAGAGAAAAAAAAAAACAAACCTGAAACAGAATAGATATTTGTGAAGCTATTTTGGAGAGCTTGTCTATAATTACGCCATACATAGCCTTACTTGTAGTAAGCATTGCATCGCTATATATATGTGAAGACACCTCTCGTTTTGTCCCAGTTATTAAAAGGCAGACCTTTTGAAGCGGAGCGTGGGCATTTAGTTAGAGAAGTAGAAAAAGACTAGTGTGGTGTAGGTGTTGTGGTTTTTTGTTTTGTTTTGTTTTCCTCAAAACCGAACCCATAAAAACTTCAAGAAGAACTTAAGGATCCAACACGTGGTTGTGGAGTTTGGCTGTACAACTTAGTGGTGATTTCACGTTGTGGGACTGGGGCTTGGCTGATCTTTCATGACTTGCCTGCAGCTCCGGGTGGTGGCAGGGCATGGTGAGCCCCCTGAAGCATCCCGTAGAGCAGTGGCTTGAGTGTGAACCAAAAAGCAGGTGAACAGTCATTTAGCAGAGCAGCCTTGGATATAGCATAAAATTTCATGGTGTTTTTTTTCTCCTCCTTTAAATGCTCCATTCAGATGTTGCTTAACCAATTCTTGAGTGGGACAGGCACCTTCTTACTTGTTTCTGGGGTGTCCTTAAATATCTCCAGTTGTGCTTCGGTATTCCTCTGGGACTGCCCTAGCCTGGCTGCCTCTGTGTCAGTCTTGTGTTTATTTCTGACTGCAATCTGGAAATTGGTCGTGGTGCCCAAGGTCCTCCAAGGAGCCCATGCCAGCAGTCATGCTCTGAGGATGGTGTGTGTGATGCTGTTCTCCTTTGTAGGAAGCAGTTACAGCTTGTGGTCGTCAGCACTTAAGTAGCTGCCTTTGGGGAGGGAAGGATGCATTCCAGTGATTTTTATTTTTTTTTTTAAATTTTTTTTTTTTNTTTTTAATTTTTTTTTAAATTTGAGAAAGATTCAAACACAATTTTGGAAGAAGACACAAAATATGAGTCGTCCACTTCCTTCTCCACCTTGTCCCTCCCTCACAAGGATGTATTTGAAATAATAGCTGTGAAAAGCGTGGTGTGAATCATGACTTCTTCGTTGTCCAGTGGTGACAGTTCAGCAAGGAGAGGGGCAGGCCTGGTGGTTAATCACCTGTGGACTGGGGATGAAGATGTCCTTTTAGAGATGAGGTGTTGACAAAAACTGTGAGAAGGACACTAAAGCCAGATTTTCAGCTGCAGAGGAAATGCTGCATTCGTTGGAATTATTCTTGCTATTCTCTTTTGCTGTGTTTTAAAAGAAAAGTGGAAGCTGTTGGTTGGTTGAAGGAACAAGTACAAAACATACTTGGAGAAGCAGCCTTGGATTGTGGATCAAAATAAGCAGAGCTTCCAGCCTGCAGACTTCGTTTGGTCTTGTGATTTCCAGGAGGGAGTGGGAAGGAGTGTTTTTATTAGTTAGCTGTTAATTAATTGGTTTTCTGATTAGTTTATTAGGTGATTATTCAGTGAGCAGCTTTCCATTTCATCGATTTTTAAAAGAGGCTTAGGAAGCCTTTTTGTCATGAGTTGGTTCCATTTGTATTGGCAAAGACCCTGTCAATCCCCAATTTACTGATGTCTGAGCCTTTAACACTTACTTAGGTGTGGAGTCTTGGCCCAGGTGATTTGTGGGCAGGTTCAATAAATGCTGCAGCAGCATTTATTTTGAGGGTTCACTGGAAAAACCCAAGGAGATGGTGGTAATGAGTACTCTTTGCCTGTTGGCTCTGAAGTGAGCTCCCTCTCTTTGGATGTGGCTGTCCCTGTTTGCCCTGTGCTTGTTCTCATGCCAGGAAAGTGAGCAAGCCAGGAGGCTTCAGCTCTCTGATTTCTTCCTGCCTGTTCAGCGAGCACATTTGAGTTGTACTTAGTGATTTGCTTTTTCAATGTATTTTTTGAGGTGTTTGTACACTGATAGGAATAAGGTGATAATTTGTCGTTATGGTTGTGATGCTGATAACCCTTAAACTTGTCAGCAGCTACTTTTAATGCTTACCTGAATAATGAAACTAGTTTTATAAATCAGCTTTGAGCATTCCTCTGTAAATGCTGCAGTGTACAGGAGAATTTGGCCAAGAAATTGCCAAAGTTCACTTTGACTTGTGCACACCAATTGGTCAAAACAGTGTGACTTCCACCCCAAATGCTATTCTGGTTCAGAGCCAAAGATAGTTATGTATCTGCAAAAGCATGAGGATTTTAAAATCATGGCTATAGTCCCCACATATTCTTTGGGAAGTTTTTTACTAACTACATTCAGCTTTTTCTTAGTCCTGACTCTATTTTTTTAGTTGTTGTTGTTGTTTGGGTTTGTTTGTTAGTTTGTTTGTTCTTCTGCGGCACTAAGGATCAGAACGATGGGCATAATAGTTACGTGTAAGAAACCAAATCTCAGGTCCTAGTCCTTAAAAAGATTTCTCCCTTAGAAGGGAGCTCTTCAGTGCCTTAGACTAGTCTGGATGGTGTTTGTGGTGCACCCCAAGTCTGGAGTGTTGGGGACTTGGTTGGAGTATATCCTGGCACTTGACTGCTTTGGGCAGTTGTAGGTTTTCTTCTAAACTGGACTGTTGCTGGTGCTCTGAGGCTGGCAGCTTCTGACCCAGAGAATGTAAAAATTAACTGTATTTGGCCTTTGCAGCTGTGATTCTCATACTCGTGTTTGTCTTCTGAAAGCCATGCAGTGCCTGTTTCCTTTGCTGCCGTGCAGGTTTCCCCCAATTACAGAAGTGTCAAAGCTGATTTGAAAAGTGCTGAATATGCCTAGAGGATTACAGTGGAAGAACCTCTGTGGGCTCGGAGCTGCCTGTGCCATGAGTGAGCTGTTGCCTGTGGGGAAAAGTACCAGGATGAGCATCGTATGGCAGGGATCTCGCTTGGGTTGTGAGCTCTGGTTGTGTTCTGTGCTGTTTCCAACACGCTGAAACCCTTCTTCTTGATAATACCACCAATTTTGTCCCTGAAGCATCCAGGGAAGCCGACGGTACGCTGGTTTGATTCGTGTCCTTTCCCCAGCTTGTACAGAAGCTGGTGAATGAAGGTGCCAGGCAGCTGGAAGAGCCCTTAGCTCTGCGATCAGGCAGCCTTTTCCTTCTGAACGCTTGGGTCAAGGAGGTGATGGGCTTCAGCTCACCTTGGCATAGCAGCCATGGCTTTTGGACTCGTTCTGTCAGCATCTGTAAGTCTTACACGCTGGTGTTATGTATGTGAGTGAACAGACAAACCTAAGATAAGAGAAAATACTAGGGGAGGCATACACACAGTGTATGGAGATGGAAACGAGGCTGAGTTAAGGGAGAGACATTGAAAGACAGAGCCTATTTGAGAATAGAGATTTTTATCTGGAATTAAAATTCTTACTTTAAAGTTAGTCTTGTCTTGAGAAATTTGATGGTGTAGGTGGCATTCTTTAAAGTAAGCTTGCAAGCTTTTAAGTTCCAACAATTCTGTTTCTGGGTTGTATGCATTATTTTTCATCCATAGCCTATTTTCATAGGAATTATGTCACATCAAACATCTTACTAGGTAAAATTGTACCACAAGATCTCTTATCCAGAGGAGGCATAACCAGCTTTCTAAAGTAGTAAACTGTAACAACTGTAATCTTGGAAGATGGGGAGGAAGAAAGAGCAAAACTTCTGTTCTCTGTGGTGCTTAAAATCCTCTGAATACTTGTAAAAATAGTGTCATGCACAGGATTTCTTTTTTTTTAAACTTGTCTAAGGATGACTTGATGCAGACCTTTATTATATTAGGCTACACAGTTAAGTCTGCCTTTACATTTTGCTTTACTTGGGGTCTTCTGAAGGTGGATCTGTAAGGCCAGGCAATTGCAGCCTAAATGTTTGAAGAATAAAAGAGAAGGTCTGAGAAGTCAGAAGTTGTTCCAGGGTATCCTAAGACATGGCAGCTCATTGCTTTGTGGAGAGGAATTGGCAAACTGCAACCATGTGTCCCCTCGCAATGGGCTCAGGAAGGGGTTTCTCAGTGAGAAATATGAAGATATTGGAAGGAGCACTGCCTTCTTGGCTGTGGGTCCAGCTTCTGTGTCACAAGATTGGAGAAGACTTCTCCTCTCACCTTCTCCTTTCTCTGCTCCTACTTTTATCTTTTTGTTTTCTTCACTGGAATATCTTCTGGTTTTAATCTTTAACACAACGAATGTGGAAATAACAGGAATTGTTTATGAGAGTGTGTGTGCATGCATTTCAAAGGCCGGGGAGAAAAGGTGTCTGAAAATAACTCCATCCTATTCCCTTTTCTCTATTTAAGCTTAATGAATATCAAGAGTATCAGCTCTCTAAAATGAATTAAATTCCTCTGTGTTCAGTGTCAAGACAGATGTGTTAATTTAACTGTGACTTGGTATTTTTAGGGTACTTGTGTTGCTTGATTTTCTGTTCAGTTTCTTACCTTTAATAGTTTCATTTGATCTTAAATGTTGCGTTAAAAAAAAAAAAGTGTTGTGGAATTTAGATTCTTTGAAGAAGGTGGATTTTAGAACAGAAGAGATACTTGCATTACGTGGACTTGCTGCTTCCTCTGCATCCAAGTCCTTGGGCTTCATATTCACATCAGGTGAAGTTGCTACTTCCTTGGCTTATCCCACATTAAAATGCTAATTAAAGATCTGTTTTGAGGATGGCGTTTTATTTTTAATTCAAACTGAGTCAATTTTGATCACTCCCCCAAACTTATTTTTGGTGACTTGCCTTCTACAGCTATTTCACTATTTGCCTAATCTGTTTCTATCACACCTTTTTGTTCAATCACTGTTTGATGGAAATATGAAATAGTTACCACATTCAGGAGCACCTGGGTTTCTCCCATTTGTTTCTTATTCTGTATCTGGAGAAACAGACTGTTGTAGTTACAGGAACCTCCGTCCCTACATAGTGCTGCCAGATGAACAGATTTCCTTGGACCGATCCTTTCCTACCCCTACCTGGGTCTGAACCGCCGGTCCTCACAATTTTGGTGCTCAGTCTTCATGCATCCTGATTGTGCTCATCAGTCCGGTGCAGGCCATTTTTAGCAGGGGTGCAGCGTGGCTCCCACATCTTCTGTGCGCTCAATCCACTGCTTTAATCTTTATTTTGTTCTTTTCTGAATAGTGGGTATCCTTCAGTGGTTGTGCCCTACTTGGGACTGCTGTTCTGTGCTGTTTATGCTTTTATAGTAATCACAGCTTTGCATCTTGCACCTGGTGTTCAAGTGTGTTCCCTGGGCAGATAAAGAACAACCCTACCAGTAGCTTTTTACTAATATTAGCCCTGATTTTTTTTCTTTGCAGTCTATTCTTATCTGCTGATTATTATTTCATCTGCTTGCTGTGGCTTGTTGTGTCCTGAAACAGGGTGTGACAATTAAATTACTCTTTCCAGCTTCCCCTTGTTTCTCATTGCGAAGCTCATCTTCGTTCTTTCGCCAGTGTTGATCTTGGCTAGTGCACAAATGTATGTGTGGTTTTTGTTGTTTTTTGGGTTTTTTTTAAAATCATTTTCACTAATAAGTTTCTAGTGGTTTATTATGTAGTCAATGATAGTAATGAGCTGTTTTTCCCCCCATTTTGCTGCTTTTGAATTGCAGTTTTCTTCAAAAGATTTTGCATGCTTTGATTTTCACCTCAGTAAATAATTGCAGAACAAACTTTTCTAACTGTTTAACAACCGAAAGAAGACAATTTTATCCTGCTATTGATACATTGAAGGGATAATCAAGCTAATTATGATGGATCTCTTTCAATTTATAATTTAAGGAGATGTGCCCACTGGCTCTAAATGCTTCCTGTTAAGATGAATGAGTGGCCAGAAGAACTAGCGTACAGTCTTATCCCTAAAACTAAGTATTTGGTGTCTGCTTCCTTTTCTTTCTCTGACTCTTTTCAGAGGAGCTTTGGTGGCTTGAGAAGGCTGCTTTTTTAGCCAGTTTTGTTTTTTCTGTCCCTATGACTTTCTGTCCTCTCAGGAACTCCCTCTGGCCAGCCAACAAGGTGGAAAATTGAGCAGTGCTGCAGACTCTTTTCACATGGCTCTAGTTCCAGCCACAGCACTGTCCTTCCCTTTAGAACTGGACCGGTGGCTCCTTGTTTTTTAAGAGACATCAGCATTGCAATAGCTTTATTTCAAGCCCTTGCCACGTCTCTGGTCGGTCTTCAAGCTGCCCTTTGCAGCTTCATGGCTGACAAGCTCATGTCTGTTTGGCCTCTGGTAGAACAGAAGACAATTTGCTGTCACAGTATTTCCCAACCCCCCCATTTTTTTTTTTGTTTGTTTTGTTTTGTTTTTTTTTTTTGTTCCGTTATTGGCGATACACTTGCTGGTTGCCATGTGGATTCTGTATGACTGATACGAACCGTGCTATGGTTTTTACTCATGCTGGTGGTATGTAACAGATTCCCCTCAAAAAGAGGTTGTTGGCGTTGCGCTGCAGCACTTGCTGGTTATTAGCGTGCATTTGTGGTTTTGATCCTGGGTGGTAATGGATTTTGCATGCCTGTCCATTTCCATCTGTGCGGTCTGGTGAGATGCTGAAGAAGTCTGTGCATTAAACAGCTTTCTGCTCACTCAGGTAACTTTTACGCTAAGCTGAAAGACTGGTGAGGAGAAAGGGAGAAGCCAGAGGTGGCTTGTGTGACACCTGTGGCAATGCAGAACTTCGCAGTGGAGTTTTAAATAACGTGAACTGAGCTCTTTGTGGAAAGGTGCCTGGTGATCTTGATGTCTGTAGTTCCTGTGGGGTCTCCCTGGTGATGCAGCTGCTTGGTACATGTAGCCGCAGCGATCCTCATCGCTGGAGAAAGCCAACAATATGCAGACAGTATGTTTTGTAGCTTACCTCCCTTGTGATTGTCTTGCCAGCCAGGCACAGCGCTGACACGCTAGTTAACACATTGCTTCTGGGCAGCTGTAAGTTTAAGAAGTGTGGAGGTAGAGGAGTGAGGAATTTCGATCTGTAGACAACAGTTACTTCTTCCAGGAGCAGTTTTCCAAGGAAAAGTCCTTGGAGAATTTGTAGTGACCTCCTTCCTCATCCTTCCATGGCTTGGTTGGTTCCGAAGGGCTGTGTGTTTCTGAGAACAAGATAACTACTTGTGGGTGAGTGACAGTGAAGCAAGTTCACTAACAAAGTTCACCAAGTTCACTAAGGGTGAAGCCAGTTCGAAAGGGCTCTGGCTTGACTGTACACACAGGAGGGGGGAACCAGAGCTAGAATTACAAACCAGAGCTTACGTGCTCTTGCTAGCACTTCCTGCTCCCCAGCATGGATATCCTGGCACCACCTTCCATTTTCTCCTTTTCTCTCCCCCATCTTTGCTTCCCCACATCTGCGGTACTGAAATTACTGCTGGCTGTTCAGGAAAAAAATGTTGTGGCTCCCGGGTTGGGAGCCAGGCGATACCATTTCCTACGTCCTCAACTGGTCTGGCTCTGAGGCAAACCAAGGAACCTGTGTCTGTGGATATTATGGTTAGCAAAAGCTAGCCTATATATAGTTTGGTTGATGGCTTTAGGCAAGCTATGATAAACCATGATCTTTTTTGGAGAGGAGGAATGAGAGGGATTACAGCGACAAGCTTTCAAAACCAACAATTAGTTTGTGTTTTCAAAGTACATCCACAAGTGGAGAGGTTGCAAAAACGTGTAATATCTTACGATCTTTAATGTAGAAATTTGTGGCTTTCTTTTCTTGTTCTTTTTATTTTGGTTTGTTTTTAAATATATGGGACGTGATCTTAGGCTTCATTGTGCTTAGAAACTGCAGATCATGTTGGACATGCAGCCACTCGGGGAATGTGCTGATCTGTTGGCATGCATAAAGGAGACAAAAAGCTTATGTGTCATTTGAGGGTACGAGGGATGTAAGCTTATGCAATAACATTTAACTTAAATCTGCCTGGTTAAGAATGGTATGTCAGACAACTCCACTGGTGGACGTACAGCTGTTTGTCTAAAGGTCGCAAACAATTAACATCTCTTTTGAACAGATGTTGTTTCTGGATCAGCATTTTTTATGTGAGCGGGAGACAAGTAGCGACAGTAAACTTATCTGTCGGGTCAGCAAATAAAAATACTGTTTTCTCCTGCGATAATTGCCTGAGCGCAGTGGAGGCTTCTGCAACCTATCCACATACAGCAGGCTCAGTGGGAGGAGACCTGAATGGCAGATCCTATTGCTTTCCAATAAAGTATTTTCCAGCCTGGGGTTGGAAGCGCTACAGGTGTGCCCCAGTGCACGAAAATATTAAACTGTTAGGTTAGCTGACCTTTGTCTTCTAAAACTGCTTATTTCCCTTATAGAGATGTGGGTAAGTAAAACCCTAATGGTCAGTGTCGGATTCTTGTTTCAAAGGCAAAACCTTCCGGATAATATTACTTAACTCAGTGCCTGCTTCACAAATACATTTGTTCTCATTTTTTCTCTTTTTTCCTGAACCCAGATTTCTGGTATGGTTCTTACAGCATTAAACTATGGATATCACTAGCAGCTCTGTTACCCTATTTTTTGGCTCATCTGTGTGAAGCTGCTGTTTCATAACAAATGAGGGAGTCTCACCTGTAGCTCCTGGTTTAGATGGGTTTGAGTGTGGTGATGGAAGCAGCACAAAACCTGTCTAGAGTTTGAGCCAACTTCTCACGCCTTCGTGCCATGTGAGTTGAGCCAAAACAGTCATAAGGAGCTTGGGTAGAAATTCTTCATGGGGAAAGTCTTTCTTGAGAGAAGAGCTTGTGTTCTCCTTTTACCCCTTGTGTTTTGGCGTGTGTGGAGGTCTGGGTCAGGGAAAGCTGAGCTGTTGCCTTCCTCTGGCTCTTACTGGTGTTTCTCCAGTAGCATAAGTTTGAACGAACGCTTTCTGCTATGGCAAAACAACACACGGGTGCGATGGAGAATATGGGTATATAGAAAAGGCTAAAAAAAGGGTCTTGGAAGAAAATACTTGTGATGGTGGAATACTCTGTAGTATTTGATTCAAGTATTCTATAATAGTATGCAGAAGTATTTGAGAGACAAGAGAGAGATTTAAAGGGCAAAATGAAAGTGTTAGCATGGTCAGGATCATTGGTTTGTCAGCATCATCTGCTGTAGCATCAACATGTGAATGCCTGCATGATTTTACGGATTTGGTTTTATGCTATTTTTCTAGCAGAGCACTGTATAGTTATGGTGTGCCTGTCAATCTGTCAGTCTCTCCTTTGTAAGTTTTGAAAACACTGGTTTTGTTTCAGGCAAGAGTGAGGGAATTTTGGAAGTCTCAGAAATTCAGACTCTTGTAACATTTGTGGGAATGGCTTGCTTTATGGCAAGAGGTGAAAAAGAGATGAAATCAGTTCTGCAAACATTTTGAGGAAGGCAGTCCTAAGCACAAAAGGCGCTTACTTGAAAATCTAATGAGTAATAATGAGGCAGCCATCCCAAGTCAACTGAAAAATACTTTTATTCCTGATTTTGAGCTAAAATATTACTTAATACAGTACAATCCATAAGATCTCTTAATCTTTTTCACATTGCAAAGAGTGATACCTTTAATATTTGTCTGTTGTGAGGAACAATAGTTTTAATGCATTGGAGAATTTTGTCAAGGTAGTGACATTTCTTAACACGTGAACAAACTTTAAACCTTGACACTGTTCACTGTAATTATTTTACAATACAATCTAAACATATGTTTTAAAAAGAAAAAAAAAAAAAAGGAGTCCAGGCATTTTTGCTGACCTTATAACTGTTTAGGCTCTTTGTGTTGAAAATAAATTTCCCAAACAGTTTATGCAGCTGGAGAGGGGGAGATAAAATGTCTGATTAACAGTGAGGAGCAGTAAGTGTGATCCTGTGGCTGAGTCTTGACTGCCGCAGGGCAGTTAGCCCATGGAAACGAGAAAACGTTTCACACTGTCTGTACCCGAGGTCTTTGAAAGATCAGGCAATGTTGCCAAATGTACGTTGAATTTGCTCTGCATTTGGAGGCTCTTTCATGTTACCTTGTGTCCTCAGGAAGACTAAAGAGGAATTTCACGTGCCAGACTATGAGCCGCATTGCGTGTTGTGAAGTTCTGGTACCACCTTTTTCCACTAATTTCCATTAAGGGATCTGGACATTAAATAACCCTTTTTCTTAGCTAAGGTGTTCATCTCTACCTTAGAATTAAGAAATTAACTTTCCGTCATACATAAGGTGCTTGACGTATTTCACAAATTCTCTTCTGGCCGAGAAGGGACAGTAAAAGTATTCTGGTTGTCAGATTTAACCAAATAAAATCTGAATAAAGCTGAAAATCAGCTCTTTCATTACTTTTCCATTTAGAGCTGTTGCTGTGTCAGTGGACAAGTAGACTTGGGAATATATCTTCTTATGAAATGTTGCAAGGAGTGGGAGAGAAAGCTATACAGTCTGGTTTGTATTCACTTGGACATCCGTTTAGTTTCCTTTCTCTGTAGGAGATCTGTTTCTTAGAATACTCTTGTTGTTGAGAGTGTACGAGTTTGCAGTTGTTTTCAAAACATTCTAATTTGTACTTTATTAACATTTCCATAGATATTGTTGAGTGTCTTTACCGAAATGATTCAGCACTCTAAAGAGCTGTGAGCAATGAGCAAGAACAGTTGCATCTGTTTTATCTACTGTTTTTTGGCTGCCTGTCCCTCAAACTTGTTTTTTAAGGAGTGAAATCTCTGCGTGTTAGACTAATTACTGCGTGTCAGCTCCTTAACTCTTAAAAGGGCTTGAATGTTGGCTGTGCAGAAGTAATGAGATGTGCAATCATGTAGCCAAGGGTCCAAATATCTATTAGGCACATGCAGTTGAAATGACCGTATAAAATTAATGTGGTGCTAATTGTTGTCTCTGTAGCAAGCCATGGATTAGAGTTCCCCCCACACTGTTCACTTTAAATATTGTGGTGAACAATATTAATGAGCCTCGACGGTCCGGGAACCTTAAAACTGTTGCAGTTCATAATTGCTCTCTGCCACATATACTTACACCTGTTCAAGGGTCAGCCAAAGTGATACCAGGTGGGTTAAATCCATTGAGTATTTCCTTTTTCCTGTTGCTATTGAGGGCTGACTTTGAAATCTTTGCTATTGCCATAATATACAGAGGAACTGGCTGTTTGTTCTTAAAAATTTTCCTCCTTAGGAGGAGGTCTGCTGCTTCTTTGCCCTCCTGGGTTACAGGGTGATCTCTTCCAGTGCTGAGCTGTGCAAGTAAAGGTCTCCCTTCTAATCGCACAATAAGAATAACCGGATTTGTGTACATTGCCCGCTTTCTCTTTTTTTTTTCTTGTTCTTTTAAAGCCTGAGACTGCAGCTGTGCTGAAGCGCACTGTTGAGGCTCTTATGGAGAGAGGAGCTGTTGTGAGGAACCTAGAAAACCTGGGAGAAAAGTCTCTGCCTTACAAAATCTCCAAGCACAAGGAGCGCCACAGAAGAGGAGGGTATGTAGGATGTGTTTTTACTTAAAAGCCTTTAGGCGCTTCTTTATAAATGTACATATGTAACGCTCATTGTCTGGTCTTCCTTGTGCCCACTTGTGATGTCTGTGATCCCAGTAAGGCGGTGCGTGGCTATGCGTGCATGCGTGTGTTCTGCTTCAAGTGTTTTGTGTCTTTTATTCTACGTGGTGTTGGCTTTTTGTTTGTGTTTAGTCGTTGTGTTATGAGTAGCCTTAGTCCAGGCCTGCAGAACTACTTTCCCCAACATACACAATGCTGTTTTGTTCAATCATTTTTACGTAACCGTTTTCCAAGCCAGTCAATCTGTTTACTGATAACAGTTGTACTTAATCTGCCAGTTGCTAACTGGCAGGATTGATTCTTTTTCTCTAATGCATCTGAACTAAATGTTAATTGCCGTGTGTACCCTCTAAGACTCGCCTGTGTTTCTGGTGGCAGTTTTTATTAAGGACGTTCAAGATGACCGCGCGGTTTATGGGAAGTATGGTACATGTAAATGAAGCTGTGAATTGGCATCTGGGATGCCAGGCTTCCCGCGCAGTGCCGGAGGAAGGTGCTGCGGATCGCGCCCCTGCTCACTGATGCCGATGCGGTGTTGCTCCTCGAGGCTGCCACCGAAATGGATGCCGGCTCTCGCAAGGGCTGAGAAGTGTTGCTAAGCAACCTGCGCTGCGCTGGGGCTGCCTGCGGTAATCAAAGTAACAATTAGCGACGCGTTCCCCCTAATCCCTGTAACGCCACGGTGTGTAATCGGATGGTTGGCCAACCTGCTTGCCTACTCTCTTCCTTGAGGGGCATTTGGTACTAGGGAAAGCAAGGTGGCTCTAGAGGTGTAACTTTTATGAAGCCTTTCTTGGATCATCATCTCCTTGGGGGTGACTCATGCTTTAACTCCCTCTTTTGAGGACCTCTTAATTCTCCTGCAAAGTGGGAGTGGTGACAGCTGCCAGTTACAGCAGGCTGACAGAAAGGGTAGGGGAGGAAATCTCCACCACGTGCCTGTTACTTAACCGAAAGCAATGGCATTGTGGCCGTCACTGTCTTGCACTCCTGCTCCACGGTGCCATTCAAAACCGTTGTGGTTGAACCCCAGCCGGCAACTAAGCCCTAAACAGCTGCTTGCTCACTCTCCCCTGGTGAGATGGGGGAGAGAATTGGAAGAGTAAAAGTGAGAAAACTTGTGTGTAGAGATAAAGACAGTTTAATAGGTAAAAAAACCTCTGTGCACACACAAGCAAAGCAAAACAAGGGATTCATTCACCACCTCCCGTGGGCAGGCAGGTGTTCAGCCATCTCCAGGAAAGCCGAGCTCCACCATGGGAAGCAGTTACTTGGGAAAACAAATATCATCACTCTGAACGTTCCCCCTTCTTCCTCCTTCCCCCAGCTTTATATGCTGAGCATGACATCATATGACACGGAATATCCCTTTGGTCAGTTGAGGTCAGCTGTCCCAGCTGTGTCCCCTCCCAGCTTCTTGTGCACCTCCAGCCCACTCGCTGGTGGGGTGGTGTGAGAAGCAGAAAAGGCCTTGACTCTGTGTGAGCACTGCTCATCAGTAACTAAATATCCCTGTGTTATCAACACTGTTTCCAGCATGGATCTAAAACATGGCCCTGTAGTAGCTACTATGAAGAAAATTAACTCTATCCCAGCCAAAACCAGCACAAAACCGTGGCTTGATCCTGCCAGTTTTGCATTTTAGGATGAAGTTCTGTTGCCTACATGCAGGAGCTAATCAAAGCCTTATCTCAAGACAGAATTACTATTTACCTTGTCCTTCTGTTGGAGTATAAACATTTTTATGAGCTTTAAAATCTTGTCCAATTGCTTCAGCAGAACAAGAAGCTGGTGTTACTCTTTATGTACAGGTGGGTAGCTAAGGCAGAGGAACAAAGTTCCACTAGTTTTGGATGCTGAAGTTGAGACTTTTAGATTCTAGATTTTTTTTTTTCCCTCTAGAGTATGTAGCACCCTCTAACATTTCAGGACTTCAGATGGCAGTTTTGGCTTGGATTGGGTGGCAGGGCTCCTGTGGATCAGGTCTTGGGTTCTTCAACAGGGAAACCAGGACAGGAGAAGGCCGTAACCAGCATCACAAGAACTGTGTAGCAGAGATAAATAGAAACCGTTTCTCCAGGGGACCTTTCAGACATGTAAACTATCTTAGCTCATTTACTGTAGCAGACTAGCTACTTAATAAGCAGGACAAGGGGATCTGTAGACTATAGCTCTCTTCTCTGTACAGTCCTCAGAGCAGATGTATTTTGTGTTCTGAATTGAGGCAAGGTTTCAGTAGCAAATGATTGTGATTGTGTCTTGAAACATGGGCAGGAAGCCATCAGATTTATGTCACTGTTGCTGTTCCTCCTTCACCTCCCAGTTCAAGTGTCTGTAAATGCTCAGCAGTCGTGCTGCTTGCACTAGATTTGGTTCCTCTCTATTTGAATGTGACAGTTCCTTCACCTAAACTTCTTGGCTTCTTGAAAGGGAGAAGTGATTGAAAGAGGGTACTGCAGGAAGTAGTTGTTTTGTGTGCTTTTAATTGGAGAACTCTAATTCAGGAGAAAGTAAAGGTATGGTGCATTCCTGGTATACCATCTGATATTTTGTATGGGCTGGAGAATAAGTTACTCAGGATATTAGACATAATCTAGGAATAGGAAGTGAAAAGTGAGTTCTTGATCCACCTTATAAAATCAGTCAGTTCTACTTTTCAGCATCTGTAAAAACTAATCATTCTTTTTTTTTAACAGGACGAAGTTAAAGAGAAAAAAAAAAAGGCTTTTCAAGATACCTCATTAAGCTGAATTAAACTTGTTCCTTACTAAGAAATCCTAATGTCTTTCCTCCTTCATAGCCAATTTTTAATTCTATGTTCCCTTTCTTAGCAAGCTGATGTACAGTGGTGTATTAAGTAGTCCAGAGTGTGTCACCTTTTCCTTAGTCTGGGCTTTTTCTGAAGTCACTGAAAGGGCTTCTATGAGACTGCAAATGATACACTGTGTCTGTTGGGGGAGAGTGTTGAAATCTTTCAAAGCTTTGAATTTTGAGGGAGATTTGTTTTTGTTTGCCTTTTTTTTTTTTTTAAATTTAGTGATTCTTAGCAGAGCTTCAGCTAGTTTATTTTCTAATTGTATGTAGATGATTGGAGACTTAGGATGTATGCTGAATGCATTAGTTCCTTGGACCTGCTGGCTGGTAAATTATATGAAAATGAGCAGAATGCAATAGTCATAGCATGGGTCACAGCTTAATAGCATCTCTTAGCGACAGCTCTTGTACTAGTGACTGCTGCATGAGCCATCTTCCTGTCGCTCAGAATGGCATGGGATCCCCACACCTGCACGGTGTGTTTGCCTGAAAAATAAACCAATCTTTCTGACCATCATAGGGGACCTGGTTTTGCTGCCATGTGAAACTCCCAGAGCCATGCAGGCTGTGTCTCTTACCTTGAGGGCCATCAGTAGGGTGGTGCCAGCTATTCACAGGCCAACCGAGATGTGCTCCTGGTGGCCGTCCTTCTCCCATTTAGTTAATTCCATTTTAAACTGCAATTCGAGTCTTTATATACAGTGTATGATGAAACGGAGTGATTGACAGTGAAGAGACACACGAGTGTGATGTGCACAGCAAAGCTACTGCTGGACTTAGGCAGGTTTTGGTGGTGTCTTTAGTGAACAGTAATGAATTAAACTGGAAAATACATATTCATAGGTCAGTAGGGAGGATAGTTCTATACTTAATAAAGGGTTTTGTCCCTCTGAGTTTTGCAGTGCTTCAGCATCATCTGTCTTGGATGTACTGCAATATAGCACATTACAAATTTAAGAATATCCAGGAGACTTTACAGAGAAAGAGAATTTTACTGCCAATTGATCTGTAAAGCTGAGATTTTTTCAAAGCCTGCCGTAGGGGATTGTGGCCCGCAGCTGTCACTGGAATGAGCAGTTTTACTCTCCCAGGCAGCTTTGAAGACTTCAGATCATACATATAATTGACTTGTTTCTTCTCAGGAAATTATATTCACTGAACAGGTGGTGTATGTGCATCGAGGGTATATTAAAACAAATTTAGATCTTTTTTTTTAAAATGCATCTCTTTTGGCAGAAAACACCCCACTTTTTTTAGAGACCTAATATTGACAGCTTTTGCATTTAAGTAATTACAAAAATAGTGTGTTTTGGGAACTATGTGGATATGTCTGAAGAATCAAACTTCTGCATCACTGATATTTTAAACCGAAGTTGAATTAGCTAGTAATTCACCTTTATGGTATTAATTGCCCTAGTAGAACTATTTTTAAGTATTTAAGAGTGTGATTCAAGTAACATCTCACAAAATTGTAACGAATACTATTTACCTTATCACCGAATAAAATGTGACAAGGGCACATTGATTCCAGTATGGGTTAGGTATGTAAGTTTAGGTGAGGCATTGAGCCTGAGTGACTTGCCCATGGCCACCGTGTCTCTGAAAAAACAGCGGAAGAAAGTAAATAAGGATTCCCAACTTTTATGTCCTAATGGGCAATAGATTTGTGCCAAGTATTTGTTTTACTAGCCACTACTTGTTTATAATTTTTAATGAGTTGTATTTAAATTGCTTTTAACACGGTGCATTTTTTTAAAATATTGTATTACATGGGTCCAGAGGTGTTTATTGGAATAAGTAAAAGTGAACTGATTTAAATAAGGTGTGTACTAATATTTGAATTCAAGGAATGTAAAACTCTGCATTTTGTTTGCTGTTTAAGGTGATTCAGACGCATTGAATCCCTCAAAGCAGCTTTCAGATAAAGCATCCAGACTGGGGCTTGGTGATGCCATTGCAGAGCTATTATGCGAATTTGGTCAGCGCTAAACTGGAGAATACTGCAACTGCTTGTAAAATGATAGATCTCAGTGGCACAGTCTGTGGGTTTGCACTTTGTGGCATACCTGTTTTCTTTGGCCTTGCCAGGCTACCCCTTAATCATATGCTGGTGGACTTCATGCTTCAGGGCATCAGATAAAGGAGGTGGTTTGGGGGATGTGGTTGGTATGTAGGTTATTTTTACTTCAGGGGAGATGGTACAAGAATGGCTCCAAACCAGATCTTTAAGAAAATAAGATCCAGACACTCCTTTGGGAAGGTGTTGGCTCAAACTTTTTGCGGATCAGGAATCCATTAAACCAGAAGGAGCGATGACCCAGGGGCTTTCAGGAGCAGAAAGTGGCCAGGTGTGAGTTTTGGATAGTGGGTATCTTGCTATGCCCTGGAGATTTGTCGCTAGTGATTTTATTCCCTTCCCCCTGCCCCACAATGTTGATTCCATTTTTATTTTTATTATCTCCATTGTAGAACAGGTTATATACATCAGCCTGGTCAGTGCTCAGATTTAGTACGGTTTTGTAAATTGATAGAGCACTGTGGCCTTCCCCTTCATTTTGTGTATGTATGTGCTTTCTCCTATTAAATCTACCTGTAATACAGTAATGTTTTTAGACCTTTCTCTCCATGTTTTTATTTTTTCATTTAATTTATTTGTGAGTTCTCCAGCTAAACTGTGTGTAATTCTGATTATCATAACAATTTCCATGTTCTATTTGCCAGTTTTTCGTTGCCTTGTTTTTTTTCCTTGCAAATCTGACTTCGAAAAGATGGCAATTTTCTTTTGTTATTTGCTTGCTTGTCTCTTAATCATTTTGTTTGGCTGTTCACTCTCAGATATCTCATCAGCCCACTTGTTCTCTGAAATAGCAAATTCGGGAAATACTTTTGTTCGTGCCGAATTGTATTTTGGGAGCTTATCTTCACATGTGCAGGGAGAATTTTCTGTAGGAGGTGTGCTGGGACCCTGGTGATTGCCAGGACCCACTGAGGAGCACAGGGTATATACCGACAGCATCTGATGCATTCAGGAGTCAGAAAATCCAGGTTGCAACATCAGTTGTGCTGCGGACTTGTTTGTGTGATGGGGGAAAATGAGTCTGATGAGGAGCGTCTGAGGGAGCTGGGGCTGTTCAGCCTGGAGAAAAGGAGGCTGAGGGGAGACCTGATCACTGTCTACAACTACCTGAGAGGAGGTTGTAGCATGGAGGGTGGTGGTCTCTTCTCCCAAGTAGCAAGTGATAGGATGAGAGGAAATGGCCTCAAGTTGTGCCAGGGGAGGTTCAGATAGGATATTAGGAAACATTTCTTCATGAAAAGGGTTTTGAAGCATTGTAACAGGCTGCCCAGGGAAGTGGTGGAGTCACCGTCCCTGAAGGTGTTTAAAAGACGTGTAGATGAGGTTCTTAGGGACGTGGTTTGGTGCTAGAGTGAGGTTATGGTTGGACTCGGTGATCTTGAGGGTCTCTTCCAACCTAAATGATTCTATGAAAATGACAAGGCAAGGAGGCAAGAACGCAGCATGATGAACCCAACTTGGCCTCCAGGCCCTGCAGAGCTGCCATTGCTCCCTAGGAGCTAGAAGCACCAAACTTCAGTACTGGCTTCCTCTCTGCTATGGTGGGGAAAGCACAGGTATGGAGGACTTGGGAGGCTGCCCCAGCCTTCCCACAAATCACTCCCACGTGCTCTGGGTGCTTTAGGGGCTGAAGCAGTTGGTCCTCCTCTGGCATCACCTTGTGTTTTGCCTTTGTTATGTGGTGCATGACATAACGTTGTTTTGCCAAAGCAGGTGCTCAGGCAAGGGGGCATGATTCTCTCCTTTCATCGTGTCTTGGTGGCCCCGTGCACTAGAAATAGGTAATTATTAAGAGGAGTATTTCAGTAATTGTGCATCATGTTGTTTAAGAGATTTGAATATTTTGGAAACATGTCCATGTAAATTACATTACATGTTCAAACTTTTCCCTTTTCCATGAAGTATCTGAGCTTAGGAACTGTACTTACACAACTAATTTTAAACAAGCGGCTTCTTGCAGAATAGTATTCCGTGTGGCCAGGAGATGCTGAAGTACCTTCCAATAACCACCACTGTCTGGATACAATTTTATTTGGTTTATTTGTATGAGTAAAATGATAGTTATTCATCAGAATTGTTCTCTGGAGTGTTTACAAGTTTTAACAACCTTTTCTTGTCCCCAGCCCCTAGAAAAATACAAACTATTGCATAAAGGACTGCATCCTGCAGATAAATGTACTGACCTGTTTAGCTTCACTCAGGTAGATCTTCTTGATGATTTTCATGGCATTTGAAGACCAAAGAGGAGAAAAAAAAAACAGATGAAAGGGATTGCAAGATTTCCTTTCTTAATACCACCGAACTAAATTTATAGCTAATGCACAGCCTGTGCTGTTTGTTTCCGTTCAGATTTTAGAACACCTTGATCTTTTTCAGCAAAAAGGAGGTCTGGGTCTGTAATGGACTTGGATGAGATCAGAAACAGTTTGAATATTTGAGTATTGTGCACATTTGTAGTATTTTCTGCTAAATAGATTGTCTTCTTCCACTAGATGGGGCTTTCTTCATTGATGAATTGAACCATTAGTTTTCCTTAAAATGCTTTTGTCCACATGTACATGTATGTAAGTGTGCATATGCCTCAGGTGTCAGAATGCTGAAATGTTGGTGTATGGGTTGTTCTTTTTTAAAAAAAAATTCCCCTCACCTTCTCTTATTTGGATTGCAGATTGCAATTTTGGTGTTTTTTAGAAGAAATTGCACAGTGCAATAGTTGATGATGTTGAGGCACCAGTATCATTTTCTGATGCACTAAATTCTGTAGTGACCTGGTATAAGAACGTTGGTTAAGTGCAATGACTGCTCTTGGTGGGATGGGAATCAGTCGTCGTTTTGGTGGTTTTTGAGCTGTGAATTGTACAGAAAGCAGAAAAGTGACACAAGCAGAATGAATATTCGCTGTGTAACTTCAGCCCCGCTTATAACATTTTCAAATGCTGTCCAGTGAGCATAACCTCTCAAATACTCCAAATATGTTAGGCTGGTTTCTCTTTTGCATTGTAACAGTATTTTTTTATTTTTTCCAGTATGCTACAAAATGTATTTCCATTATTTAGTTAGCTTAATAACAGGTGTCTGTGTATAGAACTTGGCAAATGAAATTCCTGAAGACTGGATGGTAAAATGTATTTTTCCCCGAAGTACTTGCTCGTTATGAATTATTTGCATTGTTGCTGTGGCACAGTCTGGTTACTAAGGTACCAACTTTTAGTTTTGAACTGCACTTCCCCATTGCTGTTCTTGTGATTTTTTTTTCAAGGGACGTCCATCTATTCCATACGTGTTTTTTTTTTAAAAGCTGAAAGTAGCATGTGTACTAGTCCTTCCAGCTACAAAATTATAGTCTTTCTGAGCAGGAACTTGCCTGCCTGCTCTGCTGAGGAAGGGTAGCGATGACTGGGGTTGAGAAGGAAAGCAAACTACCTCTCTTCAGAGCAAGGCAGTGGTCCCAAAGATAAAGGGATCATTTGGGCAGCAAACCAATTTCATTTATGTAGGATTACGTTACTGCAGAACGAGTGTCCAGCTGCCCTCATGTGAGTGGCTCAGCTTGTTTTCCTCCAGGCAAGCTGGTGCCTTGCCCGATGCTTCACCTCTACCTGTTTGTCACCATGTTTTCCTTCCTTTTTATCTTCCACCTCTCCGCTGGGGAAACTTACATGAACTAAACGCCACCATGTAAAGGAGGAATTTAAGCGTACAGACATTTTTTTGGGCACAACCATGGGACCACGCAGCCTCTTCCAAGTCCTCCATACCTGTGCTTTGTCCTTGGATCCTCAAGCTGACAGAGTCCTATTCTAGGAGAGTTTAAAAGTGAGTTTTGATCCAGGTGCTTTTCAGGTTCTTTGGACTGTTCATTTGAAAGCAAAACACTTGAGTATCCTTAGGACTCAAGGTTCAAACAAATTCTGGCTTGTGTATGTTAAAAAAGATAAACGGAAGTTTGCTTTTTTCCCCTTCATATGCGAAGGTATGTTCTCCTTTGAGACTGTATGATTTTATTTTTTTTTTCAGTTCATGCATTGTTTTAGTGTGTTTCAGTCTGCTCTCCTGTATTTAAATCATCCTTCTATTTACAGTTGAGCAGGCTGACAAAAATAACTCTGGTCTCATAGTGAATCAGTGGAATTTTCCTGCATTTCTCCCCTGGTGACTCGGCTGACTCCTAGAGAGCCTAAATGCTTTTGCATTTTTGCTTGCAAGAATGAGGTGGTTTCCCTCTTGCATTCCTGTATTTTTCCCTATCTTTAAGCCTCTCTGGGATTTGTGTTTGTTTACTACAGAAAGAGTAGCTACAGCACTGCGTATCGGGTCATAGATCACTGCCTGAAATTAAGGTTGCTGCATTGTGAGTGGGGTAAAAAAAACAACGCGTGGCCTTGTGATGGCTGATTTAAATGTGTGTGTTTCGGGGGGAAGGGGTTTCAGATCTCAGGGATTGCATTGTCAATTGTGTTTGGTTATTGCTTTTGCAACCATTAGTTTCTTCTGTTTCTTTAATAAAGGAATATATATATATATATTTCACTCTGTCCCTCTTCCTTCTGTCCTTTTTTTGATACAGGAAAGCAATTGTTGCTTGTTAACGTTGAAGAGTGGTGGTTGTTTTTCAAAACTCACATTGTCCCCAATTACTGCAGTTTTGTGTCCTCAGATAAAATACCTATTCTGCGAGGAGTCATAAAGATACGCTGTAAAAGCTCATCCTCCCATCCCCCCCTTCTCCTTCAGTTATCAACAGTGCGTCAGTGGAAATTTCCACCCTTTGCTGATGTGAGAGAAAGTACAAAGTTGCAAAGCAGCCTTTGGAGGGGAAAAAAAAAATAATAAAACACACACTTGCCATTTTAGGAGCATAATGAAAAGCAGCATACGTCTTGCAAGCAGAAACAAAATTAAATTCTTGAGAAATGGTGGGTCTAAAATGGTGCAGCAGAGAGCACGATTTGAAATATGAATGAATGGTCTTGCCAAGGGAAGAGGGCATGAAAGCGGTGGCGGATCAAGAGCTAGAATTTCTTCCCCCGTCCTCCTTTCTGTTAGGTGCGACTGTGAGAGGATTTGGAAGGCTTCTTCCCAAGGAGAAGAGTTAAGAGTCATCTGTTAAATTTACCAGTGGCTTTTAATGGCTTTAACAGAAAATACAACTTTCCCTTTTTAAGATGTGTACATCCTTCAGATGTTGCTGTGGATTATTTCTAATTAATTGTACAAGCTTAAAAATCGTTTATCTCCCTGAACTTTTAGCTGGGTGGCACCTCTTACTTCTGAATACAGGAAAACGTTAGGCAGTTCTGTTTTCCACATATATTAAGCTGAATCCTGTTCCCCAGTTGAAGCCTGTGAGCATTTGTGAGGAGCACCAAGCCCACCAGAGCTCCTCCAAATCCTTCTTGAGGCACATTATTCCTACAGCTCTCAGTCAGCCTTGTTGCTGTCAGAGGAGCAGCACCTTCGCTGATCTGACCTGGCACTGGTCCCTTGGCTTCAGTGACATTCGGCCGCAGGCCACACCAGCTGGGCATCTCTTATGGAGGCCTCTTCGCTTCAGTAGGGGCTGCAGGGAGGTTGAGATGTGTATATATATACATATATATACACACATATACATATACACATACATATACATATCTATAATATCTTTTTTTTGTCATTAGACCCCTCACATAGGAGAATTCGGTGCTTCAGTCTGGTCTTTTTGAAAGAGACTTCAGAGCCAAATTGTGGCTATTAAGTTTTTTTGGGATTAGGATGCCTAGCTAAGGAGAAGCTTCTTCGCTGTGTTTTCCCTGAGTGGTTTCCACCCCTGTGCTGAAATCCAGCACACGCTGCTTGAGTCATTTCTGGCCCAACGGGTCTCCTCTGTGCGTAATATTTTTGATGCAACACATTTAGTTGGATGAAGCTTAACTCTGTGCAGCGTGAAGAACACAAATGTGTCTGTTGTTCGTGACCCCATCTCCTGTATTTCCCGGTCAGGCTCCCCAGTTCAGCTTCTGGTCTTGTGGACTTGCCATTCAAGATTACCTTTATGAAGTTGGACTGTGAAGTGTGAGGCTCACGCTGTAGTTGACTTAGTGAGAATCCAGACCTCTTGCAGAACAAAGTCCTCTCTATTAGGTACGGTTTTAAAATCAAACCGGGATGCTTGATCCTGCTCGGGTAAAATGACTTCATCTCAGGGATATCACTTTCAAGTTATACTCGTGATTCATGGGGAGGTGTGCTTGAGTGGACTAGGTGGGCAGGGGAGCTTTAGTGAGAAGGTGCGTGAAGATTGAAACGAAATAGCCAGGTGGGAAGTGCTGTGCTGTACGTGTAGCCTTTAAATTACTGATAGTCTTGGAAATGAGGTGAGTGGTTAGTTATCTTCAGAAGGATTTCTGAGACAGTTGCAGTGCCTTTTTACTGTACTGTAGATAGTGCCATGCCAAATGCAGGAAAAGTGATTAAAAAGTGTTCTGGTTACAGCTCCGTTGACAAGGCTGGTTCCTTCACAGCATTTCAAGGGAGGAAGGGTGGCCAGTGACATGGCTCACTTTGGGGTTTTTTTTGGCACTAATATGATGTTTAACTCCAGATTGCTCATAACTTGCAGGAAAAGCAGACATAATGTTGCTACTGAATTAAGGTACGTCTCATGTTAAGAAATGGGATCTGAATTTGCACACCTGTGATTAAATTAGTGTGCAGTGTGTGGTTGTGTCCCTTGTCTGAAATGGGTCTCATGAAGTGCAGAACACTTCTTCGCTTGCTTGGGTGTACTGGAGTTTTAAAAGCCTCTTACGAAATTATAGTTGAGCTCCTGAAGAAGGTGCAGTTCTTCAGCAAAGAAGTTTACTGCAGAAGTAACCTTGATGACCCAAGATATTATTGGGGAGCAATGTTCTCTTTTCTGTAGGTAGGCGGTCGGCTTTTTCTTTATAGATGTCAAAGATAGCTGTGCGGTGGACGCGAAGTGCTTACCTGGAGCAGTGCGTTTTGGACGTGCTGTGATTGTGTGGAAGTAAGACTTTTCAGTCCTGCCAAGGTCAGCGCGACATTATACTCAAGTTCCAACTGCGCAAGCGGGCATTGCGTGTACGTGGCTCCGGCTCCCACCCTCAGACTGAAAATTTAAGCTGTGTTCACATCAGAGATGTGCCTAATTTGGGATAAGTCCATGCCCTTGGCTTTCTTTTGCTTGCCTTTTTTTTTTTTATTATTTTTATTCAACTCCAACATAGGACTTCAAAGGAAGAAATGTGCCTGTATGTATATAAGCTTGAAATGTTTCACACCGACATCTGTTCCCCAAAGAAACAATGTCATGAATTTGAAGGAGAAGGATGCATGTTGTAACTGAAATGAATGTGCCACCCTACCCTTTTTTTTTTTTTTTTTTTAAAAGGCTCTTCAACTCCAGGTGTGGAAATGAATAGAACAGGTACAAGAAAGATGAGCTCTCTTTAATCTCCTTGGGTAGGCAGTGCTGTGCAACAAAGTTCAGGCTAAGACTGCTTCAATTGAACTTTTCTTATTTGAAATCAAGATAATACTGAGCTTTTATTTCAAACAGTTCTGGTACCGAGGTGTAAGAAAAAATTAGAAAGCTTCATTTAAGAAATCCCACAGAACAGTTACTTGAATTAATCTTGTTGCAGTATGGGTACTTTTTTTATTGTGTGTATGTTTCTCATTGCAGGTATTTTTTGATAGACTTAGAGGGCCCACCTTCGATTGTATCAGCCATGATGGATCATTTAGGACGTGATATTGATGTAATTAGACGTGCTTTTCTAAAGCATCCTGTGTCAAAGACAGAAGAATGCAGTGGCATAATCCCAGTCAACCATGAAGATAAACTAATGGGCAAGAAGAAATGAATATTCCAAATGACGTTTGAAACCTTCTAAAAATTTTTTTATTCCTGTTTTTGAAAACAATTGTGATAACCAGTGTCCATCAAAAATAATCAGTTTTGGCTTTGTTATGTGTGTGGTATAGTACACTATCTTAAGTTATTGTAACATTTGAGGTTTCTTTTTGTTTAAAATCATTTGAATAGATTTAATCTGTATGCTTATCTTGATATTTGACAACTCTGAAAATTGATTTTTCTCTTCTCTCAGAGCATTACATTGATAATGAAGATTTTTACATCATCAGAATGCTAAAAATAGCGTTCTTTTCCAAAGACAGATTATTTCAGAATATGTGTATTTACATAAGAGATTTAAGAGGTCTACAAGTGTAAATGTAGAGGTATAGGATGTGATTTGTTGGAGGGGTTTTTTTGCTTGTTTTTGGAAAAAGGTAATAAAAGTGTGATTAAAAATAAAACTTGACTCATTTTTTAAAAGCAGAAAAGGTACAAGGAAAAAATAACTTTGCTAAAAGACACGTCATACTTTCTTTAAGGTAATAACTCTGTTCAAAGTACAGGTAAAGAATTATTCTCTATAGAAAAGGCCAGAAACTTCCAGGTAGCAGGTTAGAGAATAACCATGCTTACATGTGAACAGAAGAATAAAAGATGCTTTGTTTTACCTTTAGCTAGACCCAGGTGGACATTTGAAACTGAGAAAAACGTCAGGACAAAGGTCTTAATGTATATTTTGTCTCTCTTTTGCTCTTGTGAAAGCAGGAGAAAAAGCAATGCACACGAAAGGTGACATTAATGTAGTGTATCACCTCCTGCAGGTCTGATGTAAATTCAGTAGTTCCCAGAGGATCTCCCTGTGCTATTGAAGGAATGCACTGGCTGTTTCTCCTTCCGAAGGACTGTGCGCGTGTGTATAGATATTTCTGTAGAAGAAAGTAAATCGGCAGTGACACGTTATTTTGCGAGTAAGTTATTCTTTACCTGAATGAGCTTTGTCCAGAAGCTGCCCCCCCCGGCACTGCAATGTTGTGCGTTGCCAAAGGGAGAGCCAGTCCGGAGGCCGAGGTCAGATTCCCAGAGAGACCTGTGACAGCTTTTGTTGGCGTGACTACTTTCTAGCATGCTACTTCATCACGAGGTGTTCTTTTTTTTTTTTTTCCCCACTCTCTTTCACAGAGGTAGCTGGGTCATTTTTGGGGGGAGATGCTGATTTTTTTTTTTTTTTTTTTTGTCGTGTATGCAGAACTTTGGGGCAAAAAGAAGCCAGTGTTTCTTCTGAGTATCTTCTCTTTTAAAGGCAAAAGTGCATTAGAGAAATAAAAGAGGAAATTTTCTTTCTGTCTCTTTGTTTAGGAGCCATAAATGGATGTGTGGTGTGCTTTTTTGTGTTGGTGTTTGTTTGTCGGGGTTTTTTGTTGTTGTTTTGTTTTTTTCCCTGGTTTTAAATCTCCTTTTCTTTTAAAAGTGGGCTGCCACATTTTGTCTCTTCTTTCCTGGAAAAAATGTTGGAAGAATAGAAGGAATGCGCTACACACTTAGTGAAGCTGGATCTATATTAGATGTGCTTTTATTTTTGTAGTTACTGACAGTTTCAATTGTGTGCTTGCTGTCTGTTCTGGTGCCTGCTTCCGGCAGAGCTTTTCTTATCAGTAATTTTTGCTTGTGGGACGGAACTTCTTTCCATGCAGGTGTGAGCTCAGCCAGGAGGAGCTGTAGGTTTGGAAGTTGATGCTGTGGGTTTGGCTTCCTGAGCTGCCCTTTCAGGTGGGCTGCTGAAATTTCAGATTTGTAGCGTAGAAAACACGAACTCCAAGTAGGGAAATACAGAATGCTTTAAAGACTGTGTCTTAAAACTTTCTCGGAAGCTTTTCTTAAATAGAAAGTGAACAGAAAGCCTATAGTTTAATGTCACTTTGCTTCTGGCTGGGACTTCGGGCCCAAGATTTAATTTAAGTAGAAAGGAGAATGTATAAGCTTTCAGCTTCACAAAATGAAGGAGGTTGTCAACAGGGGCTGTACACATATAAATGTTGTATGTTTGTCTTTATTCAATTTTCTTTAGTGTGGTATTAAATTTTGCATTCAGTTTGTTCCAATTTCTAGGTCGATGCTTGCATTCAGTAGGCATTCACGCCCTTGTTTTCTGCAGGGTCCATTTCTGATTTTATCAGAAGATTGATGGATGTCAAGAGCAGAAGACTTGGGCTCCCGAGTCCAGCTCATCCCAAGAGTGGATCAGCAGTAGCGCGTCTCTCAGGGCCACAGCTGATCCCAAAGACATGCAGCAGTGCTGGTTCTGAGGGAAAGTGGTCTCTGGGAGGCCGCAAGACCAGGCGTAAGGAGATGTTACTGGGTCTATTTTCCTCTCTTCTGAAGTACTAAGAGTTTTCTTTGCCTTTGGGATCGAAACACTGACCTCTGAAACCGGTGGCCGCAAGCAGAGCTGTGCTTGCTGGACCTGGTGCGTGGTTACACAAGCACTGGTGCTTTCTCAGCAGCAGGATTTATTTATAAAAACTCTGCTGAATAGCTGGCTCTCAACTGGATATACTATTTTCTTCATAATTGTTAGTTTCTAATATGAACATTTTTTATTTTTCTTTTTAATAGGGGGTGGGGTGGGGGAAGCTAAGGAGGGAGTCTTGGGTTGCAATTTGTTTAGCCCAGTCAGCCGCCCAGACTGGTAGTTAGCTATTTTGGGAAACTAATGCATAACAGTGTGCGCCTTCTCTCGCAGTAGCTGTAAATGCAGGAACAGACGCTGGAGTTTATCACAAGATTTGATCAATTCTGGGTTTGCGCAAACAGTCTTGAGTTGTGCCATGGAAGAAACCAAGTAACTGTACCCTGAACAGTCATAAATTCTTCCTACAGAGGAAGGGAAACCTTGGCACATCTTTCTGATGCGCTTGCCTTTTTGGTTGTCGATAGGTGGTTTGTCCCACTGGGCTGTAAGCAACTCGTGATCTCCAAGAATAAAACTTCAGGACGCTTTGTGGTGTCTCTGGAAAGCCAGAAGAGTCTGCACAGCCAAACCATGGCCAGATACCTAAAATGTCAAACTCCATTGGCATTCCCAAAAGCCTGAACAGTTTGAATACAAGTACTTTAAATTTTTTTTACTGAAGAATCCAACAGTGTAGCTCTTCGACCCTTCCTTAGATTAAGTTCCAAAGTGTATAAAATAAGTAGTTTTATGCTCCTAGATACTCTGGTTTTCTTGTTTGTGGATTGTGGACAAACACTGAGTTGGGTAAGTATTAAAATAACATCTGGCAGTTTTCCTGGCTCAGGAATGTTTTCTCCATCTTAACCTTCAGCAAACAAATGAGCACAAGTGGTTTTATGGTGAAGATCTTAGGTATGTCTTCAATCACTCCTTTTTTCCTGATGTTTTTTCTCTTTCTCTCAGCTTAATCTTGCACTCTGGAGGTTTCTTCAGCAGACTGAGGTATCTGCGTTGTCAAAGCACTCGTCGCTGCTTGCGAAGCGCTTGCTGTGGCCACTGGCTTGACCCCAGGAGGCTTGTACATGGAGGGATTTGCTCCCAGGGAGCGAGAGTGCATCTTCGTACATCAGACTAGTCCATAAAAATCCTATTTGTTTATAGTGTGAGCTTTCAGGATCCTCAGTGTCAGCAGAATATTTCTGTCAGTAAATGTTTTAGTGGCATTCTGAAAATAATTTTTCAGCTGGATCTCTGCTCAGGAGTAAACTATCGGAGCTACAGGCTGAGCTGAGTACGACAAGAGCACAGGGCTGTGTCGCTTTGGAAATCATCCAAGGAGCAGTTAGAACAGCAACAGCCAACGTGACTCATGAGCTCCTGCTGTTGAATCTAGGCTTTGATCACTGAAACACATCACCTGTTGCTTAATGACATCGGTTTCTGTTCAGTAAGCTGCTACACTCTGTTATGAAGGAAGACTTGGAAATTTAAAGCAGTCCTGCTAGAGTAATAGGAATTTTGCTTAAGACATGACCAGTCTGTCTGTCACACGGTATTTCTGCTCAGAGAAGCTCTTAGGATCTGTCCAGCACTACCAGTGTCTCCAATATAAACCTTTAAGAATCGTTAAGGCAAACTCCACAGATACTTTGAACTTGTGCAATGTAATCGTGGTCTTAAAAATCGTGAGTCTTGTTTAAAATGTGAGGTTCTTTTTATTGGCCTTTTACATTTTATGATTCACTTTTCCAAACTTTGTTGCTGGCATGATTTTCACGTAACATCTGACTGAGAAGCTCTCAGAAAAACATGAGCTATAGCAAATGAGATGCTTGAGAATTTGCTGGGTGTGGTGCTATTAAATTAAAAGATAAATTAAAAAGCGAATCATTATTGTGTCCTTTCCTAGAATTCTGAGGTTCAGATAGGATGAAAGTGAGAATTGATATGAAGCCAAAACATCCCTTTGTGTAGCAGTTGGGAAAATGTAAGATTAAAAAAGTGTTATTCTCCGTGACCTAGGTAATGTGTTGCTTTCTTAGTGCTGCTTCAACAGACCTTTAAAAACACACAGGCTGTAGCTGATGGACTACCTTAGGCTAATGCTGCTCCTCTTTGCACAGCTATTTGTGCAGCACTGTGGAGGAGTGGGAGAGTTACTACTTATTGAATGCTAGTTAAGTGGGGGAGTGATGCATTGACAGATTCAAGTTCTGGAGTATTCAAGGTTGCCTTCTAAAAGCATTTTTAATGGGAGGTAATGCTCACTGTAAACCTGTGAGGGTTTTCATCCCTGTTATTTTTCTTTGTGCTTAGGCTGCCAAGTCACGCCTGTTTGGAGAATGCTGGCACATAGAAAAGCTGGCTTATTAAAACCTTCAACACTTTTATGTTGGAGACAGTTTGGGGGGGATAGTGCAGATCTGCTGAATCAGTAAGAGGCTTCTGGCCGAGTTCTGTAGGAGCAGATGTACCCTGACACTAGGATGCGCTTTCTCCCAAGCAGAATCCTTTAGCCACCTTAGCAGGGTTTGCAGACCTCTGAACTTTTGTTGATGAAGATTCACATGATGCTTCCACACAGAGGCTGGTTGATGCACCTTGAGGAAAGCCTAACACATGCCAGGCTCTCGTGGAGCTTCTGGTTGTGGTAATGAGGTAAGTTCAGCTCAGTTCTCTGCTGAGGGCTGATGTGAAAGTTGCATGCAAGGAGAAAAAGGATTCAATTTTGAGTTTCCCTTCACAGTTCACCTTGAAAGCAGCAGTGGGGTGAGGCAGGGTGGAGAAGGCTTATTGCATAGTCAGTGTTCTCATAGGCTGTGTGCACCACAGTTTTTTTGTAGGTGACATGCAGAATGAAAATGTCATATATAATCTGTTCCATCTGTATGCATTGGTACCTGGGAGATATATGACTGAGGAAAATGTAAAGAGCAGGATGTTTATCATCTTGTTAATGCATGGGCATTATTCCCATTCTCTTGCTCAGTCAGTGCGAATGTCATGGAAGAAATACACTCACTCCTTAAATGTCAAGGAGGTAGACAGCTTAGCAGTGCTGGGATCCGTAGCACTGGGGTGAAGTGGTGATTGGGGCTGAGCAACTTGTTCAACAATAAGTGGCTGCAGCCATGGTTATAATGGACCGCACTGGGTGAAAAGCGTGATGGAGAAGGGTGTCAAAGGAGTAAAGGGTCTGTGTGGAGAAGCTGAAGGGACCCATGCTAAGTACAGGCTGCAGAGGCCTGTAGGAATGTTGGGGGGGAAAAACCAAAGCGCATCCCTCCCTCTTGCCCTGAAGCAATGTGTATGTTTGCACAGAGGAGTACTGGAAGCAGCTGATGGGTATGGGTCTGTGCCCAGCATGCTTGATGTGTAGACACAAGACTTGTGCTGCGTCAGCATGCTGGAGGAGAATCAAACCAAAATTGCTTGATCCTCCAACTTGCTAACTGTCAGGCAGGGTAGGATATTGCATGTTGTACCAGACACTGGAAAGTGCAAATGGTTTGCTTTAGTAATCCCTGTAATCCCCTATAAATAATGCCCTCCCCTATATTGATGAAAAAAATTACATAACAGCTACACCCAGCCAAAGGGAAAAAATAAACGAAAGAAAAAATCAACCAGTGCACTCGTGATGCTGGTCAGATTCATCTGAGCCGCATTAGGAGAGCTTAGGATTCCCGCCAGAGAAAGGAGGACTATCATCAGGAAGGAAAATCTGCATAATCTTGGGCTGGAAAAGTCATTTTCAAGAAACTCCAGACCCCAAGGCTTTGTTTGTCAGGATGCAGGCTGAGCTGAAGGTGGGGGATTAGAGTGTTTGGTTATGTTCAGCTATTCATTGATGGGGACTTTCACCCTGGGGTTTCTACACTGGCCTTCAGATCGGTAGTGATTTCCCCTACTTTGATGTGGTGGCTCTTCCATGCTCCATGTGCATTGAGAAATCGCTACTGGCTTTCACTGACACCCTTGTTAATCTTTGCTGAAAAGTGATTTAGTGGATCAAGAGACAGAGCTGTCAAGGGTTTCACTCCCTGGGCTGGATATACTGGCAGAGCTGCTGGGAGGTGTTTGCAATGAATCTGAAGGAAACTTTACTCTCTGATTAGAGGACTGCAAAAGGGCTGTGCATTGTTGATTGGTGGGCCCAAAATTTGCTTTAAAAAATAGTGTGTATTTGTTCAATGTACACTTAGATGCTTGCAGTTGTCCTGAGATCTTACTATGTCTCGGGCTGTGCTTTGGACATCAGTCCACAGGGAGTCATCTGTGATTGACAGAGCTGACCATAATGCCCATTTGATGGTCCTTGGGTATGCCATAGGCATTATGGAGTGCACAGAGACATGGCCAGCAGGTGCTGGTCCTGTACTTGCCTATCTCCTTCCTCCTCTCCTGCCTTAGTTACCAGCTGAGAAGCACTCCCTCACCATCCTCTGCTACCTCGGCCCAGAGACTGCCAGTTCAGCTGTCTGAACTTCTCAGGAGACCTGGGCTTAAATGCTGGTGGTAAGCCAGAATGAGGTGTGGGGAGGTGGCCTGTGACAGAGATCAGGGGTATCACAGCTGGTAAATGGGTAGGCTAGAGCCAGAGGCACTTCATGGATCCTTGTAAGTGCCTCTTTCTCTGTCCCCAGGGGATGAGCTACATTGCCTGGGGTCTCCCAGCTGCTCTTACCATGTGCCAGAAGGTGCAGTCCCTCACAGGTGCCTGCCTGAGTTGGAGACAGCACAGGGTGGGCTTGTCCCTCTGCAGCACCATGACATTGCAGCTTAGGTTCTGGGGTGAATGGAGGGGACTTGGCTGAAACAGGGAGGATGGGGAGTGATAACCTTGCATGTGGCAAAATGGTGTCAACCCCATGCATGCATTGCTGTGCCCATAGAGGCTTGCTGTGCTGACTGGTGCTGCCCAGGCTCTGTGTGGGTGGAGGAAGCCCGTGGGCCTGGTGGCATGGTGAGTAGCAAGTGGAACTTGCCCTTGGTGCCAGATCTTGCTGCGGTCCCCCTGCACTGGTGCACGGGGTGATGAGCGACCTCAGAGGAGACACAGTGTCTGTGGTGGGGCAGGCAGCAGTTTGGGTGTGCAGTGGTTTGGCCAGCACTGTGTCGTCCTGCAGGTGCGTAAGGGGTTTGGGCAGCTCTGGAAAAGCCACTCACGAGGTTCTCAGCCCGTTGTACCAAATGAGGGGCTCCTGCGACATCCCTGCAGGAAGTCTGAGACCGGGGCAGCACAGAGGGTCATGGAAGGGGTGCTGGCCAGCATGCCGAAAATACAGCGTAGATGCAGCCTGTCTTTCCAGTTGAAGAAGGCTATGTCAGGTTTCTCTGAAGGCTTTCTGTGCTCGGTGGATGAATCACTACTGAGAAACACGGCACTTCTTCTTGTGTAGGTCTGTGCTGCCGGCTTCTCCACAGCCTCCACTGGCACTGAGTAATCGCTCAGGGACAAGTGGGGCTGATGACTGTGAAGAGGATTGTAAATCACAGTATTATAATTGCTCCTTGCACGTGACATTCCTCTTGACCCATGGGAACTCTAAAAACAGCTGTGGTCTAAAACAGTCAGTTAATTGCACTGTGAAGAGCAAGAACCCCCTCTGAGTGTTATTATGATTTGAATTACATGGTCCTTAAATGCTGGCATTTAAGAAAGTACAATAGTGGTCTTCCTCATGTGAGAATCCACAGAAATGTTATGGGTTCTTTTAATGGTAAATGTGGCAAACCCACTGAAGCCAGTTGGAGTCCATGGTAGATGGTTTTACCGAAAGTATTTGCTAAGGTATTTCTGCGAGGATGAAAATTAAGGAGTCCAGATGGTCAGCAAGGTACCTCATTCCTGGAAACAGATGCACATACTTTGTCTTATTCCTATGTCATTGATTTCTCCTTGGATCTGGTGGAAAATCATAGAATCGTTTTTGTTAGAAGAGACCCTTAAGGTCATGAAGTCTAACTATAATCTAACTCTGGCACTAAACCATGTCCCTAAGAACCTCATCTACACGTCTTTTAAACACCTTCGGGGATGGTGACTCCACCACTTCCCTGGGCAGCCTGTTCCAATGCCCAACAACTCTTTCCATGAAGAAGTGTTTCCTAATATCCTATCTGAACCTCCCCTGGCACAACTTGAGGCCATCACTCCTCTCATCCTATCACTTGCTACTTGGGAGAAGGGACCACCCCCCTCCATGCTACAACCTCCTTTCAGGTAGTTGTAGACAACGATCAGGTCTCCCCTCAGCCTCCTTTTCTCCAGGCTGAACAGCCCCAGCTCCCTCAGCTGCTCCTCATCAGACTTGTGCTCCAGACCCCTCAACAGCTTCGTTACACTTCTGAGAATGTGTGTTTATTTCAGCTTGCCCTGTTGATTTCAGTCTGGCTGCTTACTTGCACAAAGCTAAGCATATACCTGAAAATTTGCAGGATCAACAACTTGCTTGATGTTATCCAGGTCCAAAATTCAGAGCTTTCTGCAGAGTTCTCCTAAAATATTTTCAACAAACATTCTTTGGAAAATAATACGGGGGTTTTGTTTGTGTTTTTTGTTTGCTTGTTTGTTTTTAATCCTGAAAGTTAAGTCTAGCAGGTTACCTATGTACTGGTCATTTCCTCATTCAGATGTCAGTTTTTCTTCAGACCTGAGTGAAAGTAACAATTTTGGAAGATTTTACTAAGAATCCAAGTGTTTTGGCTTTGATCAGTGCTCACAATAGAGTTCTTAAAAAGAGACAAAAAGAAGAAAAAGCAACTCTTGGCAGAGAGAAGGCTCTCTAGGTGGACCAATTAACTTCAATGGGTTTTCTCCTCTTTGCTCCGTGTGTGTTTTATTTGACAATACATTGTAGCGTTCAGTTGAGAGCCTTCTGGAGTTTATGGAAAGCCTGCTGGCTTCTCCAGGCTTTTGTGTTTGTAGGCATCTTTAGGGAAAGACAAAGACTCTGACTTCAGATAAACATGCCATTTGTTTCTGACATCTTTCAAAGTTTTGTTCCTTACTTGGAGGTTGGACAGAATTTCAGTGGAAATGCCCGAATCCTCTTTTTTCCCTTGTCCAGTTCCTTCTTGGTTTTCTACAGTACTTTTTACTGCAAGGAAGTTCATTTTTATTTTTAATGTAAGCCTCATTGTCAGGAAACAAACCATTTCAAACAGAATATATCAATCCTCTTTCTATTGTAGGAAACCCTACAATTCAGAGGTACTTGCACTTATTTGACTTTCAAGATGTTTCATGTGTCTTTCTATAATTAGATTAATTTTCACATATTCTTCTACACTTCTCTCATGTCTTCTTCAATGCATTCCTGAATCCATTTCTTCACTTTTGAGTTCTTTTAATCGAACACTTCTATGATTGTCCATGGCCACTGAGCTGTTTGAGGAACTTTCTATCAAGTCCTCTGCAGAGATTATGGAGATCAGGTGACGTGTACTACAAGTCTCAAAGCATTTTTTTTTTTTAGAACTGCACTCTCCTGGCTTCATAGAGTCATGCACACCTTAAGGGCCAGAAGGTGCCTTAGATCATTTAGTTTAATCTACTGGCTACCACAGACTCTGCTTATTGCCATACTCCAACCTGGTTTGAGTTGGGCACAACAAGTTTGGTTTGGCATAGATATTCTCTCCCTGAGGTAGCCAAAATTCAAATGGAGATTTCAAGTGAAAGCTCATCTAGTCCCTCCTCTGGAGAGCCTCTTCCACTGGTTAATCGCTCTCGCTGTAAAATAGGAATGTTGTTTCTACTTGGCATCCTACAACTTGCCATCTGTTTGAGAGAGGCAGGTTCCCACTTTTGGATTTGAGAAATCCATGGATTTAGTTTCTGAAATGCACTTTCTCCTTGTCTTATGGACATTAAAAAAAAAAAAAAAGGGTGGGGGGATGAGATCTCTGGTTCTCCACTCTCCCAATGACATGGTAAAAGCAACTTATCTCTTTTAATGTCAAATATTGTTAAGGCAGTGCTTTTTAGATGCAGGGCTTTTCCAGATCTGCCCACTGTCTTTGCCACTGTTCGTGCCATCTCTGATGTTGTTGCTTTTGTAGACAAGCTTCTCTGCATCCTCCACTGCTGAAAGAGTGAAAGAAGCACAAAGTGGAAGGTGTAAGCTCAGAATAAAGGTGGCACAGCTGCCTGTCAGGTTCAGAAGCTTCTGTCAAGCTGTGTTTGTAAGAAGACTTGTTTCTAAGTCTTATACTGCTCGTGTCTATATTTCTCTGATGTACAGCTTCCCATTAGTAAGAACAGTCTTACGAGACACTTTGCAGGAAAAGTCATCTGTATTTATATAGCTCTTATGTTTATTTGTAGCTTTGTATGTATTACCAGTAAGGAAGCCTATTCGTTCCAAGAGCCTTTCCCTGGAGGATCAGTAGGAGGCAAGATATCTCATTTAACAACAGAAAAAGGGATAGAATGTGGGGAAATAAAAGATACCAAACCTGGAGTAAGGGGAAGAGGGATGGCAACCTTGATATTTTTCAGTTAAAAAAAGGCGGGAGACTTGAAGCAAAGGAAAATAATGAAATAGATTGAGAAAACACTTGACTAAAAAACCAAAGTGTTCTAATCAGGAAAAAGAAATTTCAAGAGTGAGTGAGAAAATTAATTAATTATAGACATAAATGATCCAAATTATGACCTTCAGCACTCTTACATTTGATTTCCTAAGTTGTCCATAAATTGTTTGAGATCAAAAGATATAAATACAGAAAATGTATGTCTAGTGTCCTGTTACTTTAGACCCTGTGTTCATGCTTCAGCCTGAAGTCTCTGTTCACATTCCCTGTGTGTTGGCTTTCTCTTGCCTTTACCTGGAGTGCAGAAGTTTGCTCTCTAGGCAGGAACAGGTAGGTGTAGGAGGGGACCAGCTTACACTCAAGCTCTGCTCCAGTGATACTACCAGCTCGCACTACTTACACCTCCAAGCTCAGGTCTGGACTCCAGGCCAGCCACCTTGACAGTGTGGACAAAGTCAAGGGTACCAGAGATGGATATTTATTACTACAACTGAGAGATCTACTGGACTAAGGTGGTCCTTGGGTGGTCCACCCCTTCCAGCTTGCTGGCAAAGAACTTCGTCAGCCTTCGGGAACTGTATTGGACTAGTGTGGCCAAGAAAACCCCTGTCTTCTGCAGATGGGGATGCTGCAGGTTGGACTAGAGAAGGTAAGAACACAGAGTAAGGCCTGATGGCAAGAACCTGAATAGTCCTGAAAGGCTAGGGTCTTGGTTTTGTATCTAATAACCTGGTATCTGGATCTAAAAGTTCTTCTGCCTCAGATCACTTCCGCTTACATGGACGAATCTTTCCTTATGCTGAACTCTTGGCACTTTTCTGAAAGCTTAGGCTTGCTTACTTCACTGAGGATAGATGATGGGGCTTTGCTTTCTCTGTAAAGCAAAGAGTTTCCAACTGTTTGCCCAGCAGTAACAAGTTAACAAAAATCTGGCCACCAAAACCCACAAGCCAGGTTCTGATAACCTTCTAATGCCTTCCCACAGCAACCTGGGTCTGTGTTTTCTGCCTTCTGTACTTGCTGCCCATTCACTGCTTGTATGCCCAATTCTGCCTGCTAGCATACACACAGCCGCCTAGCATTTCAATTGTTGTGTTGTGAGACTCCATTTCTGCTCTGCTTTCTGCAGCCAGCTGGAGAAGATGCTGTCCCCGTCTGCAGCAGATAGTGGACCAGAGGATCACAGTCTGGCTTGTAGCTAATTACAGCAGGGAGTATCCTTCTGGAAGGGTCACCCGGCTTCATACTTGTGTGGAAAATTGCCTGGGAAGGGACTGGCATCGGGATGGCATAAGGAGCTCTTAAGGCTGGAGAGTGCTCACTGCAAGGTGAGCAATGGTGGCCTTGGGTCATGTAATTCTCTGCCTGATAGCTTTTGCTGCAGGGATTTTGTCCCAAACTGAGTCCATAAGATGTTCATCTTGGGTTATCTGCAATTTAGAGCCTCACAGGCATGCAGGTACTTGGCTTTCACTGGAACTCCTACCTACTTATCTTACAGGGCCAGGACCTGAGCACCCTGTAAGTCCCTGCATGAAATCTGGGTCAGTGCAGTTCCAGTATGGCCATGGATGTTTAGAAAAGAGGTGCACGTAGCTCTGTAGATGGGTATTCAAGAGCTGCTATGTCCCAGCAAGGGCAATGACGATGCTTGAGGGCATGCTCTTACTTCCCTTAAATTATCTCCTGCCTTACACTGCTGCTTTAAAAAGAGGTTTTATTTCCTCTGCTGGGCAGCTGCACCACAGGAACAAGCAGTAATGTGCATGTGTGCTCATACAGTTTTGCAGAACCAGCTGAGTTTGTAAAACTCTTTGAAAAACACTGGTGATGAAAGGCTGCATCTGAGTATGTCATTGTAGCCCATTTGAGCTTCATAGACACACAGAAATGAAATCAACTGCTTATTTTAAAAGCAGGTGCCAGAGTTTCCCCCATATAATGCTCTGTCATCCTCAGGTTGTGAGAAAAGTCCCCTTTGTTTCTCCTCATCGACAGCCGTGCTCAGGGTAGGATTTGTAGGGAGACGTTGCAACATAAACAAGGTCTTCCCCCATCACACCACCGCATTTTAATTATATGGTTTCCTGTTAAATCAGGGACGATATTAAGATACAGATCTTGCATCCTCTAGCTTCAAACATTTATTTCCCTCGAGAAAATGCAGGATTTTGTTGTCAATGCCAGACACTGCCTCCGACCTCAGCCCACTGGGGGGTCTGTCTGAAGCAGGTTCTCAGAATCCAATATCGAGCACGGCGGGGAGCTGCTTCTGGTGATGAAGCTGTTTTCTCTTCTTCACTCTTCATTAGGACAATTTCTTCTGTTTATGTAAATGGGCTTCCCTACATCTCAGGCACTCTGCGAGGTGGTGAAAGAGAGAAAATAAGCACCCAACCAACTCCGACTTGCTTCTTGCCAGCACCTTACGCTGTTCCCAGTGATGAGGCCAGGGATGTTCATCCTTCGTGTAAGAGCAAAGGATGGCAAGGATCATGCCCCAAAAGCCTCATGTCCACCTTGCTGCAGAGCTGGCAGCTGGTAGCAGGGGGGAGGCCACAAGCATAGGTCAGTTTTTGAGTGTGCAGGGAGAGGCAGCCATGATGTGAGTGTTGCCTGTCCCGCGATCTGGTGACAGAGGGGACTTCGAGAGCTACTGTCTACCTGTTTGAACCCGGAGTCTAAAATAACCTTTAATTTATTTATTGACTTTTTTTTTTTTTTTTTAAAGACACCAGTTAGGTAAGTCCTGGCAGGGCCTAGAAGCCTGGTGGTTCCTGGGGATGTAATGGCCACCATGTGCCACCGCACACATTGCAAATGGCGTGTTGAGGTCTGGGCCTTTTTTTTTTTTTTTTCCTTTTGAAACATAATTAAATAAAATCTACGTTGCAGTTCAAGCAACAGAAATGCTTGAGCGCTCTCTGAAAAATGCCAGTATTTCAGCAGGTTGCTTTGGGATGGGCCTGCTGCTGGCTCTGAGGAGCTGCCCATGCCCTTATGTTCCAGAAGGAATGTGTCTCTGCGCGACTGCAGCTTGCAGGGTGTTTTGCCTCTTTTCTGCACTTTGTAGCTGCAAATTCCAGTTTTATCTTTGCTTGGCAGTTCGGTGGGTCCATGTCAGGTTGGTGGAACAGATGGACAGTGTTTCGGGCTTTATCCTTTCATTGCAGAGGCATCGGCAGAACTGAAGATAAATGTGTTTCCATACAATGTAAAAAGTCACGAAGACGCCGTGTATTGAATTTGGTTTTCTTGGCATTTTAAATGTGCTGGTGCAAATGATTCAATTATTGTCCCAGTATATTCCAGGTGACCTGAAGTTTATCAGAGAAAACTCAGAGGTCAGGCGTGATTATTAATTAAGCAAGACAGAAGTGTTTAAAGAAACAGAATTTGGTAAAATATATTTTTTATCACTTGCTTCTCTTTGAGAAAGACATTTTCTGAGCCAATCTTCCTTTTTTTGTTTTTTTCGCTATTCTCACAAAAGTGATCAGGTCAGTGTCAAAGAAAAATGGTTTCATCAGTAAGATGGAACCAGATTTGGGCTCAAAAATTGCAGGAAAATTGAATGGTTTATGGATTGCTACTCTATTCCTGCTGCTGCACATTTTGTTTTGGAAAATAACCTAATTTTACATAACTGTAATGTTATTTTTATTTTGAAATATTTTCTATTTTGTTTTATTTGTATTTTTCATTGTTTTAAACTATTTCTAGATGTATGCACTGTTAGCATTGGTGTAGTATGACATGCAGTTCAAACATTCTATCACTTAAATTTTATTTTTTATTTTATTCTAGATACAATTTAGAGTAGCTTCTACTCGGTGCTGACTGAAATATTTTATCTTCCTTTCTGTTCTGTGTCAAAGCATCAAACTATCCTATGAGAGAAAAAAAGATGTTTTGATCGGTACTAGGCAGCAACGGCCCTTAATGGTTTTAAAAATAACACTTTTTGGTAGAAGGATATTTAAATGATGATATGTTATATTATGACATGTCGGTATTAGTCAGTGCATAATTCTATATTGATTAGTCATGAAATAACAGGAAAATATGAAGTAAGAGAGCTTCCATAAAGCAGGATATATTTTAAAATGAAAATTCGAAGTCCTAAAATTGACTCTGTAAACCAGATAGCTCTTAATTGTTGTTTTTCCTCCAGATTGTCCATTTGTTGAGAAATTGCTGAAATATTTGGTTTTATCCTTGGATCACAACCAAATCTCAAAACGTCAGACTTTGATGACAAAAGAAGTCCTGAGTTTCAATCAGCTCTGAAATGACTGTATGCTGTTGGAGCTACAGTCGTAAGATGATTTCAGGTAATTTTCTTTTTCTTGTCTGCATTTTATGATTTCATGCTGCTATACAAATATTGCATAATATCAATGATCATCACACATGGAGAACATTACTTTTGTGAAACTTGCTTGTAGAGATTTTATGAGTAGAATAGAGTTTTATTTATGGTAGAATTTAAAACTGCTAAAAAACTCTATATAGCATCTGAGAGACAAGATCAGTTGTATGCACCTAAGTTCCTTTTGACAGCAAGAGAACTTAAGTATGAGCCTACAGACAAGCGGCTGATTATGCTGGAAAGGCCACCACATCTCCTTTCCACTGAATTACTCATGGTATTGATGCCACTGCAGTTGCACACTGTGCCAGGTTGATCGTCTGAAAACCAACCTAACAGGAAAAAGAAGGTCTGTTTGCAGATGAATCGGTTCCCTGATCTGGATGGCTGTTTGGCTGCTTGATTTCTTGGTGCATGAAAGCCCTGGGCAGAGAGCAGGAGCTGGCTGGTTTGCTGTGGGGTAAAGGCAAGAGCCAAGCAGCCTGAGCCAGTGGCAGCACAGACTTGCATTGCACTAGACTAACCATGTAAGCACAGCCTAAGCAACATCAAGCTTTGTTTACTTGTGTGCATAAGACTGTTTGGGCGTGCTGAATCCTGGCTAACAGAACAAGTACATAAAATGCCGCATGAGAGCGATGGCTACAGATGAATGTAACAACCATTTCTTCTACCCCCAAACAAACAATTCCAACATATGTATCCTTTTTGCGGCCAAAAAATGTGAGCAATGAGAATGCAAAAATGGGAGTACTATGTGATAGCCAAAGTCTATTTACTTTTAACTCTTTCCCCATCCCTCTCCTCTGTCAGCACCTGGTGAATACAAGCTGCTCCCTGCATGTTTATTAGATAGAGCCCCATGCAGCGTCAGTGAATTGAGAGCTCTGATGAGCCCAAGCCTTCCATACACATGGGAAAGGAGCTGCTGCTCTAAGCACATAAAGCCTTGCAGCTGCCAGGGTGACCAAAAAGTTTGCTTGGCTTTACCTCTGAGTGCTGGGGCCACTACCTGTCCCTGCCTGTGAAGTGGCAAGAGGACGGGAGTGTTACCTCAGCAGCCTGGGGTGCATTTTGGAGTTTCTGGTGACTGCAAACATTTTATCTTTGGGTGCTAACAGCTGGGACAAGTCACAAATGCCCTGCAGAATGTCCAAGGAGAGATTTCAGTGAAAACATGCTCTCAGTTTACCCTTCTGGATCCTCTCAGCTTAATGTTTACCACACTAGGCCTGGAAAGATTGATTCATAAGACTGGTACTCAAAATATTTTATCTACCATCACATTAAAACGCTTTAAATGCACTTACAGTTATTGGTGTTAGATAACTGAATAGCCTCATTAGAATTGCCTTTCGGTTTCTGGGTACAGTCAATCCATCCTCTTTCTGGTGCTGCAGTTAAATGTCGTATTCTTTACCCCTTCACACTCCTCCAAGCTTGTACCAAGCTATTTATTACACCTCACTCCATAAAGAACTTATTTTGGCCCTGATTTGATGGCATAATTAGCTGTATGAGTTCTCCTTAACCTGTTCCAATCAAAGTGAGTCTACCATGGCAGCAAATCCCTACTGTATAAACTGTTTAAATTAACTTAGCTTATTTTGACTGAGTTGGCAGATGGAAGAGGACAACAGGAGGTCAGTGATGAGCAGCGACTTCTGTGATGATGCTGACTTTGAAATGAGGTGACTGGTGCCTTTTCCCAACTGCACCTGCACCTCTGCTTATGTAGGAAGCAGAGATGATAATCTCTCTGCATTGTTCTGCAGGCCATTTCTTCTACAGCCGAAATATCTTTGACTGCACTCAAACCCTGAGTCAGGGTACTCTGGACTCATCTGAAGTGGCACACATAGTGCTTTGCTGAGCTGATGCGGATCTGGCAGCATTCTGCAACAATGAGAGACAGTTTTCCCCTGCCCTATGCATTATTTATGAGCATTAAATTTTGCTTGGCATCATATAGCTATTGTCCATCCCTCTGGAAAATGTTATTGCCTGACTAACCTAAATAACTGTGCATCATTTGGAAAAGTTGCTGCCTCTCTGCATAATTCACTTTCCAGGTCGTCAGTGCCCCTGTGCCTTCTGTGCACAGCACTGGAAGGGTCTCGTTGCTACCTTTGGCAACGAGGAAAATTGACTATTGACTTCCACGTCGTTGCTTCCTGGTTTTTAAATATTTTTGCTGTGTGAGAGTACCTGGTCTCACAGTATCGGATCATTTTGTGTCTTCAGAGCATGGACACCTGAGTGAAAGTCACTGTGTTCCAATGGCATAGGGAGCCTTGGCAGATCAGCTGATGAGTACAGCCTCATTGAACAACAGTGACTGTCACATCCACCCCACACCTGTAGTGATTTCTGCAGGGCCTTTTCTGGCAGTCTTCTGAGTGCCTGCAAAGCTTTTCAGATGGTTCTCCAGTGCCTTTACCAACTTGCTCTAGAAAACAGATGACACATGGTTTTTGTAGGATAGAAAGCACGTTTTTGCTGGAAAAGATCATGTCTAAGTGATCTTCTGGGGACGTCTTGTTCTTTTCAAACTATTTTGAGCTGTGAGGCCCAGTGGTGTGTAACTCAGATCTTCAGCTTTCTGAAAAAAAAAGGTACAAAACTGTGATGTCCTCCCAGATGTTGCGAAGCAAGGACTGTTTTTAACGAGTTTACTTATTTCTGTAAGAACCTGACATTATTTGCACACAAGTTTCCCCCAGACTCATGAAGGTAAATCCAGAAAGTGAGTGCTTTTTAAACCCATTACTGTGCTCTAACATAAGCCACTATTGCCAACACATTCACCTCCTACTCAGACTGTTTTAGAGCTAAAAAATACAGGTTTGGGATAGGTATCTCCTCAACATCTTCAGTATTAAAGGTAGGTGCAAAGGAATCTTTTAGCTTCTCAGAAATGTTGTGACTGCCTTGATTGTTTCCCTAAAACCTCACCAGTCTAGTGAGTGCCCAGGTTACTTCACACATTTCTGGCTCAAATTTAATTCCAGATATTCACTTCAAGATTCAGAGACAAGACACTGAGGCTGTGTATATGCGAGCACATGGTGATGGCCAGTAGGAGAAGGCCTGCAATGCAGAACAGTTGATTTCATGTGAGGATGCAGGATTCACATGCCTTACAAATTTCAATGGGCTTTTATTTCAAATTTGTTCTGGCCTGGTCACATAAAGTGACCACCACTTAGCAACTGGACCACATTCAGTGCCTTGCCGCAGTGTATCTTCTGGTTCAGTTTCATTTGAGAAGAATCCTGTTTGTCTGCTCTGAGACATGAACGAAATGTATTAAGTGAAGATGATGAGATTTGCTTCAAAAGCATGCTCCTGATCTGAAGCACTAATGCAGAGAAATCCTGAAAGGACCTCTAGTTGATTTGCTTTAATACCTTGGGCTATTTATTTTTCAAGCTCAATCTTGGCTCTTCTAATTTCTCTCTTGTTTTTTTTTGCTCACAGTCGTTTATCATTGCCTTCATTATGACTGGTTTTCCAAACATGCAACTGCATGCTAGTCCAGCCTGAATACTGTCTTGAATTTTCCCATTTAGCCCTATGTTATTTCCTTAGGGCCTTTTATTAACGAACTACTGTTGGTGATGATTCTGTGTTGGCCCCAGGTGTCTTGTTCCTTTTCCCTCTCTAGTTTCAATGATTTGTGAGCCTGAACACAGTACCTCTCCAGCTCACCCCCACTTCATGTAACAATTATATATTTATGAATGCATTTGTCATAGTTGATTATCAAGGAGTTACAACATGCTTGTTTCACAAGTGTCATTTCTACTCTATTGTTCCTTAGGTTCTTGTTCTCATTTGCTTGGAAGCAAGACAGAACAAGCAATTACTGTCAGCTGCTTTACGACTGAAATGAGGGGACCAGCTTTCTGAACTATTCCAGGAGATGGAACAGAGCTGGTGCACTTTACCTTGATGAAGAACCTTACTGAAGTTTATATATGGTCTTGCAGTGGGGTGAAGGATGACTATAGGGAAGGCAGTTCAGTAGCTGGGAAAAGTCACCTCAAAGTCAAGTGGTCAGAAATGAACTGAGAACTCCTTAACAGAGTGTCATTTATTTTCATGATAAGGTCGTAGAAGACGTTTGGAACTAGACCTTGCTGGCTGTTTGTCATCATAGACATTTTTAAGTTCACTTTACAGAATGTGCATATTCACTTTGCAGGTGGATTTGCATATTCCATCCTGGCAATTGCACGCACAATTAGATGGCTGATTATATGTGAACAATGTACTGAGTTATTATCTTGCTTGTGCTCAGTGGCTGGGAAACTGCAGATTCCTTACTGAATCTGAACTGGATTCCTTACTGAAAACCTCTTTTAGTTCTGGCACTTTCCCTGTCAGCCTTTGCAGCCTGTGAAACCAAGAAGCGTGTCAGCTGTCTAAAAGAGGCCTAAATTTTGACTCCCAAATTCAGCCATGTTTAACATCAAATCAAATTTGCTTAGTTATGAACCTGCTTCCCAGAGTGGCTTAACTAAGTGTGTGCATGAGAACATTTTCTTGAGCATGTGGCCTGGTTTTCATGGATGCAGGGCACTAAAAAGACAGTTCATGAAATTCTGGGTTTGGCCTGACTCCATAAATTTGTACTGCAGTGAAAACACCCATAGGCTGGGAGCAAATGTGCTCTGGCAATTCCTCACCCTGGTGAGAAACTTTCTCAGATGCTTTCCCACCTCTTTGTCTTTTCACTGATTGCAGGCTAAAGGCTTTTTTAGCTTTGTGGCAGAGATAAGCCTTACTGCTGTAGGAATATTTGTGTATCAAATAGCAGGGGCTGCAGGGCAAGGTGGGTAATTTTGGCTCCTGCTGTTCTTCCTTGGCCCTCCATAAGTGCCAGTGTGTCCTTTGATCTAATTCCTGGGAACGCTGTCTGAGATAATAAATCTCAAATTTCTTGAATATGCTCAGCTTCTAATTAAGGCTCAGCAGGCAGGAGTATTTAGTGCGGATAAGGTGTGCCTTGTTTACTCCTTAATCAAATGGGTGTACCAAAGGGAAGCAGTGCTGGTTCAGGTACTGCAAACTGCTCCTCAGACCCAAGGGATTCAGAAACATCTATCTTGTCTGAATTTTTCATGTTGTTCAGTAGGGAAACTATAACAAGCTCAGGTTTCCCTTACAGCTGAGCCTTTACTAAGGCAGAATTTAATTGGTCTGTTCATTGCTTCTTTATGACCTGATAAATAGCTACCACAGCAGACAGATTAGGGCTTGCTAATGCTGGATTTTTTTTTTTTTTTAATGTGAGAAATCTCAGGCCTTGCATCCCCTCTCTTAGCTGGGTTTTTTTCTAAATGAATGAGGTATCACTTCAAGTTGAAATCTAAACTACTGCTTCCCTCTCTTACCCCCAAGGAGGGGGACTAGTTGGATTAAGCTAATCCTCTTGACTCAAAACCTCATTGACTTGGATATTAAAGGACATTCCAGATGAGACCACACTAGGAGCTCTGTGCTCTGTTCTGGGCGTCGCAATGCCAGAATGGGCCCCTTCTCACTTCAATTTCTCTTGTAATGTGGGCTGTGTGGTGCTGTAGGGCAATGTTTGACCTAAAAATGAAGGAATTATTTTCATATGTCCCCAAGAGTGGCACTTTCAGCAATGGTGAAGTAATGTCATCTTAAAACAATTGATTAGAATAAGTGGTGGCATCTTTCCCAGAAACTGCACTCCCTGGCATGAAATTGTAAGATGTTTCCTGATGTAATAGACTGCATGTGGGAACTGTGAGGGTACAGGGGGCAAATTGAGTTTGGATTGCTTTCAGCTAGCTGACTTTAGGATATTAGCTGGGAACTGACTGCGGCTGACTTGGTCAATGCAGACAGTGAGTAGAAATGAATGGAGGAGGACTACAAACCTGCTGAGGCTTTCTTCAAAAAAAAAAAAGCTTTTCTGAGCTCACCTAGCCATCCAACTAGCCAGGTGACCTCCTTATCAGCTGTGGGCTAATGGAAGGGGCTGTGAAGGTTTTAGCTCAGCAGGTAGTGTTTGTCTGTATGGCCTGGGCCAAATGCCACAGGGCTGTGTGGCAGACTCAAGACATAAACTGTAAGGTGCTTAGGGCAGGGATGTGGGCTGAAACTGGGTCTACTGTGCACCATCAGCTTTGTGATTGAAATCAGACAGGGTCTACTGCCTTGTGATGGGTTTTTCCTGCAACAGAGGAGCAGACCTTCCCTCATTTCACAAAGTGCCATCAGGCAAATAATGCAGAGCAGCCCCTCGAGGTGTTTTCATGGGGCTTGTGAGTGGTGGAGTAGCTGCAGGCAGACAACACAAACAGTTATTCTGCTCTCTGCACCCACCAACAAGTTGGTGTGAACTCATGCCAGTGCATCTGGGCTGCCGCTAAGCAGGGGTAATGTTTTTGGCTGGGGCAGTGCGGTACGTGTAATCTTATTTTAAGATTTGCTCTGCTAAATATTTAGATTCCCTTATTGGGACTACTGAGAAAACAGAAGCTTAATCTCCAGGGAGGTGAAACATTTCCACGGGGCTGAACCACCTTCCCTCATTCTCTCTTTCCTTCCTCCCTCCTCCCTTGTCTGCTTCACAGCATGCTGCAGAGTGAGTTCAAAAACACACAGTGAGCAGAGAAAGTGAAACTGTCAGTGCATTAAAATGGGTAGCCCAGTGTAGTAAAACGTGGCAAAGCCTAGCTGCAGGCAGCAAGGCAGGGAGTTAGCCTCGTGCTGCTAAGAAATAGATGTGTTTTCCTACAAAAAGAAAACTGTAAATCTCTGCTTCTGTGATATGACAGAAACCCTCGCTGCGGTGGAAATACAGTTACTAGGGTGGCACAGCATCAGTGTCCCTCCTCGGCACTCGCTCTTGGACACATCATGATGACTGAACCAGGTTGCGAAAACCAGGTGTTGGGAGGAAGGTCTGTAGGCTCCGAGAAGTGCTGGCCAGTTTGCAGGGGATGTCACTGCCCTTCAGAACTTTGGCACTGCACCCGCATGTGGGAAACCTCCACACTGAGCTTTCTGTTTGCTTTTGTTCCAAGTGGTGGGGTGGCTGAGGAGAGGGGAGTTTGGGGAGCTGCCTTCAGGGAGCAAGGCTAACTCTCACGTTCTGTCTGGGTGCGGTCTATACACAGACTGTGTTGCTGTAATATTTTTTTTCGCATGCTGAGGTGAATTTGTGCAGATTTCTCACTTTCAGTATCCCCTTGCTCCTCTTCCTTTTTCTGGCCTCTCTGGCAGCAGAGCTAGGCTCAGCATTGTCCCTCTGGTCTGAATGCTATTTGCTATCAGTTCCATATCAATGCTATTGCTAATGAGCTGTTTGCAATCATGTCAAGCTGGGTAACAGTTACGAGCACCAGACTCGTCTCTCTGGGTTTTGGGTTGTGTTGTGTTCAGAAGTTTTCTTTTAAAGCTGTTTTCGCATGCCATTACAACCCAAGATGGCACCAAGCTTATAAGAAAGATGATCCTGTAAGATTCAACATTTACATGAACTTTCATCCAACTGTTTATGGGATTTGCAGTCCCTGAACTCTATAAACATTTTACCTCTGATTCATGCTTGACCTAAAGCTTATCTAGAGGCCTGGATCATGCCATAGGCCAGCTCTCTGCCAAGCTCAGGCAATGGAAATTTTGAAGTAGGTTACTTAGAGACATGAATATGGACCACAGCAGCAGACCCACGCTTTATTTCTGGAGCTGCCTCTTTTCATTGAAGGCCACAGACAAGACGGGAAAAAGTAAGGCTGTCCTTGGAAAGAATGTGTGTGTTTCTATTTGTCCTTATCTTCAACAGCATAGCTGCTTAATACCCAGAAAATGATTCTGTTATTTTCAAAAAGATGGTTGTGCTACTTATCACAATGGCAGAAAATTCCCCAGACTGGCTCTGGACCTCTTTGAGAAGTATTTGCTTTTACTCGTTCCAAATGTATGGAACTGCAATCTCGTCAAGTGTGTGCTTGTTGCTCCTGTATGGCATGATGGTGCTTAGTAATGTGGATATTAATGTGGGTTTTATTATCTTCTGATCAGCAACAAAGCACAAATCTGTTGAGTAGCAAATTATTTTCTCCAATTGAATGGAGTTTTTAAATCTTTCTGTAACCCCCACTTTTAAATCTCATCAACCAGAATGGTTTTTTAATATCTTTTGTATCTAGAAAATTGAAATATAGAAAATAACAACTTTTCTCAGGGGAAGTAATGTTCGAAAAATGCCACTAGTTTGCTACCTAAAGTGTGGCCATATCATCACACATACTTGTGCATACTCAATGCTGTAGTTTTCAAACAAAGTGTCAGAATAGAAGGCCTTTATTAAATTACTCCTGGTGTTCAAACTTGCAGCTAAATCGGCTTCTGACCAATCTGTAACAACATGACACAATGCGAACTATATGAGTTAGAGGCAAGCTCTCTGAAGGTGCTTTGCACTTCAATAAGGTGATCAAGAGCAGATCTCCATTTTTGATGCAATTTGCTACAAAGTTCAAGTGCAGTTCAAGCATCATTCCAATGTCAGTTTAATGGCATGGTAATCAAACAAAGAAAAGGTACTGAACCCAAAGGCTTATGCTAGTTTTCTATTCACTGAGTGAGCTTATTCTTCTCCCTTTGTGCACCAGGCTTAGACGTGTTGCATAAAATAACTGTGAAAAAGCTATGCTGACATCTAGATCAGTTATGTTCACAGCTGCTCTGCTGACTGTGAACAAGTCATGGGGAATTTCAGCGATGGTGTAAATATCAGGTTAGTAGTAGCTCAGTAGCAAAACTGCATAGTGAGCATGAACCACTGTTAGGGTTTGTTTTTTTTTTTTGCGTTATGTCCTTCCATCAGTTGCTGCTGTTCTATCTCAATCCTTTCATTTTTATAATATGATAGTTGTACTCAGTTTGGGATTAAGGCATAAACTGAAATGTGTCTGTGTCCTCAGCCCATGGAATCATGATGATGAGCTGCCTGAAGACCTGAATCTAAGACATACCAGAGCAGTGGTTTGTTTGGCCTGGTGTGTTGCCTCCAGCAGCTCAGCAGCCACTTAAAATATATTTATGTATGGATTACACATCAAACCTGCTATGTGCAGTGACAGTAATAACGCCTAACTCTCAAATAGTGCCTTTCATCAATAGTTCTCAAGTGGTGTCAATAGAAGTGGTGTCAATATTAATCTCCCTATTTTACAGATGAAAGGGAGAGCTGGGGAAGCAGATAATGCAGCTGCCGTTGCCCTACAGGCAGGTGGTACAGCTGGCAACAGGACCAGCTGCCCTGGATCTTCATCCTACGTCCAGCCTCTAAGGTGCACGGCTCCAAAACAAATGCTGATTAAAGCTGAATAAAGTGCACAGGCTCCTGTTCACTCAGAAGTTAGGCAAGGCCAGATTCAGCGCTGCTTGCACTGCCTTGTAAAATATACAGTGGGATTACACAGGGTTTTTAACAGGATCCAGTCTGTAGAGTAGGATTATTCCTCCAGAGGTGAATCGTGGTGCAGTGAAGGCGCTGCTGCCGGAAGTCTCGTCACTTATCACTGAAGTAGGAATATGCAGTGAGGTACAAAACATGGGCTTGCAGGTGGTTGGAAGGACAACTGCCTGATAAAGAAGAGCCTTATGCTGGCCTGCTCTGGTGCAGGCTGTTGTCCATGTTCTCTGCCACAAAGCCTCTGTGTGATCTTGGGACAATCGTTCACGCAGCCACAGGTGGTCATGAGTGGTGTGTTCCTTATTTCCTGAATTACTTGCAAGCCTAGGGGCTCATTTGAGGCGCATGCAGAACTGCTGCCAATAGTATGCTACAGAAAGCAATTCTTGCCTATTTCAAATTGGGCACCCGCTCTGACCAGACACTTTCATTGCTTTAGTTTCCTAACGAGGGAATAATATTGTCTGCCCTGCCCTCCGGGAAGTGTTGTGAAAATAAATGAATTGATGTTGTGCAAGCACAGAGAGCCAGATTTTCAAAGGTGTTTATTCAAATACAGACAAATATGTAGGGCAATATACCAAACTCTCAGCAATGCTGTTCCTAATTATTTAAAACTCTATTTAAATGTCTGTCTGCATTCTTGGGCTCCTGAAGAAACTATTGAGTCTTGAGGCCTTGGAAATGCTAACACTCTGAATACCACAGAAAAGGAAATGAGTAAGGAAATGAATAAGGATATATTTAAGGATATAAGCTGAAGAAAATTTACTGTGAGAGGTTATCACTTTCTTCAGAGACAATTTGAATGGTGTGTTGTAAATAATGTTTGCCAATGCTGAATGGGTATGGGAAAACAAACTACTGAATAGCTGTTTGTTAAGAGAGTGTTGCTCATCCCAGGTGTGGATTGAGGCATGAATGAAAAGTGGCAGGTGATTGGGTCATTAAAAGCTGTTATCTGAGCATATAGATATGACAGACACAAATGAGGGTTCTACAACAATGCTGAGATTTTTTGAATGCAGTCGTTTTTTGGTGCAAATTCCTCAATTGCTTGGAAAAAAAGAGGAAAGTGATCCTGTGTCCAGCCCTCTGAATGTGAAGGCTGGGACGTTTACAGTGTGTGCAGGCACCTACACTCGCAGGGAGCGGTAGGCAGCTGCTATTCCCAGTCTGGACCAACAGCAAAGTGTCTCACAGGTGCATCGGAGAGGTGGGCTGCGAACACCTTCAGTTCTGCTCAGTGGTCAGCTACATGACAGCCCTTTGGTGTTGCTTCATGTTCCCCACCTTTCCCTTGTCCTTTCTTTGGTCCTCTCCTCACCAACTGATCCTCCTGGCCTGTCCTAGTCTCTCCTTCTCAAAGGTCTTGACTTGATTCTATGGCCCTGCTTGTTCTCCTCTCTTGGCAAATTTGTAATTCTCCTCTCTTCCCTCAGGTATTGCTTTTGATGCACAGCATACTCCAGTTCTCTGATATCTCTCTCTTCTATGATTTTTATTTGTGTCTTGCCTCCATGCTACAGCCCTGTCTTACATCCTCTGTTTTTTATACATTGTAGTTGCCCTCCTTGGGCTTCTCCTTCATTCTTGGTCTTCTTTTGTTCCCAGACCCTTCCTCCCTGACTTCTTATCTCAGTTTCTCTGCCTGAGCAGGCTCCAACTGTTCAGACATGACAGCTCCCATGGTGTCTCCAGCTCCTAATCTAAGGCGCTCCTTTCCCCATGTGCTCCAGTCCTTTCCTCCAACTTTCTGTCACAATTGTCTCTAAATCTCAAGATCCTCTTTTTCCTTCTCCCGAATGCTTTTGCTCTTCTCAGTATCTGGGTCACTCTATGGTTGGATTCCAGCAAGGGCAGCATCAGAGTGTAGCAAAGCAGTTTGCTGCTCTCAGGTCCAATGCCCAGCCTCATGCCAGCCTGGAAAAGCCAAAAGCAGCCTTTGCAGGTTTTCTCTGGTTTTATCTACAGCCTGAACAACACTTAAGAGCTGTAGAAGGAATAGGTTGAGAAAAGAAGAAGAAGAAAGGCTCAGAAGGAACTGCCAGAATCATAAACTGCTGAAACTGAGGAAGATGCGTGAAATGTGATTTCTCTAAGCTTTGTAATTAAATTCACTTGGGCTTCTATGGCAGAAGGTAAAACCATAGCACAGATAAGCTAAAATTTAGGCTTCTGCTAAATTTTAACATCTTCTCCAATGATATGGGAGTAGTAAAGCTCTTCAGAGGAAAGTTCATTAGTTTTTAATTTAAGTAGTGAGATAATTTATCAACTCCAAATTTCATTCTGGGAAAGAGCACAATGATTTTGACCGGACATTGCAAAACAAATGACAGAATTCCACCTGAGTTTCATGCTTGTCATACAAACTCTCATCCCAAATTGTTAAGGTTTGACTAGGTGATGGGTGCACAAAAGCAATGTGTTATCACAGGCACGTGCTGTGCCACTAGTTGGCAACTCCTACTAACTCAAGTTGGACTTTCTTAAATTGTTTAGTTTTCTAGCTTTCTTCCAGCTCCTACTAACTCAAGTTGGACTTTCTTAAATTGTTTCATTTTCTAGCTTTCTTCTTTGCAAAACTATTGGCACTAGAGATGCATTTTAGAATTGGGCCTTCAAAAATCATGGCATCGAGTGGTACTGGCTGCCTACCAGGCTATGTGTGTGAGATTTTTTTTTTATCCTGTTTGGAATTTGGTAAATTTATAAGATCTCCCCACACCCTTTCTCTGCAGGAGTCACTTAATTTCTTTGTGAGCTTTGCTGCTAAACTGTGCATAATTTGGGGTTTTCATTGTTCTTACCCCGCTTTTGAAGTTGCTTTGTGATTTTTGAAAAGATGTTAATTTTCCTTTTGTTGTTTTCTGTTGGCCACTTAATCCTTTCCCATTCTAATTGTTATTCTTACTGGTCTCCTCAAACTTTTCTGTTGTTTGAAATGCCTGTCATCTAAAACTTGCCTTTGTTCTTCCAACAATGATTTTGGGAGCCTCCCTGCTGAGCTGCATTCCAAATGTGTGTGTGGCTGTGGATGGGGGAATTTTGGCCTTCCTTGCTCTTTGACGCCCCTCTTTCCTTTATCTGGGCTATCAGAAAATACAAGCAGCTCTAGAAAACACTCCAGTTCTGCTTCCTTTGACACTGGTTGCCAGCCAGCAGCAAATCACAAGAAGCTGAATGTCACTTTCCAAATCCCATTGCCATTGTGTTTGTCTCTACCTTGGTGCATTTATCGGATTTAATTCAGCAGCTGTGGGCTGTCAAGTGTGACTGCACCTTAGTTCAGACAATCTTGTTAGAAAATGAATTTATTTTAAAGTCTTTTGAGCCTCCCAGGTGCTGCTAAGCAGCTCTGCAAACATTTAAGAGCTATATACTTACCTTTGCTATGAAGCGGAAGCAAACCAGAATTATGAATAATTCCTTCAAAAATAGTTTAGAAAGGGATGGGATATCTGAAGATATCCCTGGAGGTATACACTGATCAGAGGGGAAATCCAGATGTTTATCATGGACTAAGTATTTTCATTTCAGTTCAAAGAATTTCACCTCAAAAGACCTTGGAGCCTAATAATCATCTTCAAAGAGCATATAGGAATCATAGTTGTGTTGATTTCTGAGAAACTTGGGGTCTTAAAGTCCGTATTTTAAAGCTATTAGGGTACCAAGGGTTAGATGTAGCCATATAACTGCAATATTATCTACCTAAGCCTAAACCAGAGATCCTTGACTCAACTTTCGATGGGTACCAACTCCATGGCCTGGAGGAGTGCAATAACCAAAGAGCTCTTTGGTGAAAATGGGACATTGGTGGTTCCTTTCTCAGCAGATGTGGGGTTTGTTTGTTGTTGTTGTTGTTGGGGGTTTTGTTTGTTTGGTTGGTTGGTTTGGTTTTTTGTTTGTTTGTTTGGGTTTTTTTGTCTCCAGATGGATGGATCTAAGTGTCAAATATGAGGAGAGAATTTAGAGCTGTGACCTCTGTGGAGAGAGAGGTGACTCATTGCCACCCTCTGTAAAGTGCCAGGTTTCTAGAGGGGGGTGGGATTTAAGGAACCTGCTAGTCCTTGGAGCTCCACCGTTGGCTGCCTTAGGCAGCTCCTTGCTCGTTGCATTAGTCTCTCTGGATATTGAAGCAGCTTTTCCCTGAAGGCCTCAGTGCTCACACCAATATCATGGCTTCCAGCCAGAGACTTAGCAGCTCAGCACTCAGCGTCACGGTATGGAAGTTCCCTCTGGGGATCTGACCCTCAAACAGTGTGCCCTGTTACATTTACACAGCTTTAGTCCTGGGTGGGAATGGCTTAGGAACCTGAGTCACCGAGGTGCTCTGAAAAATGTGTTCATTTAGGAGAATTTGCACCTTGCTGAACTTCGAGTGACTCAACATGGTAGAACTGTGACAGTGTGGTCTTCTCATCAGTGACTATATTGTGTCCTGGCACAAAGTGGTTTGGTTTAAAGTATTGTGCCTGCAGAACTCAGCTAAAATTACCAGCTATTATCAAGGAGAGGGCAAAAACTGAAGGAAATGGCCTTTGTGTACCACAAGAGCTGGTATTCTTGATCAGTGCTAAATATTTTTTCTTTCACTAACATAGTAAAGACTCAGTCCTGAAAACTTCCCTTATCAGGTTTTCAAGCTACTACAGCACAAAGTTGTAGCACGAATATACCCAAAAGTCATGCTCTGTTTTGCTAACTACAGTCATACAAAGACTACTCAATGGCCTCTGCAGGTCTCTTAGGAGCCTTGAAGATTGAGACAGCCTCTTTTCCATTTCCACTATGTTACTGTAAGAACAGTAACTCTTTTCCACTTCCACTGTGTTACTGTAAAAACACTGCTGAGAACCGGCTTTGAGTTTGCTGAAGAGGCTACTGTCTTGAACTGGCCAGTTTCCTGGCTGGCTGCTGCTCTAGAACAACACTTGCTGGGCTCAGAGAAGTTTGTAGGACAGAAAATACTGTCCTGTTGGCCTGATGACACATACATTTCCAATTTCCATTCAGCATGTTTTAGTTCCTGAGAAAGCATGCTTGGGATTGACTATGAGGCTTTGTAAATGTATGCCTTTTGACCAAACCATCTTGGACAAGAAAAATCCCAGCCCTAAAGGAATGCTGCAGAACATCAAACATTTCATTCAGGATCTGTCTGAATACGGCTGGTTGTAACTGTGCTAGGCATTACAGAAGCAAGCTTCTCTTGCTCACCAAGGGAAACTAGCAATGCTAGGAGATGTCTGGCCTTGCCAGGGTCAACACTTTTGGGTTTGCAGCAACTGAAGTTGTATAGTTGGAAGCCACATCTCCTCATCATCCTGACCACCTCATCTGGCCCGGCGCAAGCCTGCACTGTCAACTTAGCCTTACCCAGCATCCCATCCTCTCCACAGCTTGAGACAAGTAGCAGATAACCCCAAATCCACTGCATCCTACCTGCTAGAGAGAGGTCTTCTCCTTCTCTGCAAAAGTGCCAGTTTCTAATGAATCTCCCAGACCTGATTTGGGCAACAGTCTGTATTCAGTTCCAGGTGAGAAGCAGCTGTCTTCCCCATATGAAACTTTAAAAACTTGACAGTGTCTCTTCAGCTGGTGGCAAACTGCACTTTCATGAAAACTAACCAGTAATTTTTCAGGGATGCTGGTTTGTCTGGAGATAATTTGCCCCAAACACATTGCTGGGAATCAGCACGCTGCTGTAGTTCAGTAGTTGGTCTTCGTCAGATACGATCTTTACTTCGGTAAACTCATTAGCCTTACAGTGCTGCAGTAACAGAAAGACTCCCTTTTGACAATTAGGACCACAAGGGAGGGTTTGGAAAGATGATTACTCCCTCCTGGGAAGAGATGAAAGACTACAGTGGTAAAGAGAAGAGATTTTTCATTATAGATCTTGAGATTAAACCCAAGGGACTGCTTGTGCTGGAAGTCTGCCTTATGTTTTGTATCAATAAGTGAATTTCAAATGCTTGGCTCCTAGTCATGTTTTTAGGTAATGGTTTTCTAGTTTAGCTCATTCTGGTTTCTTGGAGGTGGATTAGTCCATAATTAAATATGTGGAACAGTGTAACGAAAAACATGATTCTATCAAAGAAAATTAATTGCTAGGTCTGGTTTTGAACTTAGTAGAATCACTGCAAACAATGAATTTGCTACATCTTCGCTAAGTACTTTCCTACTGCCCTGTCTATTTACATTATAATCCTTGGCATTTACTGCAAGCAAACATAAAACTAATAATTTTCTTGCGCAAATAAAAAATAGAGAGGGAGACATGCTTCTCGTATATATTAATGCTTCCGTGTCATCTGGTGGAAACTAGCTGGCATAAACTGTACTTATGCCCCTATTAGACTACCAGAGATGTACAAAGGAGCCTTCTTGGAAATTAAAACCTGGTCATTTGTCTTCTGTCACATTTGTAAACAGACTTTTTCTTAAATGGCAAAACAATCGTTAGTGTCTGTCTAACAGTGCATCACTGAATATTCACTTTGGTGCTAATGAGTTCGTGTGAAGATAGAAATTTAGGATGTGTCTGAGCCAGAGGTGGTTTTGGTCTGTGGCTCCATGGGCTACTCCAACTTCTAGAATGCTTAACTCAGCACTTTTCAAGACTGCTAAACGAAAAGGCAACACTGCTGCTTTGTGAAACAGGGCAAGGAGGTGTTTCTGCTAAAGACAAACTTTTAAATGCGAGAAAAGCTGAAACTTCAAGAAATGCTGTGAAGGATCTTTGTGGTAGGAGGCTGATTTGAAGGTAGATGAGTTTCCATCTGTCCCATACAGCCTTTCCCTGTACTCAGTCTGTCCTTTTAGAATTACTACATCTTCTGGAGAGGCTGAGGAGTAGATAGAACAGGACAGAAAAGAGTGTCTGGCTACCCAAAAGCTGCTTCTCCTCTGTTCTTGTGGTTGCTGGAATTATGTATGCACTTATGTACCATTTCCGTGAAGTTTTTATATTATGTTAATGCAGTTCTTTGGATTTGTTTTAATTTCCTTTTGTTTTGGTCACGTCAGTTATTTTAAATGAGAGGAAAGTTTTTATTTACAGCAACGTGAGCCCTGTGACAGACCTGTTTAATTCTCTGCACCTCGTCCGTCACTGCTGCAAACAAGAAGGAGCAGAGAGCCATCCACCTTGGTTCCTGCTGCTGTTTGACAGTTCTTGGCACAGCTGCCTTTCCCAGAGGAGCAGCAGCCCAACTATTTACACTGTGGTTGTGTCTACAGTAGCATACTTGAGGAAATCTCCCATCGTTAGGCTGCTGGCAGAGACAGTAGCAGTGGGAGAACTCGGGTTGGCAGGGCATTGGAGCTTTTAACCATCAAACTAGCTAATCCTCTGGGTATTCTTTGTGCCTCTCTAAGCAAAAATGAGGACAAGCAGCCCAATCCAATCTCGAATGAGGCTTTACTTTTCTCAACTTGGGTCCACTTCACTGGTTCAGTGCACACTAGTACATAAGCCTTACCGAATTCTCAAGGTTTCCTCTCACTTCATACAACCGGATAGAGATTTACTACTGAATTTTGTGAGAGCAGAATCAGGCTTTAATACTGAATTATCAGCCATTTATGAGGACAGAAACCAATTCTATTGATTATTTCCCCTTTGACATAGCCTTGCTTTATGCTGAAAGAGCACACAGTTGTTAACCTAGTTTTCAGAGCTGTGATGTGTCCTCCAGCATGGAAAGAACCAGTGCTGCAGTGGTAGTATTTTTGGTTTGCAGTCAGTGGCTGTTGTTTTTCTGCTCTCTGAAGTGCAGGCTGAGGGAGCGAAGAGCTAGGAGCACGGCATCATAAGAAAGAGATTCAGACATCAAGTCACTCATACTCATGATGCTAAATCACAGCTTTTCTATTTTTCCGATGTTTCTGGCTTGCTGACATTTTCTTAATGGTTTAAAGATCTAGAAATTAGCTTCCTCTGCAGTAATATCTGAAAGTAATTCTAAAAACTCCTTGGGTGGCAATAAGACCTCTTCGTCTCTGGATAGCTTCCTTCCAGTTAACCTGGGTCTGCTCAGAGGTTTTCTTAAATGGCAAGGAAACCCTCAGTGCCTGTCTAATAGTGCAAAACCAAATATTTGCTTTTGTGCTAAGGAGTTCATGGGGAGACAGAAATTTAGTAGAAATCTGAGCCAGGCGCAGAGAGTCACCTTTGGGTGGCCACTCACCACCCTGCTCCTTTAGACCCATCTGGACTGGTGGAGTCAATCTGAGCGGCATCCAGCACCATTTCTTCTGTGGAATGTCTCTTTGTGTCAGTCCAGCTAGTCTTGCAGTCTAGCTGTATCTAGGCTCTTCATCCCCATTCTCCCTAGTTACTACACCTATCTAGACACCCACTTTCCCAGGGCTCCATCTGTGCTGTTCCTCCTTGCTTCTCTTCAGAAGGCATCTGCCTGGACAGCCGTTTGCTGATCCTGTTGCTCTGATCTACGTTCAAGAAAGTGTCTGCAGAAAGCCACACAGGTGAAAAAAAGAACCCGCCTAAGCACAGATCTCATCAGGCAGCCTGCCTACTGGAATCGTGATTTCTGGGGTCAGAGTCCTGTGTGTCAGATTTTCTTCTCAGTTTCTGCTTTACAAGATAATTTTATAATGATATTCTGCATTTTGGAAGCTTTTCAGATTTTTTAACTTGCCCTAAAATATATTTCAAGATGTTTCTTCCATTTGATGCCTGCTTGCCTTAGGGTGTTCATTCTCTGTGTTTTCTAGCTTTCAGGTTGCTTAACTCACCTATTGTTTTATTGTGAATGAGCTCTTCAAGCTGTCTCAGGTGTGGCTGTTGACCTTGGCCACCCCACTTGAGGTGCCTTCAAAAGCCTGATTGTCGATAGTCACTGAGCAACCTGAACAATTTTCTTCCCTGATTTTGACTCTGCTATTCAAGCACTGACTTTTCACTGACAGGGTGTCAGGGGTGGTTTGCTTCTTGGCTGTTACAAGCTCCATACGACATCTTTCAGAGAGCTGAGAGCAAGGGAAGCCCTCATGTACCTCACAGGTGGGAAGGAGAGGGCTCCACACTAGACCCAGTGCTCTTCTGTGGAACTGGGCTGTACCTGAACCAATTATTTTATTTATTTATCTGCTGAGAGACCAAGCCACCTGGCGGGGGATGCTAGCTTGCTAGCCAGTATGCTCATGTGGAAGATGGAGGTCTCAATCTCAGCAGGAAAGGAAACTGGCCCCAGACCCCTTGATGAATCGTCTGTCAGTTCCTCTTACTGGCTGGGATGGCAGTGGGACTCCCTGCAAGACAGGAGTGGCTTAGCCCTGCTCTTTCTGAAAGAAAATGCTGAGGTGCTTCAGGACAGGAGAGAGTTCACAGAGTGGAATGGAGGCAAGTACTTCATTCACCTGAGAACGAAACAGCTGGGCCTTGAGGTGGTTGTAGGATTTGAATGTATGTCCTTGACACTTCCTCTCAGCCATCTGAAGCATCTGTTGTCCATTGAACGGCCTCTTGAGAATCCCTTTGTGTGAAAGGTCCCTGTAGTGAGCCCGGCTGCCTAGTGCTGGGAATCCTACTGAGGAGCCCAGCACCCAGACATGAAGCAGCTGCAGCGCTGGGTGCTGTATGTCCAGGTACCTTTGCAGGTAGGCACCACGTTGGCAACCTCGTTTAGAGGAGCATAAGGTTCTCACAGACTTCAGATTAATTTGTGTGTTTTCAGGATACCTTAGCATGTTTTTATACATCCACAGCCCTGACTACATCATAACGGGATGGGCATGTGATAATACCCAATATAAATAAGTGCGATTGCATCTCTCGTAGAGGGAAATACAATGTGCATTTTCTGCAACGCTCCCAAGTCTGTGTACTGACGTTAACAAAAAATGAAGAACAGCTCTGAAGTGTTTTCTTTTCTTTTGTTTCACTGATTAATCCAGATCTAGTCTGGCCTTTCCTCCTGTGGTAGTCATAGTTCATGTGAAATACAGCAGAACAGAGAATGATGGGACTAATGTAAGTCTAAAGAATATCTTTAAACAAGTAGATATTCAGCTTTTATAATTCTAGAACTAAAGTTGGAATTGCTGAAACTTTGCTTTTTTATAAGCACATGATGTTCTTACTGGCTACAAAAAGCACCCTTATTCAGACTGAAAACATCTTTACTAATGAAAATGATGTCTATTATTGTAATTTGATTGCTCTTCTTGACAATAAAATTACTTATTCACCAACGAATTTGTTACTAATTCCCATTGCAAAGCAATCAATCTACCTTCTTAATACTCTCCAAACATCAGCTGGGTTTGTCTATCTAGTAAAATGTATGTGCATTTTTTACAGAAGGCCTCTCATTCATTCAGCAGATTAGTCTGTCTTGAGAAAGTGTGTCACCAAGTGACAGCATGAATCTATGGTTGTCCTTCTTTCAGGTCTTAGAGAAGATTCAGCATCTTAGATGAGTAACTGGCCACCAGCTCACTAAACCTGCAACTGTAAGCCAAACCAGCATTTTAAACATGAGAAATGGCAGTTTCCAAGTACAGCAAATGCAAAGATGTTTGTGCCTGTGTTTTGATTATCTAGTGTAACAACAACAATGTTCTGCAGTGTGTGTTCTCAGCAGAACTACTTGTATGGTCAGAGTTTGCTCATGTTTAGGTACATTGCCAAATCACAACATCTACTTCTTTCTCTCCTATCCAGTCTAGATACTTATACTGCACCCTTGCCTACAGTAAAAATCTCTTTAGAATGTATTTTCAGTGGAATTTTTAACTTGAAACGGCTTTTTAAATGAAGGCTGTAATGTTAGCCAAAATGGAAATTTCCTTGGTAAAAATATCTGGGTTTAATTACATTTTCATCTCTCCATTAGGAGAACTGAGAGCTGAAAAAAATCTGCCTGTGTCTGGCAACCTAAACTTAAACAAATTGGCTAGCTGTCATCTGACTGGCTGAATTTTTTGAGTTCTATTTTTTGATTGTAGAAAACTGGAAAATAGTTTGTGGAGGGGTTTCAGTTTTACAGTGAAAGTTTGAAAAATTCTGTGGAAGACTCTGAATCAGGGGTGTTAAACTCATTTTCACTGTCTTCAAGCCTACTACTCCTACATGTATACAGTCCTAACATTACGTTCGGCTCTTTGAAGGCAACCGTGAGGCTGATGTAGCCCCTGGTGAAAATGAGTTTGACACCCTTGCTGTAAATGAATTTAAAAATTTGTCTTTAGTAAGTATGGTCTTTTTGCATAAAAATCAATCTGAACTTCCAAGTGTGTTTTGAAAGCAATCACTTACTTTGTTCTATTGAAACACATCAGCTCATACTTGCACTAATTTTAGGTATCTAATTCAGAAGGCTGGCTCCTAGGCTGTGTAATTCAGAGAGAAAACCTGCTACACAGCATGATTCTGGACATCTAAATCAGGCTCTTGCTCTCGATTTCCTCTTGGAGGAATCTCTCTCTATCCCTTGACCATATGGTATACCCAGGGAGACCAGCTTCAAAGTTCGATGCTTTAAGATATCCTACACTGGTATCACCCTTTCTCCAAAACTGTGTTAGATGAAGAATATAACTAAGACATTTTCTGAGACCATTGTGATTTGCAAGATTATCTATGTGTATTTGTTCACGTAAGTAGGTTGGATAAAGTTTTTCTGTGTGCGCGACGTGTGTGTTTTTCAGCGTGTAAGAGAGGGAAAGATTGCATGAATAGCTAAATGAGGCTTCCAAAAATATTCCCTCCCCAGGAATGTGTGTCTGCTGGCTGTCTTTCCCTACCCACCCTCTTGAATTCTCTATCATTTCTGGCATTTTTGTGTTTCACAAGGCATCTTCCTCCCACAGCATCATCATTTCTCCCGTAACCTTGCATCCTTTCATCTTAGAGCCCCATGCTTCTCTTGGCATAGTCAGAATCTCTCCTTCACGCTTTCACCATGTCTTTCTCCACTACCCTTCAAGCCCTCTTTCACTTGTTCCCAGCTCTCCTGCTGTGGAAGCAAAGCTGTATAAGGACCTAAAAGACCACTTGCCTTCTATCTGAGCTGATCACCTGTCTTTAGTCTATTGCCAAGAGTCACCTGAGCCAAGGCAAAGTGAAGAGGAACAAAGACACCACTCAGTTGGCGTGGACAATGAAGGAGGTACTTTGCTATGGAAAGTTAAAATGGGTCCGTAACACTGAAGGAAAAGAATCATAGAAATAGTGAGCTGAACAGCATCTTGAGAGATCATTTAGTCTCCTCCCTGTCTTGCAACAGGGAAAGTATAAATCATTATATTCAAATTAGCTTTACCCCCACTCTGCTCTCTTTTACTAAGAAGAGAAATTGTTCAACCCCAGTCTGCCTGGTGATGGTCAGGTCTAGGGCAGGAAATCCCAGTCCATGTAGTGTGCAGGGCCAGCACCTAGCTCCTGAGGAGCCCTCTTTTAATATTACCTCTGCTATGTTTTCACTTAAAAACCCGAGAGTTTCCCTGAGGTCAGAGTAGAACTGTGGACTTCAAACTGCACCTCTCAGCACGTTTGGCTTCAGCCTCATGTCGCACAGCAGGCAGTCCCTTCATGCCCACGCCATGGCAAGGCTTGCAAGGGGCCTCGTGCTTCATTCTCTCCCATTTGAGAAACCCCACCAGACAGACCCGGAGTTAGACCTAGACCTAGTCTTTGCTTGCTGAAGAGAATGTTGGTCAGCATCCAGCGGCCAAACAACACCTTGCACCATATGTTCCCGAATCCACTAGGTCTGCCATCTTTTCTAAAGAGGGAGTTGTATTAGATTGGCACAATTTGTTCTTGACAAGCATAATGCAACTGTTAGCATCTTCTAGGTAACTGAAAAATGGTAGTTATATTTTATGAGAGTGTGTGTTTTTCAGGGATCCCCATTTTGCTGGCATGTCTGTATTTTCCTATTTCCCCCATCTTTTTTAAAGAGAAATAGTGTGTTCCCCATCTACCAGCCATTCAAAGTGATCACTCAAGGTGATCACTCAGATTACTGTAGCTAGCACCTTATCATGCGAGGGAGGATTTCCTCAGTCCCTGATGATTTGGATGTCTTTAGTTTATTCTAATATTTTTAATCAGTGTTTCCTACTCTGTGGTCTACATAGCTATTTTCCTGTTAATACTGTCATGGATTTTTTTTTTTTTTTTTTTCTTTTTTTTTTTTGGTTTTTTTTTTTTTTTTTTTTTTTTTTTTTTTTTTTTTTTTTTTTTTTTTTTTTTTTTTGTAAATACAGAAGGAAGCATATTAGCATATACTTTACATCTCCGTGGTCTCTTCTCAATTCCTGCTTGGAAAAGCACCACTTTTACTCTTCTAATTTATTTCTTATTGCCTTTATATCCCTCGTCACTTGACATTCATTTTTATTCCTATGTGCTTTATCTATTCTACGTCATTCATCCTTAATCACGTGCTTTTGCTTTCATTATTTACATAAGCCCTTTTTGATATTCTGATCACTGAAGAACTCAGCATTGCAGGCTCAGAGGTTGCATCAAGACCTTTCTTTTGAATTTTGTGGTTTGCCACTGCACATTTAATATAGTATCCTTTACTAACTCACAGCTATCCCCACTTCTGTCTTCTCAGAAGACTCTACTAGCCCCTAGCTTAGCTGGTGAAGTCTGATCTCCTGAGATCTATTATTCCTTTTTTTGGTGCTCTCATGTTTCATTTTTTCTTAGAGTACTGAACTCTGTCACTTTATTTATATTATCTCTCAATTTGTCATTTGCCAATCAATTACTACTGGACAAAAGGCATAGTCAAGCCTTAGCATCTTCCTCCACCTAAAATACTAAGCTGCACTCAAGCATGTTGAAAGCACTGTCCCACTGAACTGTTTGTCCAAGAGATGCTCATGTGCCATCAGATACTCTCTTTAGGTCCTCCTGATATTTGCTGAAAAAAAGAGCTCATTTGTCCCCCTCTCCCTTTTTAAGTGGTCATTAGTGACTTTCTAACACGATATTGGTGCTGTTTTTTTAATCTCTATTTTTAACCTGATGTTCAACAAACTCGTCTTTTCACTCATTTGAGAGTCATACATCTGTCTGCTAGAGTACAGATGGACCTCCATGTTTATTACTGCCTTTTCTTCTTGTAGTGATTCTCTAGTCCAGAAATTTGTCTTATGGGTGAGGTGTGCACATGTTAGGCCTTTAAGAGGTGATCACTACACTGGACAGTTTAAATCCTGCCCTGCATCACGTCCCTGAGCTGTCCACTGGCCTCACTGGAGTTGCACAAGCCAAGCTGAAACTAATGTTTGGACAAATTAATCTCTAAAACTTTTCTCTTTTTTTGTTTTTGTTTCGTAACCAACAACAATACAAGGATAACAGTGTACTATTCTACCAAATTTTCTGCAATAAAGGGTATGTTATACCAGCCCTATGCTACTTCTCATTTAGTAAGCAGATTCCTAATTTGAGGGAAAACGGTTTCTTTTGCTTCTGGTTAAATAAGTTCTTGGATGTTTAAAAATGAAATCTGATTCCTAATTAAAATGGTTTACTTCCATTGTGAATTTGCCAGTTTGTTATTGAAGAGTTGCACATGATTGCCAGGCTCTGGCACCACTGTGGATAGTAAGGGTGGGGGGAAAATTACTGAAGTATTTAATTTAAGGATAATAGTCCTGCAAATGAATGTCATAGGCCTTGAAAAAGGCAAAGGAAGCTCAGCCTACTCCACTAGATTGTCTTCACTGGAAACTACCTCCTGTTCAGGGTTATAGATTTGGGACAAGTAATCTTTCTACTGCCTAATTAAGAAATAGGTGATTTTCACGTATTTTTCTCTGTTAAGCAATTAGAGCAAAAACATGCCTACAGACCATGTCTGGGTAGGCATCTTGTCACATGTCTCTTTCTGTGGGATGATTTTTGACCTCTTTTCCATTCATTTAATGCTTGTAAACAATATTGTTTATTTAATATACTTTTATTGTGCCAGTTCTGGGGCAGATTTATGAGGGCTCAGGGACTCTTTCACTCCTTTTTCATCCTCTCTATTTGTTCCGCAGTCTTCCAGATTCTTGGAGGCAGGGTGAGAGAATATACCACCTTTTGCTCTGCATTGAGCCTATATTTAAATCCTGTTCTTTGCAGCCACCTCGGAAACATTTCAAGCAAAGTAGCCCTCATCTGGGATTACACTAGCTGCATTTGCTGCATGCTTTTTCTATTAGGCAGAACTACTGTGTAATACTGGCATAATAACTAAGCAAATTCATAGCTCTTCTGTCCCAAACAGGTCGCTGATGCTTTTCTTCTGGACTGCACCACCAGGCCAAATAAGTCATGTGCTGCTGACCCTCTTCTCTGTTTGAACCAGGGCTAAGGAACAGGGAAGTGAGGAAGGGGTTTGATGACATTACTTCTACAGCCCAGGGGAAAGACTGTTTTGGGCACAGAGGTGCTTCCAGAGTAGTAGGAAACTTTCAACCCTTCACAATTTTCCCTTTGTGGGAGATGTGAAGAGAGGCCTTCTCAGGTGTGTGAAATCTGAGGACCGTGGATGGATCCACCTGGGAAAAAGAGAGAAATGTGGAAAAACAGCAGCCAGAAGTCTCTATTGCAACATGCAGATATACTCTATCTACCTGAAAGCAGAATTTGGTAACTGCAGATGTGTAAAAGAAACCTTGTGGCTACAGATGACCCCTGTTCCATGTGAGAACAAAGATAAAAGAAAAATTTGAAGTAAGGAGGCAAGCACTTGTAAGTCATGAGCTCAGAGTGAGGGTGAAAGTTCAGACTTAGCTCTGTGTCGTACTTATGAACTTCCAAGTGTAGTCTTACTTGGTACTTCTTGTTCCCCCGCAAGCAGTGCCTAATGTGCTCTGAATGGAAATTTCAAGTCATAACACTTAAACACACAGGGATTACACAACTGTGCCTCCTGAATGCAGCCCCAGCAGCTGCCCTGACAGGCTTTGGGCACAGTGGTAATTCTTACTGGTTTCTGCTTTGTGAGAGGGTCTAGAGATCCCAGTGTGCCAGGCGTTGTACAAACACCTCAGAGAATGAAGTCCCTGGCTGAGCAAGTGCACGGCCCAAATAGCCAAGACTACTGACAGCGTTGCTTGGGACATTGAGGTGTGGGAGACATAATGGCTTTTCTAGCTCCGCGGTTTGATAGCAATGGTGGGGACAGGGTGCCATTCTCTGTGTTTCGGGAGGCCTGCTATCTGGGCTGAAGGGCGGGAGTGTTTGTACTCTACCAGCCTTTAGAGTAGCACACCTGGGAGAAAACACTGCAAAAGGAGATTTTCTTCTTCCCCCATCCTCCTATATGCTCACCATTGAGTTAGTTCAGTGTAGCCTGCCTAATACTTGGATAACTGAGCTGCCTGAAAAGATGGGAGCAAGAGTGATGTATGATACCGTAAATGTGGTTCCTTGCTTGGCTGTGGAGACCTTATCATGCAGTGTCGTCTGGTTGTCCCGTGTAGTCAGACTGACATTGTAAACCATGGGAATATTTCTACAATCATCAGCAGTCTTACCGTATTTTAGAAGATTTGTTTTCATACATAGTTTGCTGACACCCAGAAGGCTCCTTTCTTTGTAGGGGAGTGGATCTCACAAACAATTCTGCTTTGTGCTACAAGACATCAAAGTTAATCTCTTTTCCACTTCCAGAAACCATGATCTATGAAGTAGACTACCTTGAAACAGAGCTGCCTTAAGGGCAGTCTATGTTCATTATAACTTGCTGGAACATGAAAGAACGAAATAAATGTTATTTGATTGTAAAATACATTTATTTTTTCCTAGTCTAATTTTAAAATGGAAGAAAATAATGGTCAAATCCAAATGTGCTAAAACCACTTCTATCAAAGCACATAACCCTCCAGCTTGCTCACTCTTAATCCAATTTAGATTGCTTTATATCTATTCTGGAGCAAAGACTTCAAATTTAGAAATTTTAGTTTGACGTCACTGGAATTTGATTTTTGTTTGATGTCACTCTGGAGACATTAAAAACCCACCTGGATGCCTTCCTGTGTAGCCTCATCTAGGTGCTCCTGCTCCAGCAGGGGGATTGGACTAGATGATCTTCTGAGGTCTCTTCCAATCCCTAACATTCTGTGATTCTGTGATTTTGTGCTGGGATCTAGGGATCAGACTCTGTGGAGGCCAAAACAAGTGGCAAAACACCAGCACTGTGACAGGGGTCGGAGAGTACCTTAAAGAACGCTTAACCTTAACTCTTTAGGTACTTCTAGCCTCCAAATTCGTGGGAACAATCAGGGTTCACACTGTGCTATGAGAATGACCTCTACAGCCATGTATTGGCTGTACAGAGGCTAACAGAAAATATATGAAACTACTGTCTGATAGCTGTTTCTGGAGAAAGAAAGGGGTATTATTGGACTGACTTGAGCAATCTTGATGTGCTCTGCCATTCTTAAATGCAGCCTTGATTAATGGTCTGAGTTTATCTTGACAATGAGGTACTCAGAGTGGACCTAAGACTTGTGTGCAGACATAGCGTGGTGATTGATTGAGTTTTTAGGGGATACTGCAGCAGCATATGGCATGCACCCCAGCAGCATATTTAGAGTTTTTCTGAGTTTATTTGGATTCTTAAATGAGATTATTGGAAAGAAAATTCACATAAAAATATCGCAAAAACATCTGGAAAGAGACTGCTAGATGAGAAAAGAGCCGCATCCCTAACGACAATGGATTTTACTGCTGCCCAGCTCATAAATTCGGACTATGATATGAGCCATAAGTATTTTCCAAAGGGCTAAATTTATTTGTAATTCTCACTGGAGTTTGCCTCGCTAGACATTTGCAACAGCTGTGTATGTGACTGTTGGCCACCTGCTGCATGTATTGCCACCATGTTGTTGAGCTTCTGCTGCCAATGTAATGACAGAGCCTCAGTGCTGCTTCTACTGAGGGTCTCCTGAAGGATCAGTGGTTGCAGCAGATGGTGGCAATTTCGCCATCGCCTTCAGGAGTAACAGATTTGGGCCTCTAAATGGCACCTTTTTATATATAGTGTCTAGTGCTATTTTGCCTGGCAAACATTCAGAGCAAGTGTGGTTCCATGGGGCTCCTCCCTCTGTGTCGCAGGACAAGGCTCTTCGTGTGCATGTGAATATCTCTCAGATGTTGTGCACTGGACAAATTTAGCACTCGAGATGGGATGTGGCATCATAGCACGTAGGCAGGATTTTCCTGAAAGGAACGCAGAAGCTTGTATTATACTTGAAAGACTAGCTTGCTATGCAATTCGCTTCACTTGGTTTTGTCATGTGAGAACTATTTCTTTTTGCGTGACCTCCAGAGTGGTCATGACAGCCAGGCAGGAGTACACGACATCTAAATTTGGCAGAGTCCATGAAAATGTACCCCATTTTGTTTGACAGATGTCCACTGAGACAAGAAAGAACTTTCCCCTGCCCCTTAAGTTGGCTGGGAACTTCAGCAACCCTCCTCCAAGGGAATCCTGATATTCTCCTGTGCCGAAGCCAGGTAGCTTTATCTTGGTTCTATGTTGAGAATTTGGGTGATTTCCCCAGTGACTCAAGCAGTGTGTTTATATCTTCATCATTTGCTGTTATACTTTTAATATGTGTATCCTTGAGATCTAATTTGGACATCCTATCATAACAACCTACCAAAGTTGTTGCTTTGAAGTTGCACCTGGTATTTCTGAGTCATCAAAGTTGCCAGGGCTCCAGTTGGGAAGGAGCTGGAATGTACATCTCATTAGCTTAACACTAATGTTTTTGGTATAGTGTGAAGGAGGGTGGGGAGGAGACAGAAGAGGGAAATGCCTTTAATTGCATAGAAGTAGCCAACAGTGGAATCTGACTCCTTGCTGGTATATGGCTTTTGCTTTTTCATCTGAGTAGTGCAATCTGCAAGCATCCTTGGCTGCTCCATTTCCACTCCGCTGGCTTTGCATGGAGGCAGGCTTTGCCTGGTAAAATCTGCAAGGAGTTTAAGCCTTTTCCAAGATGTCCATGACCTTGTGGCACCCACATCTTTGCGTATAGGTCAACCTAGGAGCAAATGGGACACTACTTCATTGAAGTCATTAATCACTTCTATATTAGTAAAATAAAGACTAAAAGGGCCTGACACCAGGCACTGCAATGGGTTTTTCCCTACAGTCTAGTTATTAATTTAGTAATTTAATAATTTAATAGTTCTTGGAGTGCTGGTGGCAGGGGCAGCCAGCTCCCTCAGTGCAAGGACCATTCCTAACTGGCAGACTGAATGCATCCACCCTGATTTGTAGGCTGAATTTAACAGCACAGATGTCGCCAGTCTGTGCCAGTTGACCTCGAGGTCAGTGTGTGGGCCTTGCCACTGTGCAGCCTACTAGCACAGGTGTAGCCAGTGATGCAGGGTCTGTTTCTCTATGTGAAACCATGATCATGAGCATGTCAGTTGCTATGATGATGAGGTTTTGTTCAACCTCTTTTCGTGAATGTCTCCTCCATCACAACAGGGTTGTCTGCCACTCCCTTCAACTGACCTGCTCATCTGGCAGTGCGGAAGACCAGGGCTGGTGGTTGCTTCTGTACGAGATCTCTTTCGGCCCCATGGAAACAGGGGCATGCAAATCCTACTAGCAGACGACTTGTCAGTCTAAAAGCACTTATTTCTCCAACAATATATATGGAGCTTTCTGCAGGCTAGGTGGTTTCCTGCAGGGTTGCAGCAGTGCTGCCCTGCCTTGGGTTATGCTTCTGCTCTCACTGAAATCAGCAGTGAATTCAGCAGTCAGGACTGGACCGTAAACTCCAGCATTTCTGGGATCCTTCAAGATGAAAGGCACTCCACGTGGGTAAGTTATCATTATTTGTTATTATCCTCTCACTGATCCACTTTGGAAGACAGATGTGCATTCTTTCCCTGCCCTCCCTGAGAACTGATGAAACATGAAAATCACTTCTTAGATTAAAAAAAGCCCACAAAGTCAACACAATACATTGTGAGTTATTTGGTTTCTAATCTCTGAAAATGAGCCAGGTCAAACAGACACAGCTCCTCTGATAAATTGTTATTCTTAGAGATTTCATCCTTCCATGGAAAAGTACTGAGCTGGCTCTCTGATCTCCTCTTACACTGTCATCAGCATACAGCAGCAGGCCAGTGGAAAATTGGAGAAAACCAGCTGCATGTAGAGTGTTAAGGACATTATTTTTAGGTGCTTCATTTCTTTCTGACTACACACACTTCCCTGTGGAAAACAAGGCTGTCTATCCTAGTGACTTACGGGTAGCCGCTACATTATGCATGATGAAGCTGATCTTTAGAAATGGGATGCTAAGTAAAATAAATAGGAGAAAAACACAACTAGAAGTTTGTTTAGTGAACAACAGGAGGGATGAAGGAGATTTGAGAGTGAAAGCATGTGAGTATTTGGAAAGCGTGCAAATCCTCTCTTTAACAGAGGTATGAGTTTGAGGAGTATAACTCCAGCTGAACCTCACTCTTCCTCTGACTGGGGTGTTTGCTTTCTTGTTTCCTCTGCCCGTTGTGACATTTAACAAGTATCAAAGCTGAATGCCAGCTTTCCTTGCAAACACCAACCTGCTGTCACAACAGGGCTCTTAAAGAGAGGAATTCCCAGTCCAGATCTGCTGAGAACTATGACGGTAACTAAATGCCTGAAGACTCTGGTGCAGGCTGCACTTTGAAACACATGCACACATGGATTGCTCCACTGCCTCCTGCTGACAGCCCACCCACCATCTCCTAAGGGCGATTTGCCAGATGAGCTGGATGCAGTCAGATACGCAAACTCTCAGTGTGCTGAAAAGGCTCAGTCTTCTCCTTTCTTCCGGCCCCGTGGGGCCTGACCTCAGTGGGAGAATGAGGCATCTCCAGGGGTGCAGCAAAAGTTGCACCTCTAAGTGTTGGGTCATCCTCTGTTTAGTGAGAGCAACATCTCTTATGAAGAAAGGACAAATACTGAATCCATGGGAGGAGGACAGTGGGGAGAGTCTCTTCCCAACTCAGAACCTCCATCTTAACCACGCACACTAGTCATTCCAGTTATAAACCTTTCCTTGTCCATATTCCTTAAGGGAAATGGGAAAGAAGAGTGTAGTGGGGACTGCACAGGCACATGGCTGTGGTGGCTGCATGTTTGGATTTGTGGGTCATCATGTAGGTTCTGGATGTAAGTAAAAGAGGCTTTAGTTGAATTTTCACTTGTGCCAGCGTTTCACATTTCAGATTCAGGTGGATACAGCTAAGATAGCTTGTCAGAGGCCTATTGTTTGTTACAGTGCCTGGGAAATGTTTGGTATAAGGCAATGTGGTCTCCCTGCTCCAGAAACTGTTACTGTCCTAAGAAAAATGTTACATTTTGCCTGACTTTAAAGAAAGCTAACAGTGTATTAAACCTATCTGTATGTCCAAACAATCCTTCCTCCTAGCTTTTGGGTCATTTCAGCTACTTCTAAATTGTTGGTATTGGCAGCATGTCTTACCTCTGAGCACACATCTTTGTCAGCATCCTGACAGCCAGTGGAGGTGAAACTCTGATGTACTCCAACCTCTCTTGCTACCCCAGGAGACTTGTTTTGATGCCAGACAAACTAGTAAAGAACCCAAATGGTGCCTGTTAGTGAAAAATTAATTATTCTCTCTCATGACACCTTGTATGCATGCACTTTTATAGCATAGGTAAGTCTCCTGCGTCATCCAAAGTTTAGACCTACACAATTTTTACTTGGTTTTGCCAATCATGAATCATTTTAGTAGGTATTTCCTGGGTCAAGTAGCCACTTCAGATTGAAATTTTTGGGGAAGACTTGCCTAAGTTAGTCCAATCATTTCCAAGAATAAGATTATGAAAAATGTTGTTTTGTCCAAGCTACACTAAAAAAAAAAATTCTTTCAGAGGTTTTGCTGAGAAGCTTTGGTGTTTCCATGCTTGCAATTTCGCAATGGGATGCCATAGTGTCAGGGGCATGCCTTTTGCTATTTTTTTCAAGATAAATTGCCTCTATTTGGCCCGCTTAGCAACTCTTGAAATTTGACAGGCACATGTAGTCAGTAAAGAGATTTAGAAAACTTGAGACTGAGGCATGCTTCAGACCATGACTTCAGAAGCTAAGCAGAAGTTATAGGTGGTTGCTTGGGAGTGCTGTAGTGCTAGGCACAGAGGCTGAAAGCAGAAAGACTGTTTTGTGCGCTCTTAGTGCTCCAGAAAGCATGCCAGAAAGCAAGATGGAGGAGTTTTTCTTCATTACTACAAAGGGAATTTAAGGGCAGTAAATGTGGCTGAAAAGGAAGATACAAAAATTTGACCAGTAGAGACCAGCAAGTAATGGAGATCTGTTTTCATGAAGTATGTAGAAACTACAACTGCCTCCGACTATCAGATTTAGCATGGGGGATGGTGAGAATTAAGGAGGCAGTTTCGGTTTAATTCCTGTTGCTTTATGTAAGCATTGCTGCTACCACCTGTATTTACATGGGCTGTTTGGGCATATTTGCCTCCTCCAGGACTTGTCCTCCTGGATGAACCTGAATTATGCACAGACCGAGACTGGTGTTGGCTGCAGAGAGTTGTTGAGATGGGAAGATATACTGTCAGCAATGCAGAGGGTACGAAGCAAAGCAAAAACAGTCTGGGTCTGGGCAGGTGAACATTGCCTCGGCAATCCGGATTGTCTCCATGTGCCTCGGAGGAACTGGCCAAGACTGACAGAAAGATAACACTGGAGGAGTTCTATGCTAACTGGGGTCAAAGCACCCTGGTGCTTATGCTCTTGGTGACGGGAGCCATCTTCCCCAAGTTCCTGCCTCACAGTGTTGTACAGGAGGCCCATGCTATGCTCAGCTCCCCTCTGCAGCCTGCAGGAGGAGGGATAGAGAGACAGAGCCTGAGTGCTTATAGGAGAGAAATCTTGGCATATTAGGCAGACTTGACCAAAATACTCTGGGAGCAGAGTTTGTAGTTTAGTCATTCTGCAGTGGAGCAGAGTTTGTAGTTTAGTCATTCTGCAGTTATTCATTTGACACTCTAGGCCATGCCAGTCAAACTGGGTCTTGTGGAAGCAGCAAGCCATAGGGATACCAGGTCCTTTGCATGTGTGGATAAGCACAAATATTCCTAGTGTTTGCTTCCTGTCTGTTTCCCTCATGTGTAGAGGGATGCTCTTTCACCCCTCTTTACTTTCAAACATGAACATGGGTCTAGACTGGAAGTCTTTGTGAGTACATGGAAAGGTCACTCATTATACATCCCTCAGTGACTGAATAGTGACCTGGAAGCTATTCTCAAACCAGTCAAAAGTCTTCTTCCTCAATAGTGCTGATTAAATAAACCCTGTAGTAATCATCTTGAGTTTAGAGAGAACAAAACCCCCATGTGAAAAGCAAAACTGTCTTTTTTATTTTGTTTATACATTGTATCCATGTCCTACTATCCTAGATAGCAGTGCTTTGGCTAACTGGGAAGACTCTGGAGCTCCTCACCTCAGAAAAGTACTCAAAAATGCCAGTGTAGAGCAAATCGGTTAACTTAGAGAAGTACAGTGAGAGAGGAGATGATTGGGTTTGTTTTCAAAGTGTCCAATGAGATTAAGACTGAACAATGTTTTTGCTGTTCTATCTCCACGACGGAAACTGGAAACTGCTCTTGCTGATAGTATACCTGGAAACTGCTTTGTTGTTGAAGTGTTTCAGAGCCTTCTTTTCATTATTTACAGCTTTGAAAATGGAACATTGGCAGCTGAGAAGCTGAGAAGGATCAGGGAGGCCTGTGTTCCTCAAGGTTATTCTTATTTTTTTAGTCCCCTGTTTTATACACACTGGGGACTGATAGCATTTCCCTTCCACCCCTCTTTTTTTTTTTTTACTATTCCTTCATCAAACCTCAGGAGCCTCTACCATTGTGTCCTAAGGGCAGCCTCCTGCCAAGAATCTGTTTTATTGTGCTTGTGTCATTATTTACAGGCCTAGTGTCTGCTTAATGTGTCTAAGGCCTGATTTATACTTCCAACTAATGTAAATTTACACCCCAGTCTTGTTTAATCTCCCCCTGCCAGGCTCACACACTTGACAGCATAGTCACAGAACAGATTTCTCCCTATTTGACCACATTAGGCTCTCCAAATTCAGAACTCTGCCCTATTCAACACCTTATAACTGCAGACCCAGAGAGCTGGATAGTTAGGTGGCAAATTACTTGATACCATGATTTGGAAACTAATTTTGTTTATAATTCTGGGTTTTTGCAACAACATGATACGTATAAGCTCTCATATGAAGTCTCTGCTAATCAGCAGAGGCAGCAATGTGATTTAGCATACTTTGAGGAGCAATAGAGGGCATTATACATGTGAAAAAGCAATGGGCTGTGTCTTTGCAGGAGATGATATAACTTGGGAGCTGCATCTAAATACTTCTTTCCTTACTGTGCTGTTCTAAGACTGGCTGCTTTGTCTGAGTGACACATACAGAGCTGCCATTACAGTATTTATGTCTCATTTCTCAAGGTGAACTGGGAAGAACAGGCAATAATAGTGCTGTTTTATTGTGAATTGCCTCTGCAAATCCTCACTTTTGGGAACATGCCTCAGCACATTCTATAGAATGTCTCTAGCACATTGCTGGGGATTCCTTCATACATATTTATAAGGCACGCACATATATTTCAAGCAAAGGCGCGAGGCATGCATTGTGTTGTTTTAAAAATGTGGCGAATACACTGTTCCTAGCACTGCACACTCCCTGTGCTAGACCTTCAGAGTCCGCACACTCGAAGCAGGCAATAACTGGCAGCAATAGGCAGTAACAGGTGGTGCTCAGAAGCTTTGAAAACCAATTGGGTAGAGCAGAGCACTGGCTATGCCTGTGCATAGGCCTCCACATGTGTGTACATCGGCAGAGTGCTACCAGGGTTGCTCACCTCTGCTATTTGCAGAGTTGTCACCTGAAGGGAAGTCTCTGGCTGTTTCTCTTCCTTCCTTTCCATTATTTGGAAAATGCTGTCTCAGTCATTGGGGAAGTGATGGTAATGAATGGCTTCCTCTGAGCACAAGTGGTGTCAGTACCTGGGGCAATGGTACCACCCAGAAAGGCAGGCTGGGGACTGAAGGTGGGCCCTTGGTTTCTCTAACTGTTGGGCTGTGGGAGATGCAATCCAAGGGCTGCCTCTGCCTGGCTGATGAGTGCATTGAACCAGGTGTCCCCTCTCTTTGGCCATGTGATAACCCCCGGTGTCCTGACAGCTCTACACTCTGTGTTGAAATACCAAGCAGGTTTGTGGGTCTACCTTGAGGATGAGGTCTCCCACCCACTTCTGTGCTCCTGAGTCCCGGCCCAGGGAGTACATTACACAAAGCAGAACAGCTTCAAGAGCAAGTGAAGTGTTGCCCAACAGGGCTTCAAGCTGATCTCTATCAAAGCTTTCATTTTCCTGACTATGCTGACACTTTTCACTCAAGGGGAGCCTTCACATACATGTGACCACCAGTGAACTACTGAAAAGAACTGATCTGACCGAAAAGTTAACCTGAAGATGAGACCATGGGCAGATCTGAGTTCAGATGGTTCTCCGAACTCTCTGGTTGGATGTTAGTGCTGACAGAAGAGGTTGGGAAATTGAGACTCTCTAGGGAAAACAGAAGACTTGGGCTGCTGGGATTTACATCATGTTGCTAAATTAGGCATGAAGGGCTACTTCAGCGCTGTCCCCAGTAAACTCTTGTTTGACTAGCAGTAAGCTCTGCTTGCTCTAAGCCAAAGGCCTGATGTAGGAATTGTGTCAGTAGAGGGCTGACAAGGCCCAGCAGGAACTGAAGAGGGAAAAATTCAATCAGAGCAACATTGAGGAAGAAGGTTTTAGGCAAAGTGAGGGAACGAGCACAGCCATTCACATGCGCATGTATTTGGCTTAGATGACAAACTGAAAATTTTCTAGGCCTTTTCTCCACCTCAATGAGGAGTAGAAAGTCCCTGTCCTTTTCAGGCTTTCCAATGGAAAGGGGTCCAGCATGCAGGGCTGGTCAATTCAGCCCAGACCCAGGTTGACATCTCCTCCTGGCACTGCTCCATGCTAAAGGGACAGATCAGCTGGAGTCACTGCTGGCATTGCAGTAGCTACAACAGGCTCCCTCACTGAAGAAGAAGTGCGCTTGGAGAGGAAATCTGTACACAGGCCCTTTGTTTTGTATAGGGCCTTTCCTGCCCCTTTAGCTGACCGATATCCACAGGCACAGGGCTCCTGAGCAACCTGATCTAGCGGAAGATGTCCCTCCTTATTGCTGGGAGATTGGACTAGGTGATCTTTAAAGGTCCCTTCCAACCCAAACTATTCCATGATTCCTCTGGCGCTGACGTGCTGGCAATGCAAGCAGCGTGGGTGTGCAGAGCCTACCTACAAGAGGCGAAGAGGCATGTTCTGCACTCCCATTTGGGCTTGCACTGGCAGAGGCATGAGGCATGAGGCATGGACTTGCATGTGACCATGTGCCTGATGTGAAGCTGCTGCACCAAACACGTGCTGCAGTGCCAAGGACAAAGCAATATCATCCCTTCCTTTTTGTGCAGGACTTACAAAGAAAGCAATGTGGGGAACCATACTTGTGCTGTGAAATAGGCATGTTAGGAACCTGATGAAGGCAAATTGATTTGTCGTGTTAATGGGAAGCTAAGATGTTGGAGATATCACAGTTCTAGGTATTTAGATAAGTAAAAAAATTTGACAACAGAGAGTACCCTATAGTTTAATCAGAAGAGAGGCAAATCCAGGCTAGAAATAAGATGCTTGTTTCATACAGTGACACTAGTGCTTTAGTTTCAAGACCATTTTATACTGGCAGAAACCAATGAGTGAAACAGCCTTGCCCTTTCACTTCTTCAATGCCTAATTCAATTCCCACACCACCCCTCTCTTGGACACATTAGCACAAGTGTTTTCAAGGCCACAGAGAGAACTGGATTGGGAACCAGTAAAAGTTTTTTCTCTAAATAAAGAAAAGTTTGGTTTAACCCAGATCAGCATCCCGATTTGATTCCTCACGACATCTCAAACACACAGGATAATGGGAGGAAGTGAGCAGCATGGGATAAGAACGAGTAGCTGGGGGCTAAGGGCAAGACCACTTTTGGGGGTTCTGTTTTAGCTGACGGTGACAGTGAAACAGTGACCTAATCCCATCTCAATTCCATCACTTGTCTTGAAACCAAAATAAAGTATCTGAGAAGTATGTTCTAGCTCAACCAGGTTTACCAATTCTGTGAAAACCACTATTTCTGTGGTAACTGATGACAAGCCTCATACTGCTTTCAAAGAGGTGCCATTCCCCATGGGTTCATACATGATTTGCAAGCAGAAAACCAGAAGCTGAATGATGACAGATTCCTCCTCATCCAATGGAAGAGGCCTGCAATGGAGAGATTGCTTCTTCCTGTGGTGGGTAGAGGAAACCACTGTGGTTTGAGACATTTAAAATGATCCAAGGTGGAGTGCTTAAGAATTTGCCGTCTTGTGCCAAGCAGGGTGTACAGGATTCTAGCAGTTCACATTCCTCAGGTAGTCTGAAGTGTGACTTCTGATATGTTAATTCGTAGATAAATGGAAATGTTCATCCAGTCTGGCTCTTACCTTCTTTTTTTATTGGGTTACTTTTTTAGGAACAGAGGTGAATATTGCTTACAAAACAAAGTTAAGCCCTTTAAGCAAACAAACAAAAAAAACTGGTCTTCTGCAAACTAAGTGTTTCTGAGTAATAGTTTTATGCTCAACAACAAAGAACTAAGAAGATTTTAAGAGGCTGGGAAATCAACACTTTCTACACTTACTTATTCCTTTAGATGAAGTCAGTTGTAAAAAAAAAAGTGCTTGGGTAATGAATGGTAAGTTATTCATTACTTTTTTGAAGAAGAAATAATAATGTGCCTTCTGTGAATATTAGAGTAAAAGTAACCTTAGGGGGATGGGTTGGGCAGTGTGAGTCATACAAAGGTTTTGAATTATTGATATTTTACAACTGTCAGCCTTTACAGGCTTGCACTGTGTATTTTAGTCCCTTCAAGGCAGGTGGAATAAGTTTCTGCAGATCCATATATGTTTCCACAGAAAGATACTATGGCAGCACACAGAGGAATTTCTAGTCATGCTGATTTTTGAACTACCTCTCCACAGAGTGCAACCTCTCTCGCAAAACAGCATGTAGCCAGGCTTTTCCTAGGGGCTATTCAGGCACAGTTTGTGTGCTCCAGCCCAGTACATTTCCATGAGCTACTTCCCATGTGCCTATTTTGAATACTCTCTGAGTGCTTTAGGAGTGCAGTTTCATTAGTTGTTTCTCAGAGCTGAGTTTGAGGAAGGTAATGCTGAAGGTTAACAAGTCTCTTCCCTATGACATCAGTGCCTTCAATCTAAGAAACCAGAAAGTGTGAAGATTGTGATATAAAGCACTCAAAAGTTATGAAGAAGAGTTATTAAACTGCTTGCATATTATTAAGCTGCTTGCATATATGCAGTGTGATGTGGTTTCCAGTTACACGCTCTTGTGCCTTACTTTCTGTGATACCATGGTCCCTTTAGCACTGGATGGTGCTCATTGACTGGGTAGCAATTAGTTATTACTGGTTCATTCCCAGCATTCAGTGTGTGGCCCTAGGCCTTATTTACTGCAAACCATCTAAATCCTGCACAGACACTAGTTGATTTTCACAGCTCCACTTTGATTTAATTTATGCCACTATGCAGTATGTGAGCACCAGAGAGAAAATCACCATTCATTCTTCTGTGAATGGAAAAGCTTATGCTCATTGAAGGCTTCCCTGCACGCTCTCTGAAGAGAGGCTGAGGGGAATTACAATGGTCAGTAGTCCTTGGACTACTGCAGAGCTTCATCCCTGTGTTTTATGGATAAGCAATAGTGGGCAGGCACTACTGGGCTTTGACTATCATCAGGATGACTGTACCAGAGTGACAGTGGAGGTTGTGTTCAGGTCCTGGCTTGCTTTTTAGAGGAAGCTCAGGGAAGCACCCCCAGCTGGGGGTATTTCAGGTCTCATCAAAAGACCTCTGCATAGACATGCTACACATGTTTGTGTGAGTCCCTGTGCCTACAGTTAAAGCCACAATGGATAAGTCGTATGCATGTGGAGAACCAGAGTCAATGGCTGTTCCTGACTGAAGGGTGTGACAGTAGTCTTGTGTCGAGGTTTGATTGCAGGGCGACAATAAAATGTGGCAGATGCTTTCTGTTAACCCCCTCTCCCTCCCAGCCCCTGCCCTGCCCCTTCCCTCCCCCTTTACCACTAAGGAGAGTTGATAGGAGGAAAAGAGGGACAGACTTGCAAGTTGGAAAAAAAAGTTAAAAATGTTTTACTAATGCTACTAATGAAATAGAGAAAATAGTACAAAATGTACAAACCCAATCTTGAATTGTCCCAATAGCTCAGCACTGCTCCAGCAGCTGCAAGGCAGGCACCCAGAAGTCCTGGATTGGACTCTGCAACAAACCAGAACTGGATTCAAGGATGCAGGGTCTGTCACTAGGCCTCAGATTTGCTGGGACGGCAGGCAGGGTCCTCTCCAGATGTTGGCCATAGTCAAAGAAGAACGAGACCCTCGTGATCTCCCACTTTTATATGAAGTATCACATGATGGGATGGAATACTTAGTTGGTCAGTTTTAGTCACCTGTTCAGTTTGCTCCTCCTTGCCCCTCTCACTTATGGGATGTGCATCCTTACCAGTGACCTTGCATTCCGTTGCTATATCTACCAAAACATGTATCCAACTTCAGAAAAATGCAGTTACTTGGAAGAAAAATTCACTAAAAGAGTAACTTGCCTTGTTTTTAACAAAACCAGGACATCTTGGCAGCTGTGTGAAAAAGGGGATGTGTCACAACCTCAGCACCGGCTGGGGCAGGACAGAAAATGTCTTGCCTGTGTGCTCTCTTCTTTTAAAAGACATATTGGATGTTTTCTTGCTGGTGCCACTTGAAGCACAATGGTGGCAGAGGTTATGGTGAGTGTCTTGGCCCCATAGTTGGTTGTCAATGGTGCTACAGTTCATTCCATTGCATGTCAAACCCTATAGCAGAGACTGTCCTGCTGCTGGGAGGCCATGTGCTGGACACCAGCTTGAGGGCATGAAGGCAGGGGGCATGGAGAGGATGTTGTCACCCTACTGTGCTTGTGCGCAGCAATGTATATACACTAACAGGTATCTTACAGGTATGGCATAATTTAATCCTCACTGTCTTAATAGGCTTACATTCAGGATTCAGCATGAGGTGATATAGGAAATAATGTGTAATAACTGTTAGAGACAGATTACAGTAAGAGTGGTGATTTCAGATGGATGAATAACTGTTGCAGGCAGTGTGTTAGCATAGAATTAAGTATATTAAACAGAGGTTCGATGATCAGGAAATACTGGAGGTGTGGAGAGGAGATTGATGAGCTTGGCCAAAATTACAGAAGAAATTCTCTACTAGTCTTGTAGCCAATAAACATGGCTTTTTACCTTATTTAGAGTAGGACAAAACCATGTTGTCATATACAATTATTGTGTCTAGGCTAAGACATTTTATATTATTAATTAAAATTAATTAAAATACTTGTTATCAGTTACTGCAAAAGACTAACCTTATCAACTGTTGTGGCTTCCAAGGTGGTGCCTGACAGCCAGCAGTCCAGGCAATGGGTGAGTTGGAAGCCATGTGGACAGCAGCTCTGCCCTCCCTGCCTGCCTGGGGGCAGGAGCTGCTGGAACTACTTAGGGCTTCATGGGGGCAAAGAGCACCCCCCTGCTCTGTGCTACAGCTGCCACCCTCTTCGTATGGCCCCTCTCATCCCCTTTGCAGCAAATGGTGTAGCTGCTTCTGGAGGCCAGCTGGCATGGCCAGGGGTTGGCTGAGAGCAGGGAGGGAGAGGGCTGAGCCCCAAGACATTCCCCACTGGTGACATTCCCCACTGTACTGAGCTTTGCTGTCCCCTGCCAGCCTGGCTCCCCCTACTCTCCTACCCAGCAGGGCAGAGAAATTTTGCCCAGAGGACTGGGATCAATCTGTAGCGTTACGAGGAGAGGGGGAGAGAGAGTGTCTTAGAATCATAGAATAATTTTGGTTGGAAGAGACCCTCAGGATCGTCGAGTCCAACCATAACCTAACTCTAGCACTAAGCCGTGTCCCTAAGAACCTCATCTATACGCCTTTTAAACACTTCCAGGGATGGTGACTCCACCATGTCCCTGGGCAGCCTGTTCCAATGCCTGACAACCCTTTCTGTGAAGAAATGTTCCCTAATGTCCAATCTGAACCTCCACTGGCACAACTTGAGGCCATTTCCTCTTGTCCTATTACTTCCTACTTGGGAGAAGAGACCAACCCCCTCCACACTACAACCTCCTTTCAGGTAGTTGTAGACAGAGATCAGGTCTCCCCTCAGCCTCCTTTTCCCCAGGCTGAACAGCCCCAGCTCCCTCAGCCGCTCCTCATCAGACTTGTGCTCCAGACCCCTCAACAGCGTCGTCGCCCTCCTCTGAACTCTCTCCACCACCTCAATGTCCTTCTTATGATGAGGGGCCCAAAACTGAACACAGTATTCAAGGTGGGGCCTCACCAGTCCTGAGTACAGTGGCACAATCACTTCTCTAGTCCTGCTTGGAGTCTTGTTTGGAGCAGTTCCCCTGCTCCTCTATGCTTGTTCATCAGGAACCATGGTGGTGCAGAGGGAGGCAGAGGTGCATGGAGGAGCGTTGCCATGTTCCTGTTGTGCCTCTGCATGTCCTGCTGAGGCTTGGCTGTGTCCAGCAAGGCACCTCTGGACTTCCTCCATGCCCGGCACAAGTGATAAACGGGGTGTCAGATTACTGTGTCTTGTGTGCGAAAGTGCAGCAGGTGGAGAAGCTCTTCTTATCTCCTTTCCTCCTCAGCCAGGCTGCCAGCTATCGGGAAAGAAAGTGGGGGTCTTCCAAGGAAGGTAATTGTTTAAAGTCCCTTAGGAGACAATCTTGGAGGGGCCTGTGGTGAGCACTCACTGGCTGCTAACAAGGGTGGAGATAGCGCCTAAGAGTTTGAACACTCAAGTACATCACTATTCTGCCTAAAATAGAGTGATAGGGAGTTTATGACAATCCTGCAGTCTCTTGGGAAACTCCAATGAAGCAAATGGTTCAACGCAAATAAAAACAGACAGGTCAGGAAGAAGCTTTTCAAGCATAAAATACCAGAGCCAGAAATACCAACTGAAAAATGTGCGAAGTTGTTTTTGATAAGAAGTCTGTACCAGATTATCCTTGCTGGTTGTAGCCATTTCCTCAGCCCACACACAGTAGTCTGTCTTCATTTGCTGTTATGTTTTGTTTAGATTCAAAGCTTTTATGGACTGAGATCTATCTGTTTTATGTGTTTTTATAAAGCTCCATATATGTCTTGGGAGTTGTTTGAACAATAATAGTAAGTAAATAGCAGGTAGTTTTGGCTGAAATGCTGCAAAATGTATACTTTAGAGTCCTGTAAGGTGCTTGGTTAAGTATATATTTGATTTGGGAATGCAACTATGTGAGAAATCAGATGACAAAGGTCCAGATGAGCTCTCAAACTGGGAGTCAGCCATGTTATGAAGATGTTTCCAATCTTATTAACCCCCTGGTGCTGTCTGAAGGGCTAGTCTTTCTCAGACATCAGTGGTATAAGCCTGGAGTTCTCAACAAAAATACAGAAATAAAAGTGCAGATAAAAATATCTGCTTTTTGCTGAGGCAAATGACAATTGTTGATAAACTGGGTCATCTGAAAAGTGTCTGGAGGTGGTATTCATTTTTCTGAACTTTAGATGTCTGGGAGTAGGTGTCTACATCAGAGCTGCTCCCCTGAGGTATTTCTTGCCCTAATTTAGATACCTGCTTGAGCTTGGGATGAATCATGCCCTGCAAAGACCCTCAGTTGTCTGACTACAAAGGAAGCCTAGCTCAGTGGTTGGTGACTGCATTGGGGGAAGCCTACGTTTGGAGTAGATTAATCCTGACTTGCAAGTTTTTATGCACAACAACAAGTTGATAAATATTGTGAAGGAAAAAAAAGGTTTCCTTTTGCTTTTCACAGCAGGATGAAGGGGATGGCACCTCTGGGAAATGCAGTGCCCTGTTTTTTGCAAGGATGTTTTTGCTTTCCTGGACTTGGTGCTTTGGGAAATGACACCAGGGAGAACTGTGCAAGGTAAAACTTATTTTCCAGGCTTGTGTTTTGGAGTATCAGAAAATCTGTCGGAGGGCATATCTTCATGGGCAGGTACAGGACAACTTCTACCCAGAAGTCAAATAGCTGCCTGGCCATGAAGCCATCTTGGAGCACATAGAAGACCTCAGGTCTGTCTGTACATGTCTGTGCAAGTGTGATCTGAAGCAGTTGTCTAAAAAGGACAGCAAAAACCTATTGCTGTGATTAAGAAAGGTCTGGTTCCAGCTTCTTTGAGGTAAATATGTAGGTTACGTACAGGTTATGTACAGGTTATGTACAGGTTATGTACAGTGAGACACTGTGTAACGATGAGGGCCTTTGATGTAGCCCAAGGAACCAAATCACAGGAAATGTTTTAGGGATGGGGGGGTAAAAGAGTACTTAGGGATAGAAGGGCTGTAGAACCAGCAGAGAAGCAGCCTTGGAGAAGCTGTCATGGTTTATAATAGCCGTGGCATTACAGAGTAGCCAGAGTCAAAGCAATCCGGAAGGTACAAAGCCAGCATCAAGGCCCCAGTCTCAGTCTCTCTCTGCTGCCATCCTACCCTTCTTGGGAAAAAAAGAGTGGGAAGCTGAGCATGAGACAGTTTGGGACACTCCTGGCGGTGTGTCCGTGGCACAAAGTCACTACTGTGTGATCTGGCTTACAGCAGTGACCGTTCACGGTCTGCCCACACAACCATGCCTTCAATTGCTACGTGACCTGGCAGCACAGAGCTTTCACATGACTGAGGGGACTGAGGGATGAACTGTGTGTTCAGAAGATGCAGAGCAGAATATAGCATGTGATATCGAGCTGTTTATAGCAAGGTGTTACTAGTTGCCTTGACACAAAATCTCTGCTCTGTAGTAAGCTCCTTGCACAGTGAAATGGGAGGAAAATAATAGAGGAAGCCTAGTCAAATGCTGAGAAATAAGGGCTGAGATATTCTCTAGTTGCAAAATGGATGGTCTGCTGCAGTCACTGGCAGTATCACTGTACACATGAGAAAAAGCGAGCCAATGTATAGAAACAGTTAAGTGTGTCATCATGAGAAAAAGCAGAACTGTCAGAAGGGGGAGACTTAGTAACTGTGAGAAAGAAAACGTTCTGCTGTTATTTGGGGTTTTTTGTGTGTTTTTTTTTTTTTTTTTTTCTGGGAAACAGGACTTTGTGGGCATACTTTGTAAATAGGATCTCGCCAAATAATTTCTCTGATGTTGTCATTAATTTCTTCCTCCTTCCATAAACAAGTCTAATAGCACTAACTGTAGGAGAACAGTAGAATGTGCTCCTCAGGAAAAAAAAAAGGCAAGTTGCTTGAAGAGAAAAATCTTGGAAATATGATTTGTGGCACAGTTTTTATTTAGATCTGGATGTAGGATAAGATATATCCATATTTGGCTCAAACTCTTGACATAAGACTTAGAAGAGAAAAAAGGGCCCCCATCTGAACTAAGGACCTGAGAAAACTTAGGTTCCAGGCATATCCACATGAGACTTTCCAAGATAAATTAACAGCGGGCCAGTTTCTAGATGCTCAGCTGGACTTAGATTTAAAGACCAAGATGTGAAAGCAGGCTAAGAACACTTCACACAGCTGTGGAATTTGCCAGGGAAAGTGAACCTTCATTTGTAGCAGGCAAAAAGGTGGAATTCAATTGCTAGGAGCCTTATTAGTCAAGACTTGCCTCTGGTAGGCATCAAAGACAAAAAGCAATAGTAGCTTGGTCTATGATATTTTTCAGTTCCTGGAAACATTATTAAATTTGATTTAGAAAACAAGAGGATAATGCAGAAATCCAGGGAGGCTGTTCAGCTAATTACTGGTGTGGTGATCAAGAAAAACTGGCTAGAAGAGGCTTGTTATAATTTTAAGGTTGGCCAAGAGAGAGAACCACAGTTGCCTAGTGAAAGTTCCTTGGAACCAAGCTGCTGAAGTGCAGCTTGCATGTCCAAAGGTGGTCTGCATGCTTTTGGTTTGGATCTGGGAGTGGTGCAAGAGCAGTGGACATTTGTCTACTGAGCAGGCAATAGAACTATGAAATGCACAGTGGCAATGGACAGCAGTTCAAATATAGCTCTTCTTAGACCTGTTAACAGGCCAAGAGAGCACTGTTCTTCAAGGTCTTGAGTTTGTGCCTGCGTCTTGGACTGCAAGAGACAGCACAGTCCCTGTGAAAGTAAGGGAAGTGTGTTCCAAGTTCCCTGATAAAGCTTTAGGCTGGAAGAGCTTTTTATTCATCTGTTACTCACTGTGGCTTCTTTTTATTGGCAAACAGATGAAACACCTAAGATTTGTGGAATGAAAAAGTCCTGAAAGCTCTGGTTTCTCCCAGGGTATGCAGTTTATTTCTACACATAATTGAAAATTGGCTGTGACGTCTGCTGTATCTGTCAGACGTTAGCACAGACACTGGCAATTAGCAAACTTTCTCATACAGTAGCTGAACACACTGGTCGTCACCACAGCTGAGATTAGAACCAGGAACCACATGCTCCAGAGAAGCAACCCCACCACTGCGTGATGTATGAACCCAGGGAAAGCTTCTTTCTAACCTTGGCAGTGCTCAGCTCACAGAAGATGAACTTCCACTATTTTCTCACATTCAGATATCCTGATGTTCCTGTAGGAAGCAGGAGGTCTGGACAAATGAAAGATTTTAGGCACTCCTATTTGGGGAGTACCCGAGGGAAGGACTGTTTGAGTAGTTTGTTTGTACAGTGCCTAAAATAAAGGCGCCCTGGTCTGTAGTGTTAAGGGAATAGAAATAATAACAACAACAACAACTGTAGTCTTTCCCTTTTCAGAGGGGCCTCCTCACAGGGCAGACGTAGAGTGCAATAGACTGGGATTTGACCTAAGAGAGTCTTGCAAAGTTTTTTTTAAGTTCTGTGTGAATGGACCCTTTTTGACATCTGAATATGACTCATACTTTATCAACGTGACAAGTGAGAAGGAATGTTGGCTCTGCCTTTGTATGTGGGTTAGACAGATTTCCATTGAAAATGGAGCATTGGACATGTGCACCCAAGTGTGGAATCTGTAGTACCAAAAATACATCCTATAAGTTCTGACTAAATAGTGACCACACTACAGGTTGTTGATATCCAAACCTCCTTTATACCTAGTGGCTTTCTCTGTGTCACAGGCTGGAGCTATCCTTTTCCAAGGACTCTGGCAGCCCCGGCTTTGTATGAATGCCGCACCTTCAGAGGGTGCCTGCATTTCGTGGGACATCTACTGAGATGTGAAGACATTGATTCATATAAAAGCTGAGCACTCAGTGTTCCCAGCCCAGCTTGGTTCCCCCGTGGTGGACCTGAGGCACGCAGAGGCAATTCAGCTGTTAGGATCTTCCTTTTTGTTCAAATATAACTGCACAGAAAAGTGTACGAGCGCTTTCAGACTGAGTGTCCTCTTCCTTCTCAGTGATGAAGATGGCGGGATGGGCAATGTGGTGTTTTGTTCCTTTAGCCTGTTAGTGGTGGCTCAAGCTACCGTGGAAGTTGCTCTCTGCTGAATTTCACTTGAGGAGCAGCTGCTCTTCATGTGGTGGAGTCACCAGGAGTAGCAGCTGTCAAAGCGAGCTGGATCCATTTGGTTTATAAGTTCCTTTTGACACGTTGTTCTGACCACTTCCCCTTGCATCCTGGGTGATGGGTGTATAAACACTTTGCCTCAGAAAACCATCTTCTTCTCTTATGGTAGGTAGTCATTTTTTTGGGTGGTACTGTGGGTGAATGCTGAGATAAGCTGCTTACTTAAGTTGTTGGAAAGGTCAGTGTTGCCTTCAGCAGAGTTGCTGTACCCTGATGCTTGCTGGTTTATCCTGCATTTTTTTCAGCTCTGATTCCACAGAAGACTTCTCTTGCCTTCCCCCCCCCGCCCCTCCCGATTGTTCTGTCACTGAATTGTGTAATTAATGTCTTTAATATAGCAATCATAACATGTGAGGCAGTAACAGAGACACCCTGGCAACCAAAACAAGTGAAAACCCCTGTAAGATTAATGCTCTTGTTCTTTCTTCCATGGTAAAATGTCAGTGTTTTAGGAGAGAAAATGTTTTCAGCTGTGCACAGAAGGGTTTTTATTTAAGTGACCGCAATTTCAGAGTTTCCATTGTGTTCTCATTCTCCCTCTCTCTTTCTTTATGAACAGGCTAGTATCATTTATTTAAAATTCTCCTTGTTTTCATTGGAATGTAGTTAATTAACTTGGAAAGAGTATAATCTCTTGAAGAAAAACATGCCTACCATGTAAATAGCTCCTTCTCAAAAGGTTTGCGAAAAAGCAGATTATGTTCAAATTCTTAGAATGCTCCGTTGTGCCAAACACTGTTGAATTTGCTTGAATTGGTCAAGTCCTGGCACTAAAGCATGACATTTATATGATTATTTATGTTGTTTATTAACTAATGTATAGCTGTGATAGCCTAATTACTACTGCTCCTAGTACGGCCATAGAAGCTGTTCACAGCAATAGCACAAACCACACACAATTTGGCTGGTTTCAAGTTTAAGCAGGGAAGTAAAAATTACTGGGTTTCATGCAAAACTGTTTGGCCCATGAACCTTTCATCAAATCTGCAAGAATAACTTATTTGTTTTTGGTTCCCCCCGTCCCCGTCTCTCTACACACACCCCTATATTATGGAGAAGCTTAAATGAATGTTGTGTTTTTCTTATGTAACTTCAGGTCAGTGGCTGAAATCTGGCATATGATAGGTTTCCTTGTTACCGATTGACCAAAACCATTGTACTTGAGTATATATAGGCGTAGCCATGTATTTCACTACTGCGGCTCATCCTGTATGAAATTATGAAAAAGTCCTCGATACCGCATACTTCAGACTCAGACCCAGCTCTGCTGGGCGGTCCAGGTGGCACACAGCTACCTCAACTTCACTCTAAATGTTTGAATTAAAAATTTAGCTCCCTTGCTAGGTTGCCTCAGGGGCAGCTGAAGTCCGTGTTCATCTGCCTCTCTGATGAGAAAGCAGCTAAGATCCCATTTCTGGGCGTTATGGCAGTAACACAGTTTTGATGGGGGCAAAGCAACAAGCCTCTGTCTCATGCCCAGCCCTCCCAGTCTGTGTTATCTTCTGTGCTCTTGCTCTGACCAAACATACACAGAAAGCACTTGCTGTACCACATCACCTGTCACAGGAAGGCAGATTGAAAATACCCCTCTGGTTTCCAGGCTCCCCCATTCATCCCTTCTGTGGGACACCGGGGTTCAGTTCCCTCTCCTTCCTGGCCAGATATGGATCCATACTGCAGGTGACCCAGGGGAGTGCTCACTCTGCAGCCCCTTTGGAACTGTGCCTGAGGTACAGCACCAGCAAAAACAGCTGAACCTGCGGGAAGGGTGAGGGTACAGTGTGGGTTTATACACCACTTGAGATCAGCGTCATGCCAACTCCACACTGGCACTGAGCTGGTGGGACCTGTGCCAGCCCTACAAGGTGTTTCTGTGTGCTGGATCAGAGATGTGTTGGCAGTAAGGAGACCTGCTCTGCTCTTGGATGTGCAAGGTAGGTGCAGTCCCATACTCTGTGGTGACACGGGGCTGGAATTAGCATTAACTCGCATCCCCTGGCTTGGGCAGAGCTAACATGCATGCTGCTCAGACTGTGCATATGTGTCCTGTAACTCCCTAGCGTGGCCATTACAGCAATATTTAGAAAACAGGAACCTGGCTGCAAGTTGTGGTGCTATTGTACGCTGAATAGGAAGAGCAGGCACAGGCAGACTGTACAGGTGTCTACAGCAGCAGCCTGTGTAAGAGACATGAGAGGGCAAAACAACCCCACTGTCTCCTTTGTCAGCCTTGGAAAATCTAGGCAGGATGCTGCTGCTACCCAGGGCGGAGTCTGTGCGTCTGGGATGGTGAAAGCAAGAATCACTGCCCCCAGTCGCCTTCCTTGGAAGCCAGCAGGACCAGCAAACCCTGGATTTCCAGTCTGCATCCCCTGATTCTCTATCTAGCACTGCCCCTTTGTCTACTTCTTTCCTCCTCGTGCCTCCAAGTTTTGAAGCAGCAAAATTTAGTTTTACCTACACTGCTGAGAAGCCTTTAGCTGGCTTTGGGAGGGAGAGGACTTTTCTGAAGACTGCTGATGGCATCTGAGTCCTGGAGAGGGACAATATTGAGACATACCCATGTTTTTGGCATTTCCCTTGCCTGGCTCAGCAAACTGCACTTTGTGGCTCTTGCTTTAAGGCGTGCTTTTCCCATGCCTCGTTGTGGGAACAGAGGCCCCTGTATCTTGGATGCTGTGAATTCCCCATGGCAACCCAGCATCTAAAAATTGGGCATGGCCTCATGAAGTGTAGCAATGCCCTGGAAAGCCTCGCTCAGTGTCAAAGTATAATGGACAAAGGCAAGTCAGGGAAAGAAATTCAGTGTTGGAGTTATTAGGCTTTGACAGATATGTGGTCACTCCACTTTTTGTGCCCTGTTTCTTCAAAACAGGTTTACTCTGCCATACTTTGAATATTTCATTATTTTTAAGCAGCAGTATAGCCTCAGGGAAATGAATGGGTGGCTCAGAAGGGGAAGTTTGTTGAAAGAGGTGGCTGAGGGGGGGACATGAGAGCGATTCTACTTCGGTTCTCGCAGATCAGGGATGTATTTAACTGAATTCTGCAGTTCCACTGTCCAAAAGTACACAAACAAACATGTTTTATTCGCACACAGAATTACTGTTTTTGTGCAGTTGGGGAGGGAGGCAGGCAGGGAGTGGCTGGACAGAGAAGGGCTTTTTGTTCTCATTTTGCCTTTGGCAAACGCTCCGCCACTCAACTCCAGCAGCGTTTGTAGAAGAGTGGAGATTCTCTGCTGAAAGGTGCAGAGCGCTGGGGCATTGCAGCCTGTTCTGCAGGCACAAAGCTGATGCGTGGGCCTGGCTGTGTTATGGGCAGAGCACCAGCGCTTTCTGCCTATAGCGACCATTTCAGAAAAGAAAAGGTGTGACCACAAAAAGATTTTTTTTTTTTTTTCCCCCAAGCAGCAACATTTCAAAACAAATCATTTTTAACCAGCTCGAGAAAAGACAAATTAATTCTACATGTTCTCAGTCCATTGTCCTCTACCATCTATCATTCAGGATAATGATAGATTTTCAGTTTATAATTGAGTCAGTCTTCCTTGACAATTCCCTCTAATTTGTTTGAAATACTTTCCAGACCTTTGGTTCTTCATAATTGCTCAGCAGAGGGAAAAGGAGGGGAGTGAGTATGTTTTCAGACACCTGGTGGGATTTGGAAGCTTGGAAGAAATACAAAACCATTGTAGATGCATCAGGCAACCATGCAACATGTTATTTCAGCAGCAGTCTCTCCCACCATTTACCAACAACCATGGGCACAAGCCATCCCAATCTCCTGTGCTGGAGTTTTCAAGTTCTTCTGCATTGTAGACCGCTACAATTTCTCAGGCGAAGTGCTGGCACGGGGAGTGTAAAATGTCCTTTTGCAGGTCCCCTTAGAGGCAGGGAAGAATGCTTCTCTCCACAGACAAACCTCTCAGTGGGTCTGCAAACCATATTTTGAAGACTGCTACCTGTAACAAACCTGTGCCAAAAGCTGTAAGAGCACAATGTGTGATTGAACAGCATAAGGTCTGGCCAAGTGGACCACCAACATTCTTGATTTCTGCAGTAGTAGGGGTTGGGTATTGGTAAAAGCATTCAGATCGTAACTGAGAGGGGGACAGACTTTGCTGGAAGAGAAACAGAAGAAAACCCAGATTCCTGCCTTCTGGGGAGAAAATTCCTTAATGATCTCATGCCTAGGGGCTGGGAGCATATGTACTATGCGCCCTAGCCAGGCACCTCGAAGATGCACTTTGCTTGTCACCCCAGTCCTAGCGTGTACAGGTCAACGTGAGAATGGGCTAAAGGGACAGAGGGGAGTGCTTGAGAAAGGACTGTAAGCAGAAATGGCAGAAGAGGGACAGAGGTTCAGAGCGAAGGCTGAGTGTTTTATTACAGAGCAGTGGGAAACAGGAATGTGGAGAAAGACTGGGACAGCTGAGCTAGCCAGGTTGTTATGGGGACTGTAAGGTTGCTGTGGAGGGATTGCTTGAGAGAGCTCCTGGGACTGGAATTTGAATTCAGCAATATATTCAAGATTATTTATTAGGAGTATTACAGCCGTGCCCTGGAGCCCTAAGCCGAGACCAGGACTCCACTGTGCTAGCTGCTGTCTTTTCCTTCCAGCGTTAACAAATCCTGTGAGCAGCCTTTTCTGCTGTGTGCTAACTGTGCCTCTCTCCCCTTCAAAGCCCAGTGTCCATGTGAATAATTTCTAATGTAACTAATATTTTATTACATGGCATTTGGAAGCAGACAAACTGAAAAAACAGCAATATCTTGATTTGGCTTTTCTCTTAATGAACTACTGAGAATGTGAATAATGTTTGCCATCCACATAGAGCAAGGCATTTGGAGTCCGTGCTGACTGATTTACTGAATCATTTCTTGTGTAGGTTTGTAATGCTGGTTCTGGCACACTGGGAGGCTTCGCTGTCATGGGAGGAAGAGGAGGTCAGACAGGACGAAGAGAGACAGTGCAGCCAAGCAACTGCCAGCAAGGGCTGAAGTTTTCAGGAGAGAACGGGTGCTAGCATGGGTCCAGCTCCACCCTTGGACTGCTAAATCCTGGCTTTTTTAACAGGTAGGCTGTTGGTAGGCTGTGATAGAACAGTTTTTTGTTTGCCAGGTAACTGGAGTGTGAAGAAACCTTCACAGACATTGTTTATAGCTCACTACATGCTCTGGAGCTTTCTGACTGCTCCACCGGGTCTTTCCTCCTCCCTGGGCATTACTTGTGCACTACTGCCCAGCGAGGGAGGACCATCACCCTCTTGTGGGAAAGGGATGAACTGAAGCAAGACTGGCCAGGCAGGGGGGAATGCCTGATCTGTCCTTATCCAACAGTAAGGAAAGCAGGTCAGTGCTGCCGGCATCCCCCCAGTTGCTTATCTTGGTCATATTCACAACCTTTTGTGTTCACTTTTTGAAGTAAGCACAAGGAGGCACTGCTTTTCGGGATGGTTTGTCCCTTTTTCATACATAGACTCACAGAATGGTTTGGATTGGAAGGGACCTTCAAAGATCATCTAGTCTTTCACTAGATCAGGTTCCTCAAATCCCTATTCAGCCAGACCTTGAACATTTCTGATGATGAGGAACCCACGACTTCTCTGAGCAACCCTTTCCATTTTCTCACTGGTCTCATAGTAAAAAATTTCTTCCTTATGTCCAATCTCAACCTACCTTTAAAACCATTGCCTCTTGTCCTGTCACTACAGGCCTTGATAAAAACGCTCTCTCTATCTTTCTTACAAGCCCCCTTTGTATAATGAAAGGCCTAAATAAGGCTTCCCATGGAGCCTTTTCTTCTCCAGGCTGAACAACCCAACTGTCTCAGCCTTTTTTCATAAGAGAGGTGTTCCAGCCCCCTCAAATGGGAGGGCCCTGTAATTGTGGCCCTTCTCTGGACCCACTCTAACAGGTTCATGTCTGTCTCATATTGGGGCCCCAGAACTGGACACATTACTGCAGGTGAGGTCTCACAGAGTGGAGCAGAGGGGGAAAGTCACCCCCTTCCACCTGCTGGTAACGCTTCTTTTTATGCAGCCCAGGTTATGACTGGCTGGATACTTTCTGGGCTGCAAGCGCACATTGCCAACTCATGTCCAATTTTTCATCCACCATTACCCACAAGGCCTTCTCCTCTGGGCTACTCTCAATCCATTAATCCTCCAGTCTGTATTTATACTGAGGATTGCCCTAACCCAAGCGCAGGACCTTGCACTTTATCTTGTTGAACTTAATGAGGTTCACAGTGGCCCACTTCTCGAGCCTATCAGGGTTCCTCTGGATGGTATCCCTTCCCTCTATTGCAGGGTGTCGAACTCCTTTCACCAGTGGCCACATCAGCCTCACGATTGCCTTCAAAGGGCCGAATGTAATTTTCAGATTGTATAAATGTAACTACTCCTACATTTATACAATCCGAAAATTACATTCGGCCCTTTGAAGGCAACCGTGAGGCTGATGTCATCCCCAGTGAAAATGAGTTTGACACTCCTTCTCTAGGGTATCAACTGCACCACTCAGCTTGGCGCCACCTGCAAACTTGCTGAGGGTGCATGCAATCCCACTAGCTACGTAATCAATGATGATATAAATATTATATTAAATAGTACATAAGCAAGGGTATCTGTGCACAAGTTATGCATTGGCTATTAATTATTTGTCATTCCTTGTTTACTCATCTGGGGTTGAAAGATGGGGTAATGCAGGCTGATTTGTTCCATTTTCTGTGATGTTCAGTCCTGGAACGAGGAACAGGCTGGTTAGGCCCCTGAAAACATTTTCAGCTGTTAGGTGTCATGTGAATAAAGTTCCCCATACTTATTGAGTTGGGACAACTGTACTCTGCATGCAAGCATATAGGATGTACATGGCTTGCAAAAAAACAGAGGAACCCAACCGCGTATCGTTAATGGTGCGCAGTGGAAATTTCATTTGGTGCCAGCCTTGTAGGGCTGGATGTGTCTTCGCCTAAAGAGAAAAAGCTTCCCTTGAGGTCCAACTGGGAGAGAAAGAGAAGACTGAGTGTTTTGCAAAGTTGTGTGGGTTCTTTGAGGACTCCAAGACTACCATCCTCTCCTGATGCTTCCTTGGAGAGAGTCTCCCTCTTACACCTCTTGTGGGTCCTGGTGTGATGCTGGAGGATGGCTTGCAGCAGAGTGCGCCGTACAGGGTGGCTGCAGGTGGCCACAGTGGGTGGTGAGCAGGTGCTGGGACACTTACCTGGGCACCAGTGGGCTGCAGCAGTGCCAACGCACAACTCCATGGGGATTAATTGAGTAAGTAGGACAGGCAGCCACCTGGGGTGCCAGATGGGTGGAGAAGATGCAAAGTGGCTATTGGTCTGCTGTCTATGCCTGTGCCAGAGCCCTGGAGAGGTGAGGTAGGAGCTGGACTATGTCGAGTGATGGTTCCTGCTGGAGGGCAGAAGAGTGAGGAAGGGAGAAAGAGAGAGGGAGGGAGAGAAGAAGGTAGAGGACTCCCCAACCCCTCCACAGCAATTTTGGATCTCATCCCCTTGGCAGCAGCAAGAGCTGGCTTGGAGATGCAGGACTCTCCTGTTCTTACTAGTCTGATCGATTAACCCTCATGCCCGGAGCCTGACAGCGTGTGCACCCTTTCCCATAAGAGAGACATAGGTCCTTCTGACTCTCTTGAAGAGGAACAAGTAAGTCCTCATTTGATGCAATGTTCACTTTAGCCTACCAAGCTGTGAGGCCTTGAGCCTTCAATGCCCAGCTGGGTGTTTCTGTAGCACAGACAGAACCTGAGGAAAACTTATGAAATCTGCAGGCTTTCTGCAGGCAGAAGTTTCCAGGCTTAGGTTAGCAGGTCCCTGTTGTGAACCTCAGCACCTACCCTAGGTCCCGAGATGCTGACCAGCCTCGAAGCTTATGAGGCTTGATGGGACTCTGGGAAAACAAATCTCGTGGCTCCAAAAAAGTTGGGAAGTTGTTGCTGGCACACGGAGACACAGGTTCCCCTATGATGAAATCTCTCTTCTGCTGCAGACTGGTGTTTGCTAATGAAGGAGAAGCTGCAGCAGTACAAGTGGGAAGAAATGAGTCCTCTATACCCTCTGGAATCTTGGTGCCCTGCATCTGCTAGGCTCACGGGCAAGCCTGTGAAGTCGAGTGTGTGCTCAAGGGATTTGCTGAACCTCTGTTTGGACTTATGCAGCAGCTTAAAAAAGTGCCATACGCACAAGTACTTTTCTGAAGCAGAGCCCTAGATGCCACGAATATATCGGTCAGGAAGTGTTATGTTTGTCTTGCTAGGGATGTGCTTTGTCCCTCTCAGCATGAAGTTTTAAAACTTCATAATTTGTCTAATAGGTCTAATAAAATAGGCCAGACTCTGCTCTTGAAGCACGTACATGACTTTCCTCTGAAAGCTAAATGGAAAGTATATACAAGTTCAGTAGTTGGCTTATCCTCTAAAGTCAGCTTCTTCATATCAAGCTAGTCAAGTATTTTATTCTCTCTTGCTGATTGGTTTGCAAAGTACAAGCCAGCTTGGCTTCACTCAAAAAAGACTGTCCCCAAATTATGATTTATGATAATCTAGATTTATTTCATTTCAACTTTAAATTCATGTCAAATCAGAGGAGGATGGTAGTAAAAACCAAACATTTTTCTGAAACAATAACAAGGACATCGTTATGATAATTGCAACATAATTTACTCCATCAATCACACAGCTGTGTGGGTTTTCTTCTTTTTTCTAAAAAGAAAAAAAAAGAGAAGGATAAATGGTTAGAAAGCCACGCAAAAAACAAAAGAAAACAAACAAACAAACAAAAACCCTCATGAATTTTTAGCCAAATGTTTGTCTGTTGTTAATTATAAGAATCTGAATTTTCTGGCTGACTTATGGCTATCTTTCCACAGAGAATAGCAAACCATATGCCCCTTAACTAGTACTAACCTGCCAAAGTTATGTTTTTTTGCTGAAAGCAATCTGGAGTGGCTAGTGCACTCACTGCATCTGTTTTGCAGATTAAGAGAGAGGAACACAAAGAAACCGATTATACTTCTGCTTTTTTATTGGCATGTCATGTAATAGCCTGGAGGAATATCACGATAGTTAAAAACTGAGATGCAAGTTATGGGAACCTGGTAAATTTATTTTTGTTGAGTAAGTGTGTTAATTATAAACCTATTAAACCAGGTACAAATGTCTGGAAAATATTTGAGGCTTATATTCCTTTTAGTCTTTTCTCCAGCCTGATTTTGTATCTTGATTAAAGTCCCACAAAATGCTATATATGTACAATTGAATGTTCCAACCCTTGAATCTGTGCTCCTTAACAAAGGACAAAATCATATTTTTTGCACATTTTGTTACTTTACTAGTTCAACTGCCTTGTATAAGGCTATGGGCTTGACTTTTCATCTGTAACACAATTCTTGCAAGAAATTTTACTGTCTCGCTAGGAAATATTTCTTAGTCTGTCAAATTTGTCCAAGGGGGAAATTGCAACATCACTTTAAAAAAAATGATCTCTGTTAACTTCATTTTATAAAGCTGCTGCTAAGCATCATCAGTTCATGACAAGGCAAAGAAAATAGCCCTGGATGCTAAGCCTGCGATGCTATTCATGTGAGTGATCCTCCCTCACAAATCCATGGGACAGCAGAGCTCTGCTTATGGGAACAGTGAGATCTGCAGGACTGAGCCTGGGTCCCCACTCTTATGCTGGAGCAGTCTTATTTTACACAAGCAGCCTTATGAAACTCAACTGTCTCTTCAGATAAAGGATCTCTTCATAGAAATGAAGGGCTGCACCTTTCTTCGGTCCGGGGACATACCCTACATTTAGGTCCCAGGGGTTCTGCTAACCCAAATTTCAGCCACTTGGTAACATTTTGCAAAAAACGGAATTCCTTTCTTGACTAGTAGTCAAGTCTTGTTTTGTAGGCAACCAGAGCCTTCCTGCTTTTAAGCTTTTAAAAAATCTTTTGCTCTTCTATCCTCCCATGTAGGTTGAGGGAGCACTTACAGACTTGTGTACTTCAAGCACTCAAACACGGTTACAGTTCAGCTCTCAGTAATGTGCACGGCTGGATAAATTTTTCAAACTTGTATCACTGAAAGTAGAGTGAAAGCTAAGTTTTGCCTGGCAGGGTTCAAACAAAAGGCTAGGTCTTTGTCTACAGGTGTTCTCTTTATTTTAATACCGCCTTTCCAAGATTTTTGTGGTCCTCCTTGTACTGATACTTAAGCACTGCATGAATGTATGTGATTCAGCACAAGGCAACAATAGAAAAAAGTTTTTCCATTTCTGTACCTTCTTTGTCTCCATCGAGGCTGTGAGGGGACTGGAGATACACTTTTGAGAAGCTTATTTAATTTTAGTGAAGAGCTTATTTCCTGTTATTTGTCTCTGAGCAGCAGATCCAAAGGGTGTCCTGCCTACCACAAGTATCCATGTATTTCTGTAGCAGCATCTCACAACTGTTGGTAAGTGGCAGAGGAACACTTCTGGGCACTGTTTTCTCCTGGGCTGAGCATGGTGACAAGAAATTCTTTTGGTGCGTTTACATGAAGTGGCCACTGTCCTGGGAGTCCCAACTCCTGACGGCCTCCTGCCTGAAGCAGGGGAATACCTGTCCTCAGCTGGTTTGATGCATCAACCTCACAGTCTTCTCCTGTAGTTTCTCTTTACCTCTCTCCTCTGGTCTTTCTTGATCTCTCTCCTGTAATTCCCTCTTCCCTGTAAATACTGTGTTTTTTTTCTAGAAGGATATTGCAGGACAAGGGTTATTTTTTGCTGTTGCTGTCATTATTACCTGATGAGCATCCTCTCTCCCAGTCAGGGACCAAAATCTCACTATGTAAGCACAGAAACCTCACCAAACATAACAAGAAGCCTCTTGTCTAGAAGACAACTGGTCAAAGGAGCTCAAGGTTGTGCTGAGGCAATATTAAACAATATTAAGGGCTGGTGACCTTGAATCTGTTGGTTATCTTAGCAGCTTTTAGCAGACACATAGCCCTCTCCTGTGCTAATAAGCTCACAAACTCTTACGTTAGTTTACCTGTTGTTAAGAGCTCATCACACTCATAAGTTCCTACTGGGGTAAACACCACTTGACAAGATTCCCATCATTATGATAAGCTTGACTGCAATGTGCCAGGTGCCTAAACTCTGTCATGCCTTACTTGAGTACTTGTTAGCTCAAAGAATGTTGGAATTTGGCCTGATTTTTTTGTTTGTTTGGTTGTTTATTTATTTATTTATTATCAGGATTTCATACACTAATCCATGCTGGACAATTACAGTGCACTCCCCAGGGGGCCTTGGCAAGCCCAAGGAAAAGAGCAGGTGGGACTCTAAAGCAGGAGGGAGGTGGTCTGGTGAGGAGGGTAGCTTGTGGCGTCCTAGCATTTACCCAGCTCCTGCAGTCTAATGTGAATAATTTTATTTCCTTCTCAGTCAAAGAGAAACAATGAGAAACTTCAATATGTTGGTGGCGGAGCACAGTAATGTACTTTTCAAAGAAAGGCACGTACAAGGACATTAGGCAATGTTTCTGCTCTGTAAAAAAAAAAAAAAAAAAGGAGGAATTGTGGAGAGACACAAACAAGTGGCTATTTGACCTACTAAACAGAGGAAGAATTGTTTTCTCTGATCCATCTTTTTTTTTGTGTGGTTTCTCTGGTGTCTAATAATACCTTGCAGTAATTTGCACTAATGTGTCTCCTTCAGTAGCCTGCCCATTTTAATGACATACTGGCTGAATTTAATATCTTTGAAACTTCTGTCAAGTTTTGTGGATTGGCCAATGGCTTCAAAAGGCATCAGTGACAATGGGTATTTATTGTGGATACATAAGCCTAGTTTCCTTAGAAAAACAGGATAAAAAACAAATTAAAAAATGAACTTACTACCTGCAGCAGAGTAATTGCAGCCAAGGTGATTTACCAGTTTAGGATAGATCCTGATATAAACACAGTGTTTTATGTATTAACCACACTTCTTTACAAGGTGTTTTTCCTATCCCTAACTCCTAGCATATTTTTTCCTTGCTGTAAATTGATAGCTGTAATCATTTTAAGAAAACGTAGTGACACTTTATAGAACAGGGTGACAATTACAGGAGGTTTTGTAGATTTAAGCTATATCTTAGATTTCCTTCCCTAAGAAAGAAAAAGATAAGTCCAAAAAATTTGCAGCTTCAAGTTTGTCCTGTCTTCCCAAAATGTCTCAGTTGTTTTGGGTATGAGCCAGACAGCATCAACCTCTGCTTGAAAATATTTTACAGTAAAAATATTTTACGTAAAAAATCATTACAAAGTAGTATTTTTTGGGGTGGAGGAGGAACAGGTTTAAAAATGTGATTTTTTGTTGAATCAACTGATTAATTTTATTCTAATTAATACCGATTGTGGGTAATAAATAATTGCTTTATTTTGTCTTGTAGACTGCAAATAACCCTTCTAAATAGTAGTTCATCAGGATGTGTACATGTATGTCTGGCTATAAGCAAGTGACAATTTTCAGTGAAGTCACTCATATACTGAAAGGTAAGTTTTGTTGGTTTTTTTTTTGATTTAAACTAGGTCTTCATAATTACAAAAAACCCACAGTTAAACCATATAAAACTGATAGAACTGTGATATTCTTCATAGCAGTCATATAATAAAAGGAATTAGCTAATAAACAGTCAATTAAACAATACATAAATTGGGCCAACCTGATTTTCATCATCTTCGTTTTTCATTGTGCATGCGTTTATTAACTCTCTAGGATAGAAGAAGCAGGAGCTGTCTTCTAAAATTTTACTTATGCTACCACGTGGCTTTCACTGAAGACTCCGTATACAGCTCACATCTTCCATTCCACCTTGATTGCGATTTTAAATTGTTTTCATCCAGATTATTTTAGCTTCAGAAAAAAATGTAGCAATTGATTCTCATATAAGAAGAGAAAGTTATTACAACTACATATAGCTGTTAGGCTCCATAGCATGAAACTGCATCAGCGGAAGCTCAGATTGGACATTAGGAAAAGGTTCTTCACTGAGAAGGCGGTTGGTCACTGGAAGAAGGTTCCCTGGGGAAGTGGTAACAACACCAATCCTATCACAGTTCAAGGAGCATCTGGACGATGCTCTAAGTCATATGGTTTAGCTTTAGGTACTCTTGTGAGGAGCAGGGGGCTGGACTCCATGATCCTCATGGGTCCCTTCCAACTGGAGATAATCTATGATTCTATGATCTTTATTTAAGCAGTTTGCACTTTGCACCATGACTTGTTCAAATACCTACTGAACAACTGGCTGTGAGCAAAAGTGGTGTGGGTACAAGTCTGCATGAGGGATGACTATCAGTCTTGCTCTGTACGACCTTGCTTGAGCCAGAACAATTTGCCTTGCTGCTGAGGCCACTGCCTGGCTAGGCCACTGTTTGGGGACTGAAACCTGATTCGACTTTTATACTATGCTTTTCTGGAGCATTATTTTTCCCAAGGCCGACGCTAGCACATCACAGACCCTATCACTGGTACATATTGTTCTTCGTCTATCTGTGAGGGAACAAACACTTTCCAGGAGGATCCCGAGCCCGTGCCAGCTGGGCACCGAGGGCTGTAGTGAGCACTACTCGCCCCATGTAGTGCGTCCCCCCCCAGCTCCCCTTCCTCCTCCCAGTTCCCTCCAGTCACAGTTTGGTGCCAGACTACCTGACACAAGGTGCGCTGGCTAAATTAATTGGGATAACTTCAGCTGTGTTGTCCTGGCTGAAAAATTCGTTTGCATAACAGTCTCTTACAGAGGGTCAGAGAAGTCCTTACAAGAGGAGAAAGATTTTGATATATGCCTAAGAAGAAAACATAAAAGGATCATTTGTTTTCACACAGAATAATGAACTCAATTTAACCTGTCACTTGGAAATACAGTTGTAATTGTGTGTTGAACTAAGCAATGTGCAGTGCAAATGAAAGCGAAAACTCATAATGCCTGGCCTGAAAAAGCCCAGAAAGCCTGTGAGCAGAGGGATTCCAGTTTCACTTCGAGAGACATGGATCCTGCAGACACCTCATTGCCTTGTATTACACAATTGTCCAAAGACAAATGCTGGAAGACAAACATTGTGCCGTAGGGGGATAAGGAATACACTGTCATATGATATCTTCGTCTGCCTTAACCCTTGGGCCATAGCTACAAGGTCAGATCTTGCCAGCATGTTTTGCACAGATTTCCAGGCTGCACTTTTTTTTAGCATGTAAACAATTTTTACAAAGAAAAAAAAGCCAGAGGAACTGTAGCTAAGAGCTTTTAAAAAGACCACTTGTAGGCTGTTAAAGTGGTGTTTCATCACCTCAAAGGTAGCTGAGTCCCCATAGAAGTAAGAGTCTAAAACACTGGTTTGAAAGCCAAGGTGAATCTGCTTTGTGTGGGTCTGAGGAGCGCTAATGATGGTTAAGCAGCATACCATGCTTGAGTGAGTGTATGTGTGGTTTTTAAAATATGGAGGATAAGCAACCTCCCAGTCTGTGGAAAACCATAGAGGAGAACAAAGATACCCTTCTGCAATGTGAGTGGGAAGGATATAATGATGTGAGGAGTATTACTTTACAAATAACACAGACACAAACGGACAGAATTATTTTTTTTTTTTAAAAGAGAATAGGTTACTTTGTGTGTAATTATGTTTCTACAGCTGCAGCTTGAGTGTCACAGGAGATGTATCTTGTCCTGCTAAAGAGGACAGAGGGCTTAAGTAGTTTAAGTCTGAGCAGGGGGAGGACATAATTCCATTGCAGCATGAGTACCCTACTGCACACATTTTGTTATTTCTGTTAGTGCAAGAGTATAGCTGTATTGTATTTACCCTGCCTCTCCTGGGGACTAAAAGTGGCCTCTCACACAGCAGAGAGAAAATCTGTATGAACCATATCTGGAAGAATGGGGCAAGACCACTAAAGGATGTAATGGTGTGTGATTAACAACAGAAGAACCTCTGAGAGGCATGGTGTTTGTTAGTGGTAGGCTGCAGTTTCTCAGCAAGACTTCCAACTAGTTCAGAAAAAAAAATCAGGTTCATGCAGTACAATTTGAAACAAATACTAAGAAGATAAAAACATTGGTCTTGCAATTTTTGGCTTCTTTCCCTTCCTCTTTCTGCTTCTTTTCCCAATTCTCAGATATATTTCTGGTCATCGTCCAGCAATTCATTCTTCTCATCTGTTGGTTGTTCATTTACTTGCTTGGCGATTCTGCACCCAGTTATCTTTCCTTTTTCTCTTACACTCTTTTTTATTTTTTGCTCATTTTTGCCCCTCAAGTTCTGATTTTGCTTCAGCTTAATCACCTTTCTGCCTCTATTTCTTCTTCCTTTTTTTTTTGGAGGCTTTTTTCTTGTCCCTCTGTGATTTCCTTGTGTATCGACTGAAGGCAGAGTTTCAGCTGGTATAAGTTGCCATAGCGGTTCTTCCTTTTACAGAATTCTTTACTCACTCTTCCTGAGAAGTCAGCTTCTCAAATTCCTTAGAGACATCAAGGAATTCTCCTTTGCAGTGATGGGTTCAGCCACCTCACAGGAAAATGTGATCTGCTGTAATTGTTGGACCCACTGGAAACCCAGCATCTCATGCTCATGAGGAATGGCTCATACTTCATAAGATTATGAATCCCTGTTTTGCAAAGAATAATTTAGGAGGTTGCAATTATTTGACAAGTCCTTCTGACAAATCTGCAATTGTAGTGTGATTTCAGCTACTTTCAAAAAGGAGCCAGGCTATCTGCCCGTATTGCTTATTTTCATGCTATCTTCTTCTGAGGACCTGACTCAGAAGAAAATCATGTTTCTGCAGGGTATGTGCGTGGACATGAAAAACGCCTCGCTCTTTGGTGGACATCTCGCTGTCATGTGAGGAGTGGTAACTTTATAACTCAGTGCACAGCGAGCATGTACTGATTTTACCCTGTGTTTCTGAGAAACAAAATGCAGCAGCGAGCAGGTTAGGCTTGTTTCTCATTCCATGTCAGATTAGCAGTATGAACTCTGATAAATGTATGGCAAAGTTTTACTCACACATTTTGCTTTGCCAAATTCCATAGTAGATTCAAAGTGAAAAAAAAAAAAAGCTCAGTACTTCAGGTAGTATTTATATTACCTCCACATCATGATTTAAATATCAGCTGTCCAGTCTAAGCTTGTTGATCAAGAAATTTCTGGTGTCCATATAGGGAGAGAATTCTGTCCTTGGATGTGTCGAGCTGCCTTTCAGAATGGTCTTTCCCTATGAATTGTACAGCAAACTTAAGTAACTCAGTCTATACCACAGAGGGTTCTTTCCCAAGTGAAGTATTAATAAGATGAATCTCACTCTTAAGGTGTCTATAGAGCTACTTTCCTCTCTCTTGACACAGACTTGTCTGTAAGCGGAAAAATGTCTATGGTGTGAGAAGTGAAATAATTTATTTCAGAACTCAGGAGCAGCTGATCTGTAGTGCAACTGGATGCTAAAGAAAATCAGATAAAACCAAAACTATGATACAATAAATGTTATGTTAACCTTTTATTTGGCTTTCAGTTCTTGCAGTTTAACAGTACTTTTTAGTGCTTTCCCATCTCATAGTTATGTTTTTCAAAATATATAATTAACAAAGTCACCGTTGATATCAGCTGAATTTTGGGCCCACTGTCCTTCAGTGTTATGGGTGCCCTTTTCTAGGCCATTTCCTTGAAGGAATTTTTCCTGGGCTAAGTGATAGCTCTTCTAGCAGGTCTGTTGTTGGATGGTACACAAACAATAGGAAAACCCATTACCGTTTTTACCGGTTCACAAATACCTCCCAGAGGCATTGAGTAGGTCTGAAAAGCATCGACACAGATAAAGGTTTTCAATAAAACTGAAGCCAACTTAGCAAGGTGTTGCATTGGATGGCAATTGTTCTGTGCGCTATGAACAATCAATTTCTCCATATTTCTTCCACTGGAGTTTAAAGTTAATAGCACGTTGTACAATGGTGAATTTACAGAATGATGTCACCAAGCCTTCTTGCAATTAATCACACACTTTTCCAAATACATTTCAATACGAGTCGAGGAGAAGTTTTGGAAACTTTCTGGACATTGTCTGTCAAGCCATTCTGCTGACACACACACTACCTGCTAACCAGCCTCCTGGCCACTGTCCCACCGGGGGACGCAGAGCAGCGCTGATCCAGCGGCTGTTGGGACAGGACTGCATGGACGCCTTTGGAAAGCTCCCCAGGGCGATGAGCTTGTGCCGCTTTCACTGGATTCTTCTCCACCTCGAAGATTTGTCCCTTTTGGTTTTGCAAACTGATGCTCAGCCGGCATATAGGGCTAACGTGTACTCTGTTTTTACTTCCTGGGAGCCCTCTTTACATGACAGGGGTTAGAGAGGTGTGATTTACAGCTGGCTGCAGTGCTCTTCTCCACATCTTTGCCCATGATCCACAGCAACAGCAAGCTGTGCCTACCTACTCAAGGCACAGCTGCCTTCCAAGCCTAAAACAGATTTTCTGTTCGTTCACTTACACAAATCAGAGGACTCCAGACTCTGAGATGGAATAGCTGGCACTTATTTAGGTGGAGGTATACTGATATACTGCTGTGTGCAAACTAAGAGAGTCTTGATATAGGAACACTGCTTGCCTGAAACAAAAATGCTTGTGTTTGAAGAAAAGCCTAGGCTTCTGTCTGCCCTCAAAAGAATTATGCTGAGGGTGAATGGTCTGGAAGAAGAATCTGAACATAAACATAGGTATTGCCTTCCCATCACCTGGCATGGGGGAGGATGTGCAGCCTTCAGTGCTTCCTTAGGAAGAGACATCACTTCCCCGGAGGGAAGATTTGCTGCTGTGTCTCTTTGGCAGGGACTGGTTTATCATGACTAAGCTTTATCACTATTTGTTTTGTATACAGAAAACAAGAGACGTTACCCTGCAACTGCAGATTCCCTTTTTATTGAGTTGTATTCGAAGATGGACTTCCAATATACAGTTTATATCTGTTTGTATCATTGCCGATAAAGCTCCTTCTTTGGAAACAATGACTTCTTGTTGTTATTGAATTCTGATTGTGCCAGTTAAGACTGTACAGGGTTTCCACGTATTTCCCATGCAGAGCATCTAGACTCTGGGCACATGTATATAGGCTTGTTTACTGGGTATTTCTAAAGGCTTTTTGAAGCGCAGGTGAACCTGGGCTAGATTCTACTCTGTGCCTTTATTCCTGCTGTAGTGGGCTTACTCTTGTGTAACTCAGAGCTGAATTTGGCCTCACAGATGGGTGTAACTGCATTATAAATTAGAACATAATATAATATGTAACCATGACAAATGCACTATTAGGAGACCAGACCAGACTTTGGTGCCAAACTTGTAATAATTTACCATCTGGCTGGTCACCTCAGGCTTCTTTGCAGCAAATTTAAAAAAATGAAAAAGTGAGATTGTACATTTGATGCCAAGTACTGGACTGCTGTATTTGCATAAAGTGCTTGTGCAGGGCTAACTGCAAGCTGACTGACAGCTGGGGCATTGCTCTATAGAAATCAAGGCAACATTTTTGTGGCGGCTCTATTCCATGATGATTAAGGGGAAAGAATAGCATTCCAGCTCTAAAGTTTATTTTTAAGTCCTTTCCTTACCTGCTGACCAGGCCTTCTGCTGGAAAAGGGAGGATGCCATAAGTGAAGGACAGACTTCAGAAAGATAAGGCTCGGTTCGTGTAAGCACCCTTTCCGGTATTCACGCTTTCAATGCTGACCCTGTTTGGTCTAAAGGATCTTCCTGGGAATCCCAGAGCATCAGTTCAAATAGAGCTTCCCTCCATGGATAAACTTAGAATGGAGTTATCCTGTCTACTGTACAGGTGATTTCTATGGTAGATAGAAATCTACCTTTTTCTATCGCTGATTTGTTCCTTTGTGGTCTGTTCAATGGATTATAACAGTCCCTTTGGTGTAAGAGAAAAAGAAAACTTTCAAGAGGACTTGTGTTCTCTGAAAAAGAGAGAACTTTCTAGGGAGATTAAAGAAACACAGAGAATTCTTCTGGGTAACCAGCCAACAAAACAACCCCAGCATTGCAGGTGGCCTGGCTGCAGCTCTGCATGTACTCCCCAGCAATCCCCTGTAAGTCCAAGGGAGCTGCTGAGCTCCAGCCCAGTGATACAGCAGGAGCCAGGGTACTTCCAAAGGTAAGAATCATTATTTCCTGTGACAGCTTTGCATGTTCTTCACATAGAAAATGGAAGTTCAGTTCAGCAGTTTCAGCTGCGTGTTCCAGGTTCCTGCCTCTAATCTTATTCAGAGTTCGGGTAGCATGTGGGTACAACAGAAAAGGGGAAAAATGAAAGTTTAAAGAGATGTTATAAAGTGTTCAGTGTGAGGGTCTTCACCAGCCTTAAACTGCTCTGTGATTAAGAGAAGGCTTCTCTGGTGCTGACTTATCTGCCTAACAAGACATTTCTTGCAGCAAAGCACGAAGTACCCTGGGTGAGGGGTTTGGATTTGGTGGTGTGTGTGTGTCAGGAGCTGGATGCTGCTGTGCATCTGCAGAGGAACTCACCAGACTTGGCATGGGCTGGAGCAGAGCTTGAGTCTGGACAGGAGTACACTAGAAAAAACATTTCAGACTGATTCAGTTGCAATCAGGGGATATACAGAATTATGATTTCTGTCAATCTGAATGGACTGTTCTCTCCAAACTACTGCTTTTATTTTTTATTGAATTTAGATCTTCGTTATGAGATCCAGCAGTGTAATGTCTGAATCAGAAAGGTAACTCCCTCCAAGCATCCTTCTCAAAGCAGCAAGTAACACTTTGTTCACATGGTTAGTTCGATGCCTGAGTTCTCAATTGCAATGAGGTATCACAATTTCCTTTACATCACCAAGGCATTGCTCTGCTTTATGGCATAGTACTGACCCTTGTTCTAGTTATGTTGGAGATTTTTAATGTGTTTTCATTTAAAAAGTATTAAGAGCAACTTGGCAAAATGATTTGGCTCAGCTAAGAGCTACAATAGCTTAATCCAGATTTTATTATACTGAGACTTCATTATACAAAGTGAGTCACTATGCAGTAAGAAGTGAACCTCGAGGAGTTTGAGGTTTTGCAAATCACAAACTAATTTGGCATATTTGAATAGTGAACCTCTTACCACTGTGATATTCGCTCATTTATTTCTGCAAGGGAGTGGTGAATTAAAAACTCTGTGGCTAAGGCGAGCCCTATGTGTGAGGGAGAAAACTCTTCCCCAGAGCTATGCTGGCAGAAATGCATGCCCTATACATGGCAGGTACACTGTGTTTTCAGATGAGAAGTTCTGTCTCTTGCTCCTTCAACTTCTTTTCTTTCGCGTGTATTGATTTTTCTTATACCCACCTCTTGTTTAATTCCCTCCCTGCCCCCCACCGGCTTACTATTTCTCCTCACTTTCTTGCAGCAAAAACCAGAACTTAATAATATTCAAGTTCATCACTTAATACCAGAGCACTCGCATGGGTTCCAAAAGAAGGAGAGTGAATTTATTCAGTCTGACATCAGAGGAAGAACACAACGTAGGACCCTATTGAGCAAAACAGTCAGGCACCTGGCTACAGGAATTATCCTGTGCTAGAAACTGGGCAGATGCTTAAATATATTCCTGAACTGAACAATCACAGCCACTTCTAACTAGAAATAAACCCACAATACAAGCTTTTTGCAACAGGTGCAGGATTTCATCCTTTCCTCTGCAAGGATCACACCAACACGGAAGAAGGGATGCTCATGAACTTGGGCAGAGCGAGCACCATCGTGCTGTGGGCAGGCAGGAGCTGCCTCCGTGCTGGGACTGAGACCGAAGCTGCTGCCAGACAAGCAGCAGAATCACAGAATGGCTGGGGTTGGAAAGGACCTCTCAAGACCACCTAGTCCAGCACACCTGCTAAAACAGGTACACCTAGAATAGATTGCACAGGAATGTGTCCAGGCGGGTCTTGAATATCTCCAGAGAAGGAGACTCTGTTACGCCAGCCTGGAGCTTCCTGAGTCCTGGGGGTCCCCAGGATCTGCTGCATGTCTTGTCCTTCCTGAGCCACTCCTGACCATCCTGAACCACCTCCCACCCACTGGATCCTGCTATCTCTTTGGCAACAAGGATTTAAAGACTGGGTTATTTTCTGCTGCCTGTCAATCTTCCCTTCCTGTGAGCTGGACAGCATGAGGTCTTGCCATTGCGAGAGCTGTTTGCCAACCACTGGATCATTCCCAGGCCCTCTCCTTACTTCTGTTTAGCATTCCCACATCCTTCATGAAGTGTGATGTCAAATTCACCCAATTCCTTTAGCCAAAAACACAAACAAAGCCCAAATAGGGGGGAAAAAAAAAAGGAAAATAAAAGAATGAATGCTTTGCTTTGACTGGCCTAAAGTGAAACATTCCTGTTTTTGAAATCCATAGCAACAAACAGTTCAGAGTGTGCCTGAATTTTATTTCAAAGAAAATTGAGTTGTTTCTCTTTTGATCAAATTAAGTATCTCACTTGGCCTACAATGTTTTCCATCCTTAATGTTTTGCTTTACTACAAATAAATAAAGGAAAATGTTACTATTTCAGATTGATTTGAAGCATTATGAGGATTTTATTTGACCTGCTAGTTAACTGACATGTCAAGAATATGCTGCCACTCTTGCTTGGAGTTCCAGAGGATAAGGGAGTGTATAAGGAACTAAGGAAAAATCCCTTTTATTTCAGTCAACTGCCAAAGCAGCCTAACATTCCTAGCCATCTGGATGTTAGCTCTTTAAGTTTACAGATACTATATTTTATTTTCTAAGTCACTATCACATGACCTTCCAGTTCTGTTTTTCAACAGTTTACCCATCTTAGTTTGGTAAAAAGCAAGTAACTATCCCAGCTGAGAACTGTTTACATTAGTACCAATAGTCATATGAATTTCACATAATATACAATAATTAAAGAAACGCTTTCAAGTTTCCACATGAGGAAGAAAGCCATAGGGCTCTGGCCAGTCATATGTTTTGGTACTTTATTTATTTTTAGAAACTCCCATAAATCAAATTATTAATAAATAGAGGGAAGACAGACAGAGCCTTTTTTTTTTTTTTTTTAATCGCACTGGGACTCACATACCATATTTCCCTTCAGGGAGAGAAGACACTGGGGTTTGGTGCAGTCTTGTGTGGAAAGTTTTCTTCCTCAAGTCCACATTGTAAGGGACAGCTCTGCCCTGCTCACACACCGTCCGTATCTTTGAGAATGCCCGTTCCAGGTCTGTGTGAGGATGGGCTGTTCTTTACAGTGCAATTACTGGAGTTTTGTCTCACATTTTTTTAAAAATGCTCCAATTAGTGGGAACTTGTGCTAATTCCTCTTGGAATTCCACAGCAGAATTTTCTTGCTCTTGCAGGTGATAGGTGTCTTAGAACCTTCTTGTCCATCCTTGCATAGAGGAAAGAGCTCTCAGTGGCTAATGCAACCTGATGATAAAAAAGGCCTCCAAGATTAACTGCTGTTACTTTAGTTCAGTGACTACAGGCTGAGCCAATAGTTGAACATATGCTCAAGCATTTTGCTGTGCTGTGGGTTGGCTCCGGATGGATTTATTGCTGGTAATTTGAGGAAGGCAAAATAAGTGGGATATAAGGTAATACCAGCTTGAATTCTTCATTTGTGAATTTCTCCTTCCAGGTCATGATTAAGAAGTGTTAAGTATTATGCAAAAATTCAGAAGCTGTTTGAATTGATAGGGTGAGAGAATAAATAGCTGCCCTCATTCCCTTTTCTCCCTCCCCAACCTTAGCTCCAGACAACGAAAATATCAACACAGAGCAATATATTTCTGGAACATTTCATATGGTATTACAAGGAGAGTGAAGGAAAGATCTTAATGGCACAGAATGAAAGACTTCATAAAAAAACACATGGTCTAACGCTGACCTTTTAGGGATCACCAGCCCTGTATTTTAAATGACACTAGCTAGTATTTTTCTTTCCTATCCTTTAGCAGCTCTGATCTTCATCTAATTTGTTGCCCAAAAAAAGTTGATTTTAGTCCTTTTTTTTTCATAAAATATTTTCTTTGGCACCAGAACGAATGTTTTACTGGGAGGCTAAGGTAGCTGTAACGCATGTATTGCGTACACTGCGGTCATTTTTTAAATTGTGTCAAAAAAGGCAGCTATAACATTTTTGACCAGATTTAGTGTGCTGCTTATTGGTCAATAGTCCATTATTTTCCAGATGTTCAGTAATTTATTTTCCTTAGTATTTGTTCCGTTACTACTAGATACAGTAGTCAGACTTATGAGGGGGTAATTTCTGGTACCACTAAATTTCTTGTTGATTGCTACTCATTTTTGTTGTTATTATTACTATTATCAAAGCATCTAAAAGCCCCACCACCATCAGGGCCCATTGTGCAAAGAACAATGTGTACATTTAGGAGGAGACAAGTTTAAGCAGCTCAGTATAATAATACAATGTCCCCTTTTATTGAAAATTGGTATTTTGCTATCCCCTAGCACTGTAGTTCCCCCAGTCCCTCACAATGAAGGAATAATTATTGGCACAGCACACTCATTGAGTAACTCCTTTGATATACTAGCATGAACACCACACAGCAAAGAAAATGTATTTCTATCTCACATAATCCCTCTTACATTCTTTCATAATAGTTTTTACTGATTGGTGAGTAGATAAATGGATTTTCTTAAAGTTTATAGTTAAATGTGAATAATAGAAAGGGGATAAGCACCTTTCTGGAGGGTTTACGAAAACAAACCTACCCCCTCAGCTCTCAGTAGGTGTATTTTCTGCAGACTGTCTTTACCTCGCTCAAGTTGTCAGTTCTTCTGTTTGCTCCTGTCTTCACTAGCTTGAACAGCATAGTGAGGGGATCTTGCTTCCGACAGCTAGTTCAAGGCTATCTAAAAGCTTGAAATGGAGGGCACTGAAGGAGAACATAGTTGTCCTAGTTGTGAGCCACAGCGTGATGGTTAATCTGCCAAATAAATGGCAGCGAAACATCAAAGTTAGCTCTGGCTGAGCTTTGTTCTGCCAGGCCCAAAGTTGGTTGTTCCGGGTTATTCAGGCATCACTGCAGCTACTTGTGATCTGCAGCACAGATACACCCTTTTTCTCTACCACCTCTTTAATTTTGCCTTTGTTTTTGCCTGATGTTGTGCCACTTTCAGAGGTTGCTTGTGTCACCTGCCTGAGGAGAATCTCCAGGTGACCACAACTGAGACTTAAGCTGGACTCTGAACAACTATCTCTGACGCATATGAGCGGAGTTCTTTGCTGTGACGTTCAGTGCCTTAATTTGGAGCTGAGACGTTGGGATCCAATGTGGCCCCATTTCAAGCAAAGATGCTGCTGTCTTTTTCTCTTAGACTCATGATTTGGAGCTGTAACCCATTTTGAGATGCAGAGGAAGGAGCTCTGGGCTGTGACTCCCCAGTCAACTGCACGATGGGAGATGCCAGTTTGCCGATGCTTGGCATGAACACCAAGCAGACAACTTAGCTTTGCTAAGCTTTGCTAAGCCCACAGAGCTTCACACTCGCTCCTTTTGACTGGTTTTGAGCGTTTTTAGCTCTGTCAGTGACACCCAACCTCTTCAGCTTGGCAGGCCACAATTATCTTAAGCTACTCAATAAACTGTAGCTTGCAGTAACCAGAACAACTCTTAATACTCATGGACAGCTCTTGGGTAGCTCATGCATTACTCAGCCAGTGCATCCAGGCGAGTCCATATGTCCTGAGCAACGTCTAGGAAAGCAGGAATCTATGAGCATGTGGCTGCCTGAAATATCTGCCTCTGGTCTGCTTCTGCTGGAGCAGACTGCAAGAAGTACTCTCATGGCAGAGGCCTGTGTTGGCTTCCCTCTTTCTCCTGAGAGCTTCTTGGAGTCAGCACTTGGGTACATTGGGAGCCAGAGGAATTTCTCTGGCAGTGGTGGTAGCTCAAGAGATTTCTTAGAGGCTCTGTGCCCCATGTGTCCCTGGGAGGATGTGATGGGAGAGGCTAGCAAATAGCCCAGAAAGAAGCCGTGTATATCTCCCAGGAGCTGGCCTCAAATGTTCAGAATTGTTCTGTTGGGCCGTAGATCTTCATATTCCGCCACCAATACCTCCCAGTTGCTGTGGATTTCAAACCTGCAATGCCAACAATGTGGGCGAATAAATACTCCTCCTTGATAAATCTGGTGTGTGTTGACTATTGCTTGGCTATGTAACTGCTAGTGGGACCACCACCAAAGCTAATGACTGTCTTGGTATTTCATTTCTGAGGCAATTTCCTTGGAGGCAGTGTAGCAAGCTCCTTCAGTAAAGTGTCTCATTCCATCTCTGCTTATGCAGTTTGACAGAATATGAAGCCTATTCTGGCAAGGCAGCTGAAGAGTCCTTGAAAAATCTCTTGACTTGAAATCATGTCTAGTAACTATGTTAAGCTGTGTTAAACAAGATGGCAAATGTATGAGTCTTCTCAGTTTTCTTTTTTTGAAAGGAACCCAATATTAAGGGTTTCTTGTGGTCCATGGAATGTATTTTCCACATCTATAAATTTCACACAAGAAACGGTGCAATCATGTAGCAGCACTACTTTTGTTCCCCACAACTTCTCAGCGGTGGTTTTGCATCCAGGATTAAAATATCTGTTCCTACCACATAACTTCTTATATTATCTGCTAATGACCCAAATGTTTCATTTTTTTTAAGTGGAACTCAAGGATATCAGCATTATTTCATGCAAATAGCACAATACTGCGTGTCAGGCCTCAGAAATGCGTGGGATTTGCCTCTGAGTTAGACCTGTATTCAAAAGCTAAGATGGGACCACTTCCCTGTGTTTTTTGTCAGAAGCACAAATCAGACTGGCTGAATCCCAGTGCTAAGAAAGGCTGCTGCTCCTTATCAGACCTGAGTGGGTCATAGCTTGTATTTTGGGAGAGACCGAGGTGCTAGCTTGCATTTTTGTAGAATCTGAAGTGCTCACTTCAGGGAAAGAGATGTGAAAAGATTCACTGTGTTCACGAGCAGCAGAGTTGAATCTCAACTAGCATGGGTCAAAAACAACAGCGGGGAATATTAAAACTATAAGTAAGTGAAAAGAGTATTACTCGTTCTATTTCAGGAGCTGAAAACATTGATCTCAGGGGAATATTCACATGTAACTTCTGAAATGGGACTTGCTGTTTTGCCTGTAACATGATCTGTGAGCATTTAGGTATCTCTGTTGAAAGTGAGGTCTGCTCCCAGGGTTACCTCTTGCATTTTCAAAGAGCTGGTGTTGGCTAATAGCTTTCTTCAGGAAACATGCTTTACAGCTTGGGATCCTTTCAGCTGACCCTCTCTGGGCAGTGGGTATTTTTGCTTGCTAGGAGATCTGTAAATGCCTTCAAGTGTGTGCTCCTTGTTTTGTAGCATGCTGCTCATTGCCAAATGCTGCATGCTTTACTTGTCTCAAGCTGTTACATGTTGCTCTCTAAGGGCCTGGATTAATGTTAGCTTTTAATTCTCTCTGCTTTTCATTCTTTCTCTCTCTTTTTTTTTTTTTTTTTTTTTTTTTTGTCTATATGTGCCTGGTTTTATGTTTTCTTTTTTTTTTCTCTTCTTTTCATTCTTTTTCTCTCTTTTTTTTTTTTTTTTTAATACCTTTAATTATTTTTAACCTGGAAGCAAAACAAAATGGTTAGAAGTATTCTAGACCCTTTTTTTTGCTTAGCTACCCAGCCTCTGCACATACAGTTATTATACAAAATGTTTAAAAGTAATTGGTGATTAAGACAAGCTGGTTTATACATTTAGCTACCTTGGCTAAACTTCGGCAGCAGCAGATAATTGGGACATTGCAAGGATATGACAAACATTATTGAGGGATCATCTGCATACTAAAATCAACTCAAATTATTGTAAAATTACATAATGAAATTGTAGCTTTCTTTTTTGACATGGATCCCACTCTGGCTTGATATTCACCTACTGTTTACCTGGCTCTGTTCTTTCAGTGGTTTATAACCTCTCTTCTCCTTTCTCAGATTGCCTGCTATTTTTCCAGGGCTCTAAAAGCCGCTGAAAACTCTAAGGATTTTTTCTGTTCTGGTCTTTTTGTTTACTTGGTTGTTTCAAAAGTTTTTTTAAACCCGTCTGACTGTAGGTGAAGAATCCAGAGTCGGTTTCTTTTCTCCAGGATGCTATACCCCTTTGATAAAAGCTTTTACAGGCAACAGCCCAGGGCAGAGAAACACGGACAAATTAATTACTTAACACGTGGAACAATTCCTCAAGCGCTGCCCATGCACACTTCCTTACCCTGTGATAAGCAGGGGTGGTTTCCCTACCTCTCAGCGGACATGGGGCCAGTGAACCTGTGCTGGCTGTGGGAAAGGCTCAGCATGTGTGTGAAAGCCCTCATCAGAGAGCAGCTGACTGGCTGGAAATGCACACCCTAGTTTACATCATGGCAACTGTTCCTGTGTGTGTCCCCCTAGGTATTTTTTGACCGTGCTTTTGCCTGTTTCTTGGTCCTTGTTCTCACACGGGGCTTGTGTGGCTGGGATTCATTTCTTGGCCAGCTGTGGAGATCTGCTGCTGGTCTGCACCTTCCCTCCTTCCACCCCCTCTCTTCTTCACCAACACCTCATCTGTGTTGACATCTTCAGCCTCCTCTGCTTCTCCTGCGTCCGGGACAGCTGACTTCCCTTGGTTTCCTTCCCACTCAGGCCACCGGCTGCCTTCCTTGCCTCCCCTGCAGTGCAGGGCTGTTGTTTCTGCTCCCCGCTGCTCCCTGCCCAGGAGAGGTGTTGGTCTCTGAGGGAGCGCGATGGATGTCCTCGCACAGCCCAGAGCCTTTGCTGCTGCAGTCTCTGGAAAATCCATACATCAGTCTGTCTTCTTCTGCTCTTCAACAGCCGTTTTCTGACAGAAAACCAACAGCTTTCTCTGTGCTGTTCACCCACTGAACTAATAATAACTATTTTATAGTTTTGCTACCCTTGCTGTTAACGGAGAAGTGTTCAGTGTCTACGTATTCTTACTTGGCTACTGGCCACCCTTTCAATTTCTAGCGCAATTTTTGTTTCGACATTCAGAGCTGCTCATTGCAAAAACAGATCAGGTTTGTTGCAAGCTTTGAGATAGCCTTAAATCTTACAACCACCGTGACCATTAGGATATTCCAGCATTTTCTAATGGACTTACTGTTTCTTTCCATTGCAGCTGATTCTGTCTAATCTGACTTCACCAGTTGCCAGTCAGTCCTATGCAACTTTCCAGCCCCAACAATAATTTGTTAGGTGTTGTCTGTAGAGGACTAAGAGAGAAGCAAGAATGGGGTGATGAGAAGGACATGCAGGGTGAAAGGGACAGGGAAGAGAACCCGATGTAGGTGGGTGGCAGAAAAGTTGCCTCTGACAGCAGTAGCCTCATGTGGGAGAGGAAATATTCTGTTTGATTGTTCGTCTATGCTGCCCACTGATATTTCAGATGTGTCAGTGGCAGCGTGGTATGTGGGCCTACATGTGGCAGAGAGTATGAGGAGGCCACTGACCTTTGAAATCAAGATGATCACCTGTCTGAGGAAAACCAAGACCACTGTACTATCTACTAATGTAGACATGGAACCATATGGGCCAATCCAACCTCAGAGCTGTTCAAGACTATCAGGTGGTTCTGGAGCCGCCTTCTACTGTCTTTCAGAGTATGGCTGGTATTACAGGGTTGGAGGTGCCATTGGTAATGGCTAGGACAACCCTGGTTTGTGTTAGAAAAGCCCAGGTAGTTAAGATCCTTTCAGCAATGAGAAGGCCTGTTCGTAACCTTACAAGAAGGACACATGTTTTCAAAACCCTGCGGGTAAATCTGGGCTGGGGTGATCCCATGAAGTTCATGACATGACCAGCTGGCCATGATGTTCACCCCCATTTCCCAAGCTGTTGACCAGGAACTCAAGGAGAGGAACAGTTTAAATGGAAAAAGGTCAGGTTGTCTCAGCAAAAGGGTAGCTCCTTCTCCCACGTCCTAAATAAGTATGAAACTCCAAGGACATAATTTTCACCTCAAAAGTGGTTTTGGTTGACTACCCTGCTGTATAGCTTTCTTAAGGCTGTAGGTGGGAGTCAATGGTGAGACACTGTGCAAAATCAACAGAAGACACGATCCATTAATGTACTGCTTACAGCACTGTCCACCTCCCCATGCCCTACCCATTGTACAGGGAGCTTGTGGCAAGCAAGGACCAAGTGGGCTCTGGAAGATGCCTCATATCCCACAAGTCTGAGTCAAACTGCCCCTATCGCTGCTGTGGAGGGGCTCTTGGGAGGCTTCAGCCACTCCTAGAAGGGGTTGGGTGAAGCAGCACGAAGTTTTCACTGGCCAGCCAGCTTGTGAATTGTTTCCTTCCCTTCTCTTGTTTCATTTGTGTATTAGCTGGTTGTTTAGCTGGTCTGGCAGATAAGAAGGAAATAACTGGGAAGCAGCACTCCCTTATGCACAAGGTATTTGTCCATCTTTCCCACTCTAGCATAGCACAGAGGATGACAAGCACTACAATACCTCACTTGACGTTGTTCGTTTTTAGATGGTAAAGGCATATTTCTGCTTATCCTGCCAAGCAGAATGTCTCACAGGAGATAAATGTTTGCTCTTATCAGCAGGGTTTACTATGAAAAATGGATACTGCTTACAATAAGCCAAGCTTTTGATTCTTTTGCTTAAATTTCTTGTACTTACTTTAGGCCTCTGTTAACGATAAGCATATTGAGAATTTCAGTTGTGCTAAATATGCTCAGTTGCCACAAACTATGCATGAATGTGGTTATCTCATGCTTTTAAAGTTCAGCCCTTAAAGAAGCATGTGTATAAACAACGACATGCAGTGATAAATAATGAAAAAAGAAGTATGTGAGAACAGGCTTAACTTATCTTCTCAAGATCTGTATTCAGTGGAAGTGTTGGCCTCTCTAAAATTAGTGGTACCTGGAAATCTCACGCAAGGGATCAGCTGGGTGACTTTACCGGTCTCTTCTATTCCAAGATTAAATGCATTGGACTGTTGCAATGCAGCTGGAGGTGATAAATTTGTGCGTCACTCTGACTAATTCTTCAGCCAAAAGGACTTAGGATGGAAGCATTTTTAAACATGAGTCACCCAGACACAGTGATGATATTCTGTTCATGCTATGCAGGATCTACTTTCTACTGGAAAACACAAACGTGGAGACCATAGATTTATGTCTATAAGAAGTCATTTCTGCCAGTTTCTGCCATTTCTGCTGTACTTTTCCAATATCAGATGTTCCAATATTACTGGAATTATTCCAGTATTTTTTTAATATTTGAAAAACTGTAAATTTCCAATCTATTGAAATACTTATTATATTACTGAAATTCAGTGAGGTGGATACTCAGCTTTAACAACAAAACAAAAAACACCTCGTTTTCACCTGTGTAGTCCAAGATAATCCAATGGAAGTCATGCTGTGAATATGTTGTATCACGAGAATAGCCCCTAGCACTCCTCATGTCTGTCAGGGCAGGAGAGAAGAATGCACTTAACTGAACTCGGTTTTCAGCTGATGAAGCTTGCATTGGAACAGCTCTTAAAGAACCAAGGCTGTAGATCCAGATATTGTGAAATCAAAAGTCAGTTGGCTTCCTTTTGCAGTGATTAGAACTGGACTGGAAGATTTCTCCCACAGTTGCTTTCAGGGTTGGTTGGCCCATGGATGAAACCTCTGTGATCCAAAGCCTGATGGTTGAGTTACTGGCTTGGCACATAGGAAATTTGGTTTCAATTTCCTGCTTTGCCCAAAGCAGACTTGACATTTTTCATGCCAAACCTTTACTGTGCTTCAATCTGGGTGACTTGAATTTAGGACTCCACGTGCCAGACATGGTACCACAACCATCAGGGTATGGAACATTTGTCTTGAAATGGAAACATTTCCATTAAAACCCTAGCACTGCTGACAAAGCGACCTACTTAGATGAAATGGTGTTCATTGATGAAGGTCATTTCTTAGATGGAATTACTTTCTTTAGAATAGAGCCGTTCTGGACCTGGTGCTAGCTGAAATGTAAACGCACTTTGGTCATGCCCTTTGCCCTGCTGGAAGCTGGGAAGAGTCAGTGAAGATCCAGGTGGGAAGAGCTCTTGATCCCTGAGATTGTCCATGCCCCAGGACAATTTTTAAGAGGAGAAGCACCAAGCAGCTGCAAGTTGAGTGGTCGTCTGTCCCTCAGTTCAGTGCATTAACACAGCCTTTCCTTTGTGCAAAGGAACAGGCCACCTCACCTTTTATAGCTGTGCAGACTGGCTATAGGTGGCCTACTGAAGTGGTAGACAGATCAGTCAGAAGCCAAGCTATTTTGTGGTGAAATTCATTTTTATGAGTTGTCTGTCCTAAGAATAAATAATCTTTGGACAGACCCTAAAGTCCTCTCTCAGTCTGTTTTTGTTCAGCTTTTAGAGAGGCAAAACTGCTGTTGAAGCCAAGATAATTTTCTTCTCTGAGGAAAACAGAAATGATGTCAGGATTTGGCCTGGTAAAATAATGATAATTCTCATCATTTTACAAGCTCTATTTATATGATGATCTCAATCTACTTAAAAGATGTTAATCAGGCTTCAGTACCTGTGTGTGAGCTGGATGGCAAAAAGACGTTTTTGCAAGCTAAGGCAGAAGGAAGCTAAGGGCTGCATCTGTGGTCATGCTGTATGCTGACAACCTTTCAGTCATTTTTGCCAATGGTTGGCCTACTGACTTGAATTAAGTGTCCTCAATATCAATGTGCCAAGGAAGAATACGTGAGGAGGTGCGTATGTATGTTATACATAAAATAGTGCCTCAGTACATCCATGTACAGGCATGTTTCAGAAAAAAATGTAGTGATTCAAAAGGCCAATTTTAACTTTGGTAAAAGCAGCTAAATGATGCCCCTGCCCTACATTAAACTATACTGCGATCAAAGAGGGCAGATGCCAAGTACTTGTGGTTTTACAGCTTTCAAATAAATATTGCTCAACCTCATAAAAAAGAGCATGAGAACGGTGAGTGGATTTTTCCCTTTTGCTTGTTCATTTATTTATTTTATTTATTTCCAATATGCTTTACAGGTAAAGGAGGTATTGCTGCTGCTTCTTAGGGTGTCTGCAGAGCTTTCGGCTGTGAATGCCGCTTGACCTCAAACCCAGTTAATTTAGGTTGGCATGCTCAGTCGCAAAATGTTTTATGGGCTGGCAGATAGAGTGCCCTGGCAGATCTGCCGTGGATCTGCAAAGTTCCATACCCAGCTGAAACTTTTTTTAATTCAATACTGTCATTTTTAAATAACAGTGCAATTGCAAAACAAATTGGCAGGTACTTATGAACTGAATACTGCCTGAGGCTCTGTCTTGTCATTTTGCTGACCAGTGTGCCTGGTCTTCAATTTAGAAAAGCACCCACTAGTTAAAAAGTGCTGGTGAAACCTTGTAATGCAGAGCTAACCGCATTGCACATGGAGAGGGAGATGCTTGCTCTGACTTGTTGATCCTTACAAGCTGGTTAGCTTGTGGAAGGCATGGTGGAAGGCAGCATTTAAAAATAAAAGTGCTCCAAAGTGTCTATTACAGCACCCAGCTGAACATGAACCTTCTTTGCAAAGTTTTAAGCGTTCTGCCCCAGGTTTTATCTGAAGCTTCAAGGAACTTTGGAATATTAATCTGGAAGGACCCTGTTGGGTCACTGACTCCCAGTGCTCTGCTATCCTGAGCAACTACCTCATATGATCTCTTTTCTGGACAGCTGGTTGCATCAGATACATGTAGGTCGTCTCCCACAAATCAACATAGCCCTGCTGAAGCTGATCTGTGAAGCTCCAGCGTTTGCTGTGTGGCTTTGTAAATGTCCTTGTTGCTTTACCTGCACATTTGCATTGCTGTCTGCCTAAGCTTAGTAACCAGAGGTTGAACAAGACATTTGAAACAAATTGAGATATTCATGTTACCTCACAAAGTCCTGCATTATCACAACATGAAGTCCTTAGGTTGTCAGTCTGCTATCAGTCAGTCTATGGATGGACCAGTTTGTCTGCCCATAAGCTGAGGTGATACGTAATGATACGATCCAAAAGTCAAAAATAAAGTGCTGTGTTTGGAAGGTTGTCTCAAGTGGGCTTCAATGACCCAACAGAAGATGCAACTTTCATAGGCTGGGGTCTTCAGTTGGTTATCATGTAGGAAAGACAGAACCCAGGAAGCACCAATAACAGGATCTTTGAAGACATTCCAACTGTCATGAACCAAGATGATCCAAGTGTGAATTTACTAGAAGAAGGAGCAACTCAAAATGATACAATACTTGAGCTGTTAGCCCCGAGTGACATGATGGTCATGTGTCATATGGTGTGGTCCTGCACTCTGCCCTGTTTAGTGGGCATCCTCTGTTCACACAATTTACTGTGCAATGTGGCCATAGAACAGAGGGTACCTTGCAAACTCCATGAGTATCTTCAGTCACAGGACTTTATGAGTTATACCACTGAGATGTGAAGTTGAGCTGTGGGGACAAGGGAAATATATCTATGCGTTATGGGTTTCCACTTGCCTGTGACTAAGCTCTCCAGATTGTAGCACTCACTGGGGTGGTGATAAATCCTGTTGTGGGTGCTTTGAGGATGGTGGCTTTGACTGTTAGGTAATGCAGTCACTTCCCTAAGTGAGATCTGCCCAGGACATTTACCAACACCTGTACTTCCTCGTTACCACTGCAGTAGGAGCGGTTGTAGTCTTTGGGACAGTGACATTGTAAGTCATTGATTTCTGAACGTTGTCTGTAAACTCAAGTCTGCCACCCTGCTCAATGGGAATGGGAGCATAAGGATATTTTCCTTACACGTGATTTCAAATACAGTGCTGGGTACTCTTAACACACGACAGCAGAGACAAGGATAACACAGAGGTTTGTCTGTATCAGCTAAGGGCAGCCAAAGACATTCAGAAAATGGTGTGAGAGGACCCCTTCCCAGGTCACAGTATATCCACAAGCAGTGAAGAATCCAGCCAGAATATAGAAAATTTCAGATTGTTTGAATGTCCCTAGTATTTGGGATACACATCTATATTTATCCCTAAAAACATACAGTATAAGGTATTTACCTTCCCTATTAAAAAAACCCCAACATTGTATATTCATCTTGAGTGAATATGTCTTCAAGACTACTAATTTTTCAGAAGAGCTTTGTTCACTGTAAAAGTCAGTTACATTTAAAATATAAGTTGAGACGGGCACAATCATTAGTTCCTCCTCCAGAAAAATAGCCTCTGTAGCCATGAGGAGAGGAACTTCAATTGAAAGGAGACAAATACGCCATTTCCTGACATAAAAATCTATGTGAATAGGAGATATACCAGAGAAAAAGGCGCTACTTGTTGGTTTTGAGCAGGACAGAATTGTTCGTGAGAATATTTGTGCAAGTGTTTTTTGGCTAACTGTGTAGGATGTTGAGGTTTTGGTCACCTGGTGTGTACTTGTCATTCTGCCATCACTGAAATAAATGTCTGCATATACTTCCTCATTAATTCAGTTATGTTGGTCCTTGTAATCATGGAAGTTCATGGAGTGTGCTATGACTCTAAGAAAAGTTAAGGAACGCATTGCTTTTTAAGGCAAAACGTTTTGTTTCATGGCTTTCTCAGAAATGCGAATCATCTAGCATTGGGTGAGTCTTTTGGTCAGTTGTCTCTGCACATTGACCAGTTCAGCTGATTTATGACCACATGAAGTCTTTTTGAAATTTCTGGCTGAGCGCCATATAAGTTCTAAAACAATCTTAGAGGTTTTGAGTCCCTCTCCTTCTCCTCTAGGGAAGGGAAGTTTGTATAAATGTGGTTATTCTGGGAAAGCCTATGGTTTTAATTTCTCTCCCAAGGGGGTAGAGATGTCTTCCCAATCTAGTTTTGAGAAAAAGGGCCAGAAGACTACCTCAGGAAAGAAGATACAACTGGGGGGGCTGGTCTGCATTTTCTTTCTCCCAGGCTTTTTGAAGGACGTAATATGAAACTGTGAATATCTGGAACTCTGTCACCTGGACACTTTCTTTCCTTTACAGGGATTTTTCTTGCAAGTGAAGTATTAGAAACTAGCGAAATTACTCCAGTGCACCCACGCCAAGTGGGTGGAAGAGGTATGTGAAAATTAAATGTATTATTTGGAAGCTTCTCTGGATGCTTCTAGCTTTTCTGGGGGGAAGAAGCACCTAGAATTCTTTGGTCCTATCTTCCCCCCCGCCCCCTTAACTGGCCTTAATAAGATTTATTATCAATTTCTATCCAAGCAATGTGCTAATATGTATTCAAAAACAGTTCTGTTCTGAGGGCAGGCTGGTACTTGCTGGTAGGCAGGATACAGAAACGTCCCATAGCTCTCAGTTTCAGGCTTTTTTCACACTCCTCTGGTGTTCCTAATAAAACCATCTTGTGCATCTCACATGTCAGGCACATCAGCACATACCAGAATTCTTGTTTTTACAAGTATCTCCCTTGAAAGCCTGATACCATGTGCACTCATTGCTTTCCCCATCTTACACAGTGTGAGGCTCTTCAGAAAGCCCAGCTCTGCAGTCAGGTGGTTCTCTTGCCCTGGCTTACCAATGAAGCCATTGCTTCCCTCTGCTTTGAAAACAGGAGCCAAAATGCCCCTGTGGCTGCTCTCCTAACAGGCTCAAACTACCTCATACTGTAAAGAACTCTTTCTTTGTTGATGCTCTGAGTGTGACACCAAGTGACACCCTGGACAAGAGCGAGACTACTCATGCTTTGGAGAGCATTTCTCAAAAGGTCAATTGTTTTGCCAATTTGAGGCTTTAGTCATAATGCAGAGACATGGACCATCCTGTAAACAAGGGATCAGGTTGCTCTGATGGAATCACGTTTATGAACTGGAGAGCTTGGCTGCAGATGAAGACAGTGAGAAACATAAGTATCAAATACCCAGGTCTTAGCAAATTGCTATTGTTACTGAGGTTGACATACTTAAATGTCAGTTGTGTCACTGGTTCCGTCCTGGCCCGATCACCCAGAAGCAACTAAGGCATGAGGTAGATGGAGGTATCAGCCTCATGCAGTTTTGATGCTGAAAGAAAATTTTATGGCCTGTGTACTGCAGGGTAAATGATCCTGATCTTCTCTTCCATTCTTAAAATTCAAGGCACTGACCTTCTCAAAGACATGACTCATCTATTGCCAGGAAGGTGAAAGTCCAACTATTAATGAGTTGCTTCATTGTATACAGCCTTCAAAGCCAGGACTCTGCAATCAGCTCAGCTGAATGCTTTGGACCTCTTCCCATCACTTGATCCTAATCATGGGTCTGCACCTGGTCCAGCTTTCTGTTTGGGACAATATGTTAAAAATTCATTGTTGCACTTCTTTTTTTTTCTTTTAATTGACTTTTTTTTTTCCCGAGTTAAACGAATGCTTTATAGGATGAGAACTGAACGTCAATGGAATGAATTGTGGGGGAGAGCCACAGGTATGGCTCGTATTCAGGAGAAAGCAGGAGTATCCAGCTGTATCCTGCTTGCCTACTTTGATGTCTTTGGCTGAGAGAGTGACGCATGATTCAGACCACCTACTCTCCAGGCCCTGGCTCCCTAGGTGGCCAAAAGAGAGAAGAAATCATGAACCCAGAACAGCACACCTGTAGTGCGCCTCCTGCATCTTTCTTCACTGACTGCACGGGGAGCAGGCATTTGGCAGCCCTGGGCACCATGGGGTTTCATGTGTTAGTCCCTTTCTTGATCTTAAATGCTGTAGTATGGGCCTGCATCCACCCGAGGCACTGCAGGATGCAGTTTGAGTGCACCTTGCCGTGAGCACGGTGTGCTTGTGTTTGCCTCGCCATTTCTGAACAGGACCAGATGATGTTGTGTGTGTTCTACCTACAAGTATCAGGCAGTCTCAGGACAACCTCCACCTGGCCTGGAGGGACCAACTCTGGAGAACAATATGTCTGAGGCAAATCCAGGCAGCACTTCAACTTTCTAGACATTGTATTAGGGTTTTTCATGTTGTTTTGTTTTAAATTCTGATGTGGGAAAGGCATCAGGAGGCATGGGGAGACAGAGAAAGCAGTTTGGAGGTCATGCTCACACTTTATTCCTCAGTCTTTGGATGTAATGGGGACTTAGATCTCTACTGTGAGCATCTCTGTGTACTTGCAAGCGAAGTGAGTGACAGAGAAAACTGCTGTGACAACTATGGGCATGAAGGAAACCCGTAGACAAAGGCAGTTTATCTGCTAGGGCTTACCCAGCTGCTGGTTATCATCTGTGTTGCATCTGGGCTTTTCACAGTACATCTGTTTAGCATAAATAACATTTTTTTTAGTGTCCTATGGTACATCCAAACAATGAACAGAAGAAAAAAGAGAAACTGTAAATAAATTTTACAATGTCAGTAAGAGCATTCACATTAAGGGAAACTATTTTGAGTGAATGCCAGTTCTTAATAAATTGCTATTATTCTGGTGTTTTTACAAAGACCACAAAGAAAAAAGAAGAAAAAACCAGAAATTATTGAAAAATGGAAACACTGAATGTCACTGCTCAATCACTCCTTTCAATAATAAATGCTTCTAGGCTGTTCTCCTAGCAAATGGGGTGCCAGTTTTGTGGTTTTTGTTTTTTTTTTTTTCTTTTGGTGTCTATCTAAAAGCCAGTGGCATAAAAAAAGACCATGAGTCAGCTGGCTGAGCTCCCTTTCCTGAATGCTCCCTGGGCAACTGTGTCTCAGCCCTGGGTCTGAGCAGGCTTTCTGGCACCTCGGGGTTCTCCTGCCCAGCCCAGCGCTCTGCAGAGATGCACTGACTCCAAACCCTCAGGCTTAGCCCTGAGATGCAGGAGGGCCCTGTGGCCATTGTATCACCCTAAGGACCAGCAACACTTGTTAAGACAGCAGGTTTTGCTGAGAAGGATGCCTACAGTCTCAATTCCCAGTTACCAATACCTTGTTTGGTGTAACTTCTTAGAAATGGGACGTTACAGTCCACTTAACCAAGAATTCTGTTCAACCATCCAAATCTCCCCTGGAGCTAAAACTCACCCTTTCTGAAATATTACCTCCTGGGTACTCCTGGTTTAACTCTCTATGACTGGGTGGACTTTGCAAGGAATTTTCTAAATTTCTGTATCAATGAGGCTTCATGGCAAACCATAACTGTGGGCAGCACACTGCATAGCAGGAGCAGTCTTTTTTGACAGAGTTCCTGTCACTCAGCATCGTGGAGATAAGGGTTCATATTTCAGGGGTCCCAGCAAATATTTATTTATTTATTTATTTATTTATTTATTTTTAAAGCCATCAGAATATTTTATCTATGTCTGTTGTGCAGCCCCCATGTGTTAGTTTCTGTCTGCAGGGATTTTGGGCAGCTGCTGCCTTTGTCTGGGATTTGCTTACCGAGAAGAGCCCTTTGCTGATAAAAGCTTCTAGCACCACGAGAGTGGAGTAGGTAATGTGTGACTGTCCTGGAAATCTTGGATTAGAAATACGGACACCCCACCTGATGCTGGAAAATCAAGTGTCAGGCTGACCATGACCATAGGTCATGGCCCAACAGGCGGGCAAGAGCAGGGGTGTACTGGAAATAATGCCAGTGGATGGGGATCTCAAGCCACAGGGGTGCCATCATTTTCCCTTCAAAGGTCTGCAAAGCTTGCAAATACATTAATCACAACAGGTACTGATTCCCTGTTGGGAAGGATTTCCTGAGCATCACAGCTGTGCTCCTGCATGGTCATGTGGATACCATGAAGGTCTGGGGAGATCAAGCACCTACAGACCAGCAGAAGTTGGGCTGCATTCCAGTGACACAGGCACTGGTATCCTGGGACAGTCTGGGGAGGACCTTGCCATTGTCTCTCTTTCTGATGTGGCATCTGGAGCTGCATCTGGGTTTTGTGCAGAAAAGGAGGTTTTACCAGAAGTGAGAGGGCTCTTCCTCCAGAAGTGCGAGGAAACCACCGCTCCTGACCATGGTCTGCTGTGCCCAGCACAGTCTCCCAGTCAGGGAAGCGTGCCCAGGGCCCGAACGAGCTTTTTTGCCTTTTCGCACACTCCAGAAGTGCTTTTATAACGAGATAAGGTCAGAGCACAGTGAGCCAACAGGAGTTAGAAACATTGTATGTGCTCACATGCTTGCTTCATGGGGCATTTGTAATGAGTAATTGATTGCTAATTATATGTGCTGCTTTGTGGTGGAACATGATGGTTCTTTGATACGGACCAAGAACTGAAAGTTTCTGTTGTGCTTATTTTTCAAAAACTTTTGGTATGGGGTATTTTGTGCCTGATTAATTTAATGTATTGTCTTGGGTAAGTGTTGATTTACTTGCTGAATTCAAGATCAATTTTAATGAAGCTCTTATTGCATGCTGGTTTGGGGACACAGGGTGCCATATTAATGGTTTGCCTAGATCGCTCTCTGTTTTGTTAGACTTCAGTAAGAAAACTTCTGGCATAGTGACAGCTTCCCACTTCCCTACAACTGAGTAGACAATAACAGAGCTTAAACAGACAACAAACTTTATTAAACTCACATGTACATACATAACAAGTAGAAATGTTAGAGCAAGCTACTCTGACCTATGGGCCAATAGCAACAAAAAGTATATTATTTTTTAACTCCCAAGCCAGGTGCAATCAGGGAAACAGCAACTTCAGCTGGAGTGCCAGGCTGTAAATTAAAATGGCAAATAAAATCGTCATCAAATATACTAATATCTGCTCCATTCTTTGCCACCGTTTCCCTCCATGCATTCTCTTTCCCTACATCTGGGGCAGGACAACGCAGTCATAAATGTCTTCCTGGAAGAAGGATGGGGCAGGGGCTCAGAGTACAGGGAAATGCCTCATGGAGCTCCATGTAAACACAGAGGTGGGATGCTGCTGGATTTCCCATATGCAGCCTGCCACAGCTCTTCTAGATGCTAGGGCCTCCCCAGGTACTACGATTCTGCTACAGAGGAGCTCAAACCTGAAGGGCTTGCAAGGCCATTGCAATGACATTGCAGTCACAACCACCTGTATCGATGCAGCTGAAACTCTGGCATTTGTTTTTTCCTCTTCAGCAGGATATGGCTGTGCCCCCTGGATCAGCAGCTGCATATTCAGAAGAACATCCTGCTTGGACAGAGCAGAAGTTAACTAGGACTTCTGGAGCTGGTAGTGGTTATGCTGGGAGCAGACCAAGGGGAATATTTGCTTTCCAATTCCAAACAGGAAACTATAAGCGGATCCAGCTTGCAGGGAGCGTGGTGTGGGAGGGCGCACAGAGACGCGGGAACAGGGAGACGCAGGAATGCTGGTGGAGGGCTTTTCCACCCTTAAAATGCATGGCCAGACTTAGACCCCCTGAGGAGCAAGGCCAGTCGTGGTTCCACTCCTGGGACTGTAGAGCACCTGTGAGCTGCTCTCACCTTAGGAAACGCCATTGGGCCTTCCAGGGTAGACAAGTGGGTGGTGCTGGCAAGAACGTGAGCACCAGTTCCTTCTCATTGTTAAGAGAAGACACATACTAACTTGTCACGCTCTCCTTAATTTGATTTTGTATGACAAACAAGCCCAACTGTTTAATGTCCTGTGCACAAAAAGGAGAAAGCAATTACTATGTTATTTGAGGGGGAAAAGCCATTTGCTTTGCTTCTGTAAGCAAAACATGAATTGGCACTTATGGGGTCCAAAGGACAACAGAATTTTCTACAGTATCAGCTTCCAGAATACTGAGGTTTCTTTTCCAGAGAGATTCAATAGCAGGATGAGACAAAAGGGTACGCAGCAGGCCTGAAGGATCCTTCCTCTCCTGAGTAGCCCCCAGGAAGCCAGTGGGTAAATGTCTGCAGAAGAGGACCACACTGAAGTTCTGTTGGTAGGTGAACAGCAATGCTCACCAGACAAGACACCCCATTCAATCCGTTTTCAATGATTTAAAACTGAGCTAGAAAATGTGAATCTAGGCAGGAACTTGGCATTTAAATTATACACTTGAGATGAGTGAGCCTTTTTTTTTTTAATGCAATTTAAAAAAATTGTAATCCTGAGGGATGTGAAAGGAGTTAGATCATGGAGATGACACGAAAACAGAGTCCTTTCATATGCTGCTTGACATTTCAGTAATTCTTCAAGCAGCATTTATTACTTCTTTTAAATGTAGAGTTTTCTTAGCCAAGTTTGCAGCACGAGAAGGCTGAAGTTTGGTCTTTTCAGCATACACAATTTGTGGATAGGGATAGCTGTTTCCTATATGTGTGTGCTGCTACCAGTTTACGCGTATACCTGTCTGGCTTCGAGCCTAACAGATACTAACATTAGAAACATTGCAGATGATGCAGTTACTAAGGCATTTGGGTATGACATGGACTCAAGTGATCTTGAACGTAAGGGATATATATAGATATAAAATTTAAGTGTCATTTACATTGGATATTTGCAAACTATAGAATATATACATAGCATATACAAAATAAAAAATAAGTGTATTTAAGAATGTTTCTAGTAATAACCTACCTCGTTATTAACAAGATTAGTAAGAAATTGGTGCAAATTTTCTTAATCAAGAGTGCTATGAAATAATGGTTAATGTAATATATATGTGTTAATGGTGGAAAGCTGACTAATGCATTAGGGGACTAAACCGGGCCTCAGAAGCTCTCTCCATTTCCCTGCACTCTTATTGACTGACTGCTGATAGTACCAATTCAGTATTTGGTTATCTGACTGTTGTTAAAATCAATGGCGGGTAATGTTTGGGGGTGCTGCCAGAGAGTGCAGGAGTGAAGAATATTCAAGTGGTTCTCTGAAACTGTGGGCTGAGGTAGCTATGGAGCATTTAGCCCAGAGAAGTTGATGTTCCTCATCTTCAAGCACCTAAATGTATGCATTCAGCACTGGTGATGAAAAAGCCACCTTGCCACCACTCTCTCTCCCATCTACCCCTCCACCACCATCTGGCCACTGTAGGCGAACCAAGATGCTGTGCATCTCTCCTATGCTGCGGCTGGGGGCAGCTCCCCTCCCCAGCCCAAGCCAAAGTTCCTCAACACGAGTCTTGGTCTCGCTTTTCTAAAGGGCTGTCATACATCTGTTATTTTTGTTATTATTTGTTGTTCGATTTCAGTCTGGGCTTGGCCCTTTTCTTTTGCCACCTAGAAATCGTGACTTGGCAGGTTCTAAGTTTTCCTGAGAGCTTCCAGTTGCCTGGTTGTCAGCCTTGATAGACAGAAGGCGCTACTTCATTTTGACTGTATGGTCATAGGATAGATCAGCAAAAAAGCTCCTTGTGTTATGGGTTGAAACCATGGTTATATTTTGGTTTTCCTTCTGCACTGACTCCATGGAAGCTGTGCAGTTTATCTCAATCACTTTAGGGTGCAATGGGTGGATCTAGTGCTTATGTCCTGCATGTAAGTTCTAATTTCAGTACTCCCTGCTATCAGGCACAGAGTGGATGTTTTCATCTCCAGAATAATGTTGACAGCTCTATTATTGGTCAGTGGCTTTGGGACTATGTTCAAAGCACAGAGCATGAAAAACATCTAGAGTGGGAGTGCAGATGTCCTACTCATGTCCTGGTCAGCTGCTCAGGCCCAGGCTCTCAGCTTTGTTCCTCTGAGTCTCAGTTAATTTCTTTCAAGGCCATCTCCCAGAGCCATCTAATTGTCCCCAGGATCTCTGGAAGGAGCACTGGGGCCACAGCAGGAGGGAGCCCACAAGCTGTCAGGGCCTCTCAGGGCTAGATGTGACCACAGGGAGGGGCAAAATGCCAGGATTTTGCCATATGAGCAACATGCACAAAATGCACTGAATGCCCCTAGTGATCGAGGATGAAAATTTCCCCATCCTTGGCTTTCTCCTTTCCTCCACACTGGAGTGCCCATGTATCTTGGAGGCTGCAGCTTTGAGCAGCCTTCCTGAAGCTGGGTGGCCAAAATCATTTACAAGAGTTACATTGTCTGGTTCTGCTCATATGGTTTAAGTCAAATGCCGTACTTCTTCCCCTTATCTGACCACAGTCTTCCAGTTGTGCAGTACATGCCACATATAAATTCAGAGAACATAAATAATTTGCTTTGTTGAAAAGCAACCCATGATATACTCATTGCTTCTTCCTCTTTCAATCCACACTTGCTCACAGTGCCCTCCTTACCCTTGAGTGCTTTCTGCTCCCTCGGCATGAGCATATATCTTAATTTTTATCCCACTTTAGGACTCATGGATAACTCTTTTGCCAGTGCACCATCGATGCACTGGAGGGGAGCACAAGAGCCATAATTCAGGGCTGTGATACAGTGGTACACTGGGAGGGGATGCTCAGATCACTGTGGTGTGCCAGCATGCTGCTTGCAGCGGTGCAGCATCTACCAAAAGCAAGTAGCCCTGCTGGCATTTAGCCATTCTGCTAGTGTTTTAACAGAAAGGTATTGTCACAAAAGGGATGGTGCTTTACGGGCTCTAGTCACAGGAGTAGTTGGAGGTTTCACTGGGCCTTGGATCAGGCCCTTAGGAAACACAATGGTCATGGTATTCATCTGCCCTCGGCTTTTCAACCTACTCACCTCTCTGTTTTTTATACAAGATATACTTTCCCTGATGCATGGAGGACTGGATAGATGTGGCTCAGCAATTCCCCCATTGTGTGACCCAGTCACATCCCAGCCATTGCTAACAGGAAAACTCAGCTCATTCAGCTCCTCTGGGCATCTGCCTTGCATGCTACCTGTGTAAGCATGATATATCAGAGGGGTTTGTTTCATCGGGGAACAAGAGCAGGCAATGACAAAGGTAATTTTTACCCCCTTTGTAAATGCATGTGCACTGTTGAGTGTGAAACTGGATTAGCCCCTCTTTGTCCTCATCCACGTCCCTCACCTTCCCCTGACTCCCACAGAAAGGCCTGTTTGTTGGCATGCCAACCGTTGTTTCCTAGCACTTTTCCCCTAGAAATCCCTCCTAAGTGTATATTGTTGTCTCTCCAAGAAGGTACGAGTGTGGCAGTGAGCAGTTACAGGCAACGTGTATGTGCACGGCAACTCATTAGCCAGAGATTTTTTGCAAAGAATTTTTAACTTCATCTTTGGTTGCCTCAGCTGAAGGAAAGGTCAAAGGAAGATGCAGAGAAAATGAAAAGCACATAAAAGGTGGAATGGCTTTGTGCTGCCTTGAGGGATCTTCTATGCCTTATTTGTTATGTAAAACCCATCAGAAGGAGGGTGGGAATAAACAAAATAATTTTCTTCTCAGCATGTGCTGGGACTCAGCACTGCAAATAAATGCATTGTTAGTTGAAATCAGTGTTTTGGTTTCTCCCTTCTTTTGTGAGATGCTGTGGAGGAAGCAGATTAAAGATTGCCAGCTTTCTGGCAAGATATACTGGTGGCATCATAATGACTTCATTATGGTCTCTAGATGAGCTAACAGACTAATAATATGTTCAGGAAAAAATACACATCATGAACATGCACACAGGTGTAAGGTTAACCCCTTCTTCAGCACCCCTTGCTTTGAATTCAGCTACTGCAGCTTAAGCCACAGTTCAGTGCTCTACTAGCTGCGCAGTAAAGGATTTAATTCAACAGCTGCATGCCAGCTAACTGCAGCTGTATTTTCTTCTGAGTTCATCTACAATGCAAACAACATGGCAACTGTTTGTTTGTTTGTTTGCTTGCCTGGTTGTGGCTGGGAGTGCTGCTTCTAGGTGCAAATGCCAGCACCGTGGTGCAGAGGCACTGCAAAGCCCTGCAGCTGAAACATCCTTTTATTAAAAAGGCTTTCAAAAGTGGCTTATGACATACCCATCCTTTGGTTTTCCCTTATTGCTTTACATGCTGCATAAAACATGTTCACTGGAGGAAATGGAGGTTCAACAGTAGGACAAATTCTTCTGCCCATACTACTTGTCTACTTGCCTTGCTGACGTCTCCTCCACCTCACCTTCATCATCGCTGGGCCCGCACTCTGACTGTCCTCATCACAACTCCTGCAGCCCTCCTGCCCCCTCATCTCTGCTTTCGTCACTTTCTGCCTCTACTCATCTGTTGCTTAAGTCTCTACATAATTTTTAATTTCTGGATTATATAAAAATCTTCCAGAATGCCCTTGTTAGCCATATATAGGTCTTTCATGTTTTCTCTTGAGGTTTTCTGGATGCGGTAATATGGACATTACAGTTAGAGACTGGGAGCATGGAAGCACATAATACACGGGATATTCAGCACATGCTTAGCAAAGCCAACATTTCCAGAACATGTGGGACTTTTATTCTATGTGAAGACCACCTATGAAACTCTTGTTCAGGCATCCCTGATACAACTCAGAAAACAGCGGTCTACCTGACAGGTAAGTGTCTTGCACAATGATAGATACTGGTCAGGCACCATTGCTGTGTGGTAGCGTATACTCACATAGTGAGAGTATCTGGGATGTACAAAAACTCTGTCAGCTCTGCTGCCCAGGTCTCCCTGCATCTGCCAGAGGTCTGGAAATCCAAACAAACATAGGAAGTCTGGAAAGTGTCCTGAATTATTCTATAAATAGGCAGAATTTCTAGGAGGAAGAAAAGCACGTGTTCAGGAAAACGTGAGCACATGGGAACAAAGCCATCTTTAGTGTAAGCTATCTTTAATGTACAGACTTCGTTACCCCGTTCCATGAATATTTGAACTTATATATCCTGTTTTCTGAAGGATTTGTATCAGGGGGCTGACATTGGTATGCAGGAAAATGCGGTATCCGATGAAAGCTCTTATGTCATTGGAATTATTTATATGTCCTCTTTCTATCCCATATCATGTTTAATACAGAGTGAATTCATACTGCAGCCCATGGATGGTGTGTTCAAGGCAAAGATTCTTCTAGTGTCTCTGTCTTCTGCCTGCCCTCTATTTTCATGAACTGTGTAGGAGTTTCGTATTTTGAGATGCCTGTTCACCTGCCAGATATGGCTAAATTTAGTCATTGGATTAAAAAATTCTGAAATAAGAAAAGAGACAGACATTAACACATGGACACCAGGACCATCTCAGAATTCTTTCTTAGAATGAGGCAAAAATCTGCTAGTCAAGTTCCTGTTCTTCCACCCCACAAAGTGCTGCAACACAGTTTTTCTGGCCTTACTCTACTCAACACCCCAACCAATAACTTTTTATTGAGAACATCATCTAGGGAATATTGTGCTCACTGTGCCAATCCTCTCTGTTCAACCTGTACACTGAGTCTTATTCCCTATTACATGTGAGACACTTGTCTACACTGTGCTGATGGAGAGGTGCCTCCTTCCCTCATTCTTGTGGCATCATATTTGGTGATGTCATCTCTCACCTGCCTTGTTGCCAGCGTCTAACATCAACATTAGAGCTTTAATCTGAGTTCTTCCTGCTTTCTTACATAGTGTATCTGGTGAGGGAGCTTCCCAGGAAAACATGCAAAGTTACTTCATTATTTGCTTTCAGGTTCCCCTTTGCTGGGCTTCTGCAACAGCAGCTCGGCTGTGACAAGAGTGGTACACTATGACTGCTGCTGACCGTGCTCTGCAGGATTTTCTCCCTACTTCCTGACATCCCTAATCTGCATCCATTTATTGTCTTCAGTCACTGTCCATAAAGTCCCTGGAACAAAGTTTAGTCAGGGGGTTTGCTGGCCCTTACTACAATGAGATACTAACCTGAAGACTGAATTTCTTTGGCAACATAGTACAACAGTAAACAATAACATTCCATGGGTAACAGTAGTAAGAACTCCAGCCATTTCCCAGCGGAGGAATGGTGCATTGGGATCCTTTGTGCAGATGGGAAAGTGCAAGAGAATGAGAAGAACATGTCTAAGGTACTAATTATTCTGCAAGGCCAAGATAACCAGGAAATGCCAAGGTAGTGCCTGTCAACCTGGTCCACCGAAGGTCACCAACCGCTTCTTTAAGAAACAGCATCTTCTGGTGTGTTACTGTTGATGGTTTACACTTGCAAACAATTTAAAATGAAATTAGAAGAGGACTACTCTTGCAGATTTGATCCACTCTCCCCCTATTTTTTGGTTCCTTTGGTTGCATCTGTGGATTGGTTACATAAACGAAAAGACTAATTAAAAGCCCCCGTTGCACTGATTTTCTGAAACTTTATGGCTAGTCTTTGGTAAGCAGGTTGAAAACACCTCCTTTGAAGAGCTAGACTGCACAGCCCAGGAGTCTAGCTGGCATGCTTCAAAGTGGACTAAACTTCTTAAATAGCAGAAGTGTTGCTTTTCTACTTTTATTGGTGAAAGCCATGTCAAATAGCTCTTTGCAATGACAAATTCCAATAGCAAAGTCTGTGAGCCTGATCAACGCTGATCTCCATGCTGTCCTTGCCAAAACTGATGGCTATATGCAGATGTATGTGTACGTGTCTGGGACTCATTTATAAACAGCATATAACTAATAGTTCTTCTGTAAAACAAGCTATTGTTTATGTATGACTGCATCACCACTGCATCTTTATAGGGTTTCTGTAAGAAGTGGGCAATTCCCTTCAGCAAGTACGTAAGTGGCTTGGCTGTTCCATGAAAAGTGGAAAACAGACAAGCTATTTGATTGAGGGTGAAATTTAAGGTATGAGTGGCTATTATCCGTATCTTCCACTCTTCTGAATCTGCAATAAAGCAGACCAGGGGGTAATAAAGCTGTTGAGCTGGCATGAATGATTCCTTAGATAGTGTTCGGCTTAAGCATTGATTCCAATCAAGCTATTTTCTTGCTTTAAACCTGCTTTTAATGTATATGGCTTAGAAGCTATTTGTAACAAGCAGAGAACCCTGGCTGCATGCAGGTACCATTCATTAATAACAAAGTCACCTTAGAAGAGTGTGTGGATTTTCTTTGGAGACACAAGGGGTTTATTTTGTAGGAACTCTGTTTATTAAAACAGATAATGTATGTAAGAAGCAGAGAGTCATTTTGTGCTGCCACTGAAGATATTCAGGCTAGGATTTTCAGATTGATTCAGATACTGGGCAGCCTTAAGTCACCCAGAAAATGGCAGCCTCTGTATGCTGTTATTCATGGAAATGCCCTTGAAGCAAGTCTGGACTTAGGAGGCCTAAGCCAGACCCCTGCTGATCTATACTGGTTCTACTGGAGCAGCCCAAATTCATACTGGATGGAAATGTGGCTATGAAGACTGAGGCCATAGCCATTGATTTTTTTTAAAATTATTTTTCCCATTTACTGCCAAGTCTTCGAGAACCTGGAGACTAGCTCCTGTTCTCAGTTCATGACTACAATCTGGTTGAACTGCAGATTTAATGCCTCCTATATGCCTGCTTTTCTGATATTTTTCTCTGGAACGTGGATGAAAAAATATAGCACACAATACATCAGCTTCCTGTTCCAGTCCTGTGAATGTTTTATGGAGATGAGCCAGCTTTGTTCCCCGCAGTGTGTTTGCATAGGTTTTGGATGCAGGGTGTTCCTATAGGGACAATGAACATGTCACCTGGAAGAGCAGCTGGTTTTACCATCTCAGCTATGGAGCCGTTCAGTGCCAGAAGTGAACAGCGTGGCACCCATAAAATCTTTAATTCATGCTAGCACAAAGCTAAGCAGCAGTTGAGGATGCATGGTCCAACTACCTTACTGTTTGCCTGCTCTAAAGGTAAAACCTGCCACAAGCATGAAGAACATATTAACGAGTGAAAGTTTATTGACAGGAAAACAATTGAAGGAAAGGAGCACTTTCCAAAACCGATTAGTGGGCTTTAAGGAAGGTATATTTGACAGCTAAAATTCTTGTTACTGTGCAACACCCCTTGGGAGAATACAACACCCAGCAGAAATATGCAGGGATAAGTGGGAACAAGACTGTTCATGTAGGAGAAAACAAAATTATCCTGTAACAAGCTATAATGCAATCCTAAGACTTTTGGAGGTGACGCAAAAACTGCCACTAATTCTGAACAAGGTTTGGATGGGGTCTATAGTAAGTACAAATGAGTGAACATTGCAAGAGATCCAGGTCCTTGCAATGGCATCATCTATTTTCTTTCAATAAAGTGACTGGGAAACAGTGTTCACTTTGGGGAAGGCTTTTTATTGGAAAGATTTCATCCTTTTTGGCCTGCTGTAGAAATGAGAACCATCACTCATACTGATGAGAATAATACAGATCCTTAAACACAATTACATGCCAACACTGAGAGGAAAAAATTAAGTGACCCGAGTTAAAACTGTGATGGTGTGAAAGAAAGTGAGAAGGGTGAAAGGAGACCTAGACGTGTGAAAAAGGATATATGTAAGTGGGCACAGTCCGACAAGGAAATGAAGGCCTCAGGGAAAAATACCAGCGGAGTGATGAGACAGCCGGCAAGGGGGACTCTCGGTAAACATTCTGAAGGGAAAGAGAAACTGAAACATTGTTTGGAGAATGTAGGGCATCTGTGGCAGCTTCCTGCCGGTTATACACTGTAAAAATGGCAAGTCACTGGCTGATGTCTGCACTTGATATTTAGACAAGACTCTGCGTTTCGTCTCTCAGCATTCTTTTCTGCCTCCCTTGGACTGGCATCCATGTATAATATAACACACTCGCAAGGCATCATTTTAAGGAAAACAAAGATTGAGGGCTTTGGGGAGGGAGAGGGGGAGGAAGACGGGGGCTGTCTTTTTTCTTTTTTTTTTTTTTTTTCTTTCCAGAAAGAGCTTAGCATTTACCTAAAGCTGTTCCCAATGAAGTCGGTGGTAAAGTTCCCACTGACATTTCGTTAGAGAACACTTATAGTGTCACGGAGGCTTTTGGAAAACACTGCCCTCTGCACACCAAACAAATCAAGAGCAAACAATACAAACCAGATCCTGCAGCTGAACTCATTTCTGTCCCTGTTTCTGGGCCAGAAGCAATAGGAAGTGTATGCAACCAAGTGAAAACCAAATGATGCGGTGTGGAGGTGTGTGGTAGGTGTATATTAGGATCTCAGAGGGAAATCCTTCCAGCAGAGGTGCAGAATAGTTAAATGCTGACTTTAAAGGGGATGCTGTGCCATGTGCGGATGATCCATCCGTCCTTCAGGTTTATTTGTCCCTATCTTCTAATTCGGGTTAGAGTTGTTCAGATTACCCTAAGGTGATCCTTTTTCACCTCCTGCTTTTTGGTACTTGAGATATTAGCCATCCTAACTCCTAAGTCTACCAGGAAACTATTTTTTGCCATAGTATTTTTTTTGTATTATAAGGAGTGAGGTCTATGTAGAGATCTTGTATCCTTCAATAGGTCATCTGTTATTTTGATAAATGTCATTACAATCTAATTTAGAACAGTGTTTTCCAGTTTTTCCCAGTTAGTGGAACCCCACGATGTTTTAGCAGAGGTGAAGCATAGTACAAGCATAGCAACAACTCTTCTCCTCAGTCAGTTTTCCCAGATCACTTGTAAGTAGTTCACACGCTACCACAGGCCCATAGGCCAGAGGATGGCCGTCACTAATTCAGAGGCTCCTTTAAGGATTTTGCCCTTAGGCAGTGTGAAGAGTCACTGAAAGAGACAACCACTGCCCCAGACAACTGGCAAGTTAGACAAGATCTGAGTTATAAAACACAAGGAGGGAAGAGGCTTTGAACTCTTTAATGATTGCCCAGAATTTGACATTTTATTAAACTAATTTGCAAAGAACAGTACTACTAGTTTCTCTTAGTTCCTCAGTCCACCTCTATCATTACTTGCCTCTAGGGAAGCTCATCTGTGGATATTAAAAGTAGCCCACATTTTGCCAAGAGCTTTTTTGTATGCAAAGGCTTTTTTTCTGTACGCAAGGCATCTGTGTGTTCTTTTTCAAGTTCTTTGCTAGGTAAACCCAGCTTCCTCCATCCAGAATGGTTGGGGTAAATACTTGAAAATATTTGAAGCAACTGTTCTGATTGGATGTGGGAAAGTTGATCACAGGGGAATTTGGCCGTCTGGCCATCCACAACACTACATCTGTAGTTCAATGACTTGCAAATTGTGTCACATCTAAAAACTGTCCTCAGGCAAGAGCACAGTCTAACGTGTCCAAATGTAACTAGGTCACTCTATAAACATATTCTGAACGGGGTCTTAGTTTCCCTATTTGTGTAAATACTTACCCGTCTCACATGAGTGTTGGTGAGAAGTCAATTTGTGCTGAGAGAACACTTTGAAGGTCTAAAACATTGTACAAGTCAGATATTACTACTATACTGGGCCAGATCCTTCAGATTGGATACACTAGTTGGCTTTGAACAGGCATGGAAATGCCATGTACCCTGTTTTGAAGGGTGGTATAGGCATCATTAATTCAGTTTTGTTTCTAAATACTCAGAGTGTGCATACATTGGAAGCACTGACCTCTGTTGTGTTTAGACCTGATGTGAACCCAAATGCTCTGAGACTGTCACCTTCTGCAGCCACAATAACGTGGATCTCCAGATGATAGAGTCAAATCCAGTGCTTCACTTTTTTTATACATGATGAATCCAATGACAGGTATGTGCATTTCAGACTGCTGACTGGGTAAGAGAATATGGAAAAAAATCAGAGGTAAGGGATTTCTACTGACTGACTTGCTGCTTTAATGTCTAATTCAAGAACTTTTGTGGGTTAAGATGTAGGACATTTGTCCTAAAACAGTTGCAGTATGGATTTCTTCTCAAACATCAGGTCATGCTGCTCTTTTCTACTATGCCTGCCTCCCCGCACCCCACGTTTCTGACTATTACTCTGTGGTTTTCTCACGGCTCAGTCCAGGAGTCTTCAAGCCTGTTCATCTCCCTAATGACAAATTTTCTAGACCTAATACGTAGTGACTGCGGTGACCATGACACCAACACCTTATTTTCTTTTACTTCACATCTTCTTGTGCAGTACTGTTGGTTTCTTTTCCTGCTGTTGTCTGGACCCTCTGTCTTCCACTTACTCCCTGCGCTCAGCAGCCTCAAGGTGCTCTGCAAGGCTGTGTTGTTCTTGCTCAGATTACACTTTGGTTAAGGCAGGCAGCTGCCTCCTCCTGGAAAGTCGAGATGCCTCCTAATAGCTGAGTGACAGGAACTTCTTCCCACATGAGGTCAGAGGGTGTTGTTCTGGCTGAGCTTTGGGTTTGCTGGGACCCAGAAGACCCGATAACCAGTGACTTCCCATTTGCAGCATCCAACTGAATCCAGAATTTTCCCCCGTGCCAGCTGTGGCAACCCTCCCATGCGTTTCCCTCTGCTGTCGCACACCCCTTTCTCAGGCATGAGGATCCCCAGGTGTTTGGCAAGAAGGCAGATCACCCCACAAATTTATACCCTGTTTAAGGTCTACCAGGCCCCTATAGTGGGATTCCTTCGGCTGAATTCTGCGGGGTACAGATCAGGCCTTTAGAGAGGAAAAAAGATTGCCATCCATTTTTTTGGAGGGGGGGTGTCTGTTTTGAGGGGACGGGAGTTTCTGGCTGTACGTTTTCCCTTGGAGTCTTCAGGTTCATACTTGTGCAGGCTGAGAGGCTTGAGATGAGATCTCATCCACGGTTGTTCATTTTACAGTTCTATTAAAAAACTAACATGAGGGAATTTTCTAGATTCCATCCAATCCATAATAACTTTTGAAAAGTTAATTTGCTGCAGCTGCTTTATAACTTCTCCTAAGGCCACAACTCAACATGATTACACAACCACAGTAACTTTTATGGCTGAGTGGAAACACTATCCTGGTTTTGTTGTTCTACAAAAGCCAATATTTGGTTTAAAGATTCCCTTGGATTTTTAAATCACTTTGCTAGGAAATCTCACTCGCCACTAGTATTTTTAGAGACTTCACCTGCTTTTGTACCTGCTTCTTGCCACATATCCCACAGGACTATTGCACATTGGGAAAATAAAACTTGCCGTCCATCCTCAGGGGTATGAAATACGTCATTGATGTCTTCTGTTAGGCTCTATATGCAGATCTTAATGGGGACTAAGATTAGCTACCCTATTCCTCCTTCCTGATAACCCCCTTCTGTGTGAGAGCAGCGTCTTGAACAGAGCACCCAGCCAGCCAGCCCTGGGGTATGCTAATAAATGTCCTGCTTCTCCAAACAGCCAGCTTTACCCGAGGAGTCTGTCAGCAAAAATAAAAAGGATATTTCTGTTTAAATACCGTACAGTGTCTGCACATTGAAAATATTTTTACTGTGGTAGCATACATGCCGCTACCAATAAGAGTGTACTGTTGTTATAAGTTGGCTGTTAAAATTCAGCCAGGACTAAAAATTGTCATAGAAAGTCTCAACCTAGAGGGTATTTGTTTACTTTGACAGGTTATTTAAAACAGGGAATGACAAATAATTAGTGGTTTTGGACTTCTACCTTGCATTTTTCTGCTTAAAAAGGTGTTAGATTATATTTTCTGGTGATTGCATCCTGACAGAAGGTTTATATCTTGGGGAGAAGTGGGAATGAAAAACTAACAGGGAAGTTCTGGGGTTCCTTTTTCAGGAATGAAAACCTAGTTCATTTACAAGATGAGAACGAACAACTGCTAGACTTTTCTGCCCAGCAAGTGTTGAGTTTTTCACCACTGAGAGTGCAAAAGGGCCATTTAATGACTATCCAAATCAAGTGTAATTACAGAGGCATAATAAACACCAGTACAAATGGATAATTTCTTCATTTCTCTGTTTGGATAAGGTATTAGAGCGTTTCCACCTATAACATGCTGAGCCTCTGAAAGGCCTGAAGAGACAGAAGTGTGCTCATGGGTCCTCTTCATCCGTAGGTGGAAGTTATTGGCTCAGAGAGATGAATCCCCACATGATTAGCCTTGTAAACTAAAGACAGGCACATAAATTTGTATGCAGATAACTGGCCTGACAGCCAGAGAACACAGTGCTCCCCCTGAATTCAACAGGAGATTTGTCTGGCTGTGCAACATGGCCACGTAGACATTCAATATGAGACACATGGGCCAAAGACTTAAAAAAAAAGAAAGGATGCTGAAAATAAGGGTCCTAAATCTATACTTAGACAAATAAACAAACACCTGATTTTCAAGCTGCTGAGCACCCAGTGGCTTGGCCCCAGGTTTGAATACTTTGGCTTACGTGACTTGTCCAAAGCCACACAGGAAATCTGCTGCAATTCCAGGAATAGAGCAAAGATCCTGTGCTTTAACCACAAGTTGGCTATGTTTTATTTGTCAGCAGTCATTCCCACAAGGAAGCTAAACCAGGGATCTCACTGCATCTATAGTCAGCAGGGTTACCTACTAGTAACGAAGCTAAAAGGTGTTCCTTGTTCCCTGAGCAGTAAGTTATGTACAGGACCCTGGAGCAGCAGCTGGGTGCTTTGAAGAGCCTGTCTCCTTAGGACACACAGGATTAGACATCGGAGCTAAAGGACAGTATGTCCAGTTCTGCATCTTCTGCATTTCAGGCTGCTGCATGGGTTGAAATTGTGGAGATTGGAAGAGCTGTTGGAAGCATAGAGTGGAGAGGACATGCCCTTCAGTTTCTTTAATGAGCTGCTCCTGGGGTACCCAGCATGACAGAAGCTCCTCTGCCCACAGCTGATCTTTTTTCCACTGCCAGTTGTTAACACACTGCTTCTCAGCCGTGTGAGGTGGGCAGTCTAAGACTGCTTGTTCCAGTCCTGACCTTGGAGACATCACTCCTGGCCCTTACCTGCCATTGCCCATAAGGCTGTAGAGCCAGCATCAGCTTCTGTGTTGCACTCTGGCTCTGAACCCACTCTGAAGTCCAGGTGTGCCCCCACACACTCTTTGCGTGCGTGTGCCGGAGGACCAGTGGCCAGGAGGACTTCTGACTCTCTGGAGCAGAGGAGTTTGAAGTTCAGTGGCCAGAGCTGGAGCCCAGGCTCTTCTTTCCAGACGGCTGCATGCAGGAGAGATGCATGATGCCAGATGTCCAAAGGGCAGCCCAAGTATGGCTTCTCCAAGGAGGGCATGGATCCATAGGCCATGTAGTGTGGATAAGAAGTGTGCTTGAAGGCAGCTTGTATGTCCACCTTACTTTGCAGAGTAGGGATGACCTTAGGCAGCTTGTAGGAGATCTCCAAATAGACATAACTGCCCTCGTGCTATCAGGCTGCATGTGCTGGATGATACCAAACACATTGAGACCAGTTGCATCTGAAGATGAGGCCTACACTGATATAATTAGTTATTCATTGATGCTATATTGCTTCCTGCTGTCAGGGAATCTAATTTCTATTAAAAACTTGTTGCTGCCTCTCTAATTGGATTTAAGTACACTTCCCATAAATACCAAAATAGATTTAAAAATCTGTTATTTCACACTTGAGTTTATGCCTGTGAGCTTGAACCGTTTTATACAGAACTGTTGTGCAGGTAAGAAGGTGCTGCTGGAAAAAAAAAACAAAACATTGAGTAACAGTTTTTGTAAAGAAATTGTTGAGAATCTCTTCAGGGGTTATATATTTTACATTGTATAATGCCAGACAGTGGTTTCCAAATGACATCTTATGTAACTCCTAAGTCAAATAAGATAACAAAAAGGTCTGTGTTGCAGTCAAATAACCATAACTAAAAACTCTCTGAACATTATACTTATATACTTATTGCTAAACCAGTAAGGACAATTACAAATTACAAAGTAGAAAATGTTTGAACATTCATTACCATATTTCTTTTATCAAGGCAAACCACACATTCCTCTTAGACACATGCCAAATGTGAAGCTTTAAAGAAAACGTTTCTTGAGTTATCCGAGTACAAGGAGCATCTAAGTAATTTTCTTAATTGTTCAGAGTGTTCAGTACTAATCTGAACAGATTTTCTTCTCTCTTAAAAGGAAATACATTGAACTCTGGACTAAGACCAAACACAGAAAATTTCAGGCTACGCAGTAATATGAAGGAGGGTTGGGGAATTGTAAATGACAAGTGGGTTATATTGGAAGTCCCATCTTGGTTTCAACAATAGGACTCATATCTTGATACTTGCATTTAAGACATGTGGATTTCTACATACTGACCATCTTTCATGAATTACTGCAGATCTGGCAAATTTGAGTTATTGTTCTTCTCCTGGGAGATTTTTAAAGCCAACTGTAACAACAGATTATATGAAACAGCTGGTCAAACAGAATGAGGAACCAGTTCATTGGCATTTGATGAATTAATAAAAACAGGCACAATACAAATTTCAGCAATAGCTAGCAATTCTCCAGGAGAATAGGAACCAAAAAGAAAAAAAACAGGAATGAAATTACAGCAGCTGTTTGGCCAGCAGATAGGGGGTAACTATTTCTTCATGGCTAAGGCTTGGAAAATGCTTAAAAGATTCCCTGGAAAAAAAAACCAACAAAAAAAAAGTGCTCCTTGCAACTTGTCTAGATGATAACAGAAGCACAGTGCTTAAATAAATTTCTGACTGTTCTTTTGAGGAAAAGCCAGTGAAAGAGAGCAAGGTTGCACATCAAGTTGTCTGCTAATGCAGGGACAGAGAAAAACAGGCTTGGGTGTCTCATGAGGAACGAGCGGCTGTAGGGACAGCAATCTTTTTGCTGTTGCCTTTACAGTTCCAGTGGCAAGCAGAGGGCTATGATAACAAACATATACAACTACCTGAAAAAACAGGGAGAGGTGTTTCACAACTGCTCTAGCGTTGACCTTTATCATGCTAGCGTTTTCTATAGAGAACCATACGGAAGTTCCTACGTAAAAGAATATCTTTACAAGGGACAACCTGAGGAACTGCATGAAGGTGAAACATCAGGAGAAGGAGCTGAACAACCAGCTGATGAAATTATTACTAATGAATTATCAGGACTATATGGCTTAGACCCTGGAGTACAAAGGGAAACAACTGGATACAGTTGAACTGATGCTTACAGTGTGCTCTCTGTCATCTACACCAGCCACCACACCTGATTGAATAAAGAACCATATGGATAAGAGTGATTTCTGAAAAGCTTTCAATAAGGCCACTCAGCACAGGCTGTTAAATGAACAAATGGTTCATTGGCTAAAATGGAAAGAGGGAAAAATGGAAGGAGCTCATCAGTGGTATCCCACCGGGATGTCAGCTGGGACCAGAGCTGCTCATCACATGTAGCAGTGACTGCTTGTGAAATTCCACATTTTTTCCTACACAAATAGTCCAAAAATTATACTTTACACAGTCCAAAGAGAACTGCAAAGAGTTTCAGAAGGCACTGACAATACTGCATAACCAAGTGATATAACGACACATGAAGTACAATGTTCATATATGTAAGATAACATATAGGGGTTGGGAAACTACCCTAGCTATGAACAGAATGGGGTTTCCACCTCTTGCAGACATCTATTTTGACCTGTATAAATGAGTTCGAAGACATGTGCAACCGAAGCAGGAAATGAAAGACTATTTCAGCAGCCGCAGGTAGTCTGAATCTACCCCCTGGCGCATTGCCTGCTCCATGCCAGGGGGAGACCTTCTGGGAGGGGAATTCTGAATAGTGTGTGCGTCACAAAAAGTACCTGCAAGTCAGGACAAAATGCTCCCAGCTTTTGGGGAAGGGATTCCTCAGGCTGTGGATATCTAGTGGGGGGATGGATCCTGAGCCCTGCCCTTGGCAAACTGTGACAAGGCAGCTGTGTAAGGGAGAACAGGCTCTGCATTTGAAAGGCAGGTGTTCGAAAGGAAGGTTCAGGTCAATACCTGAGGCAGACCTGCCATTCTTGAGGACTCCACTGTTGTTTGAGTGGTTGTGTACGTGTCTGCAGGTTTCTTGGAGTTCCTTTTTGATCAACTTAAACCAGGTAAACCTATATCCATAACCTTTGTCCTGGGCTGTGCAGCAGGGAAGCTCAGGGCTCTGCCATCTGTGGTTTGCGTGAAATCAACATGGAGTGAACTGGAGCAATAATCACAATCCTTTACCCATTTTGATATTGGACAAGTTGAACATTAACTAAAGGTTTATCTACTTACTTTACAGGAAATATATCTGGATGTCTTGCAAATTGAGAAGGGACTGTAGTTGAACCCCTCTGTATGGGCAAACACAGCTTGTCGTCACTACTATGGAGGCAGCCCTCATGGCAATGAGACTCACATTAAGACCTCGTCAGAGATTCTACTGCAGTGTGTATCTTCATTACATACAAGATTTTCTGCCAATGCCTGTTCATGCTGTCATTTTTCTTTGCATCAAATGGCTGTACCCACGAGGAGTTCTACCTCAGCCTGGGGTAACGCATCTTATTAGCTGCTAGGTGTTAAAGAATCCTGAAGGAATCACAATAAAGAGGCTGAACAATGACTGGAGTTTTTGTGTTTGTTTCTGTGTGTTTCTGTCTTCTATAGCACTGGAGAGACCTTACCCTAACTCTCAATGTATCCTCATTCTCTGACAGTGGCTTGTTCCCATTACACTCAATGTTGTTACTGTAGTCTCCAGGGCTTAAATTCATAAAGACTATGGAGAAACACCTTGGAATTTCTGGTAATTTGTTAAAGCATGTTTAAAGGTAAGAAGATGTGTTTGACTGATAATATTGGACACTTTCTTCAAACAGGCGTGCTTTAGGAATGGCCACACAAATTTCTCCACAGCCCTTCAGTGTGTTCAGCTCTGATCAAATGCAATCCAGAGTCCTGCATTGCCCATGGTCTTTTGAGGCATGAGGCTCTACCAGGAGAAATAATTAAAGATTCAACTCAGTCTCCTGCAATAGGATACATCATCATTATTACTTACATGGAAACAGTATGTGAAGGAGTACAGAGAGCCATATAGGAGTTGAGGCAACTAAACTTCAAACTATTGGCTCTTTTGAACTGGGTTCTTCAGCTCTTTTAGTCAGGAGTCATTTTCAGGAGTGACCTGGAATAGTTTTTATTTGGTATCTCAGAGGAATAGCACTCCATCTCCCACCAGCAAACACTCCAAATAATTTAGATGTTCTGCACCCACACAACAAAGCTTTTCAAGCCAAGTTTTCAATGGATCTTGCACTTTTTTTTTTTTTTTTTTCGGCAGGGGGCGTGGGGAGAGGGCATGGAAATGTGCTTTATATTTTTCACTAGTTGTTTACTGAGTTATATTCTTCTAACTCAAGACTTCCTTGGACAAATCTCTCTTCTCCAAATGTGAACGACCTATTGTGATCTATTTGACAGAACTCAGTTGTTCAACTATCAGTGTGGATTTATTTAGGACTGAAAACACTAGTTGTCCTTAGAGTCTGAATTCAGTTAACAGTAAACTTTCAATTGAAATGTCCACAAGATTTTTTTCAACAGGAAAAAGCCCCCAAAATACTCAGCTGTTCAAAATGTGTAAGAAAATGCTGCATAAAGCTACTGGTTGAAAACCTAAATATTCAGTTATCATGCAGAATGTCAATCAAGGATTTTCAATGGGGGACTCCACTAAGCTGTTTGGCTGGTTTACTGAATAGTAGTAAAATATTTCAGGCCTTGAGCCTTTTCTAAAGTTATTTTAACAGATTAAATAGGAATAAGGGAAGCTATTAATTCTTCAGTCCTATGATCCTATATTTACTCTTGTAATCAAATCGAATTCCCATCCCCTCAGTTTTACTAAATAAATGTGAATCTCATAGTCTGCCTACAGTTAAAAAAATTAAATTATAGTGAATTTACTTTATATGGAATTGCTTAATCAGAATGCAGAGTTCCACTAATCATATTTAAATATAGTCACTGTAAGCCAAACATTGACCTTAGGTTAAAAGATTTTTATGGCTTACTTAATGGAGACCTATTTATAGAACACCATAAAGATTTCTAAATCATGTAGATGCAGGGCAAAATGAGATGATTACAAATGCAGCAATGAATTGCCACAGCCATTGTCATGCCCTGGAAATGGTATTATTTTAAATTGTGCCAGCTGTAGAACCACTGTAAGAAATAAAAATGGTGGGAACTAATGGAGGCAAATAATTATTTTTGGATCCAGGGCAGCAGAGATTTCCAGAGGGTGAACATGAAGTGCAATCCATATGCACCTCAGACCTTTATACTTCCAACACGTTCTTCTGGCCTTCAACACAAAGTAGATGTGTGGAGGTAAAGATGCACATGCAAAGATGCCTGCCTGTCTTTGTCTCCTTGTTTTTTCTTCTTGTAGTAGTAGCAGTGTCAGTGAAGATTCTCCAAGACACACAGAGATGTTTGGCTTAAAATATATCAAGAAAATGAGAAGGAATTAAATGCTTACCGGATAGTGGTGTCATTGAAAAGTACAAGCATATATGGCTGCCATGATTTTATCTACCTATGGCAGGTGTGGCATTGGTATATTTAGGTAGAACAGTAGTGATTGTTGGTGCTCACAATGTAAAGATGTAGTAAAGAATGATTCGGGTAAGACTCTGATCAGCACATGCAGCGTCACTGGATGACTGGGCTGGGCTGCAAGTGAGCAAACTTGAACTAGGTGGACCCAGCACTCTTGCATGGTGGATTTCCTGTGATGGCCCCATTTCCATTGCTGTTCCTTACCATTATCTGTGCAAATATTTCTCTAGACTTCAATGACATGCAATTGGCACCATGAGTCACTGTGTCAGAAGCAGGGCCTGCATTTTTTTTTTTAATCTGCCAGAAGGATACCCATTATAATCTTAAAACTCATACATTATCACAAGCAATTTTTATAATAAATGTAGACACTTACAAAAATCAAGCTTTCCTTGCCTTGTTTGTTTGGAATAACAAACTCCTTTCTCTGCCCTGTTCTGTTTTCGTTTTGCTCTAAATTTAATGCTCTCTCAGTCTTGTTTAGCTAACATTTCTGAGAATTAGAGGCAGAGGTGGGTTGGCATTTTCCTGGGCTCAGAAATGGCTGAGCTAACCAGTGAGTGAATGTGGGCCAGATAGCCTCAGAAGAACTTTAGTGTTGATGGGCCAAAGTTGATGTGCTGCATCCCAGCAGTCCCCTGCAGCTGGTCTCAGAGGAAACTAGCATTTAAATTCTCATCTGGGTTCAGTCAAATCATTATAAGCCACGGTAGTTCTTCACTGTTTTATCTTTCAGTGCAATAGCCAACAACTCTTCTAGGTTCTGACAGGCTCCTTGGGGAAGCTCATGTTGCAGCACTGAAACTAAGCTGAAACCCTCTATCTGTCTGTCTGTCTTTCCAGTCCTAACCCAAGACATTTATATCCTGCGCCTCACCGAAGCAGAGTGTTGTGCCAAATTTCATCGATCCTACAAACCCGCATGGATGTAAGTAGGCAGAATTTGGCCTTGACCAACAAACTGTGAAGCTGAATCAGCCCTTTTTCCTTCCAGTCCTTCACAACTTTGTCCACGGGGAACGCTTCTGCTGTTCTGCTCCTCAACCAGCCAGCATGGCTTTCCGGAGGCCTTGGGATGTTATCTGCTCATGGAAACAAGGGGCCCCTTGAGTGGCTGAGGGAATGCAAAAGCGCGTTTGGCAGCTAGTCAGGACACAGGAGGTTTGGTCCAAAAGGAAAAAGGTGAAACACAAGCTATATATAGTATCTGATCCTGGTTTCTCTTCTGTACAGCCAGTTCACTGGCCTGAAGGACAGTGACGTGTTACAGCCACACTTAACCGTGAGGCAAGATCTTGCCCTCTGCAAGGGAAAAGACACACATCTTAAATCCAGGCGAACACTAGTGGAGGAAATGTCAGCCATTCCCAGCCATTATCACCCCTGTGCTGTGCTCTGGGAACCACTGGAACAGCAGGCACTCCATGTGAAGGGAGCAGTATCAACCCAGAAACACCATACAGGGAGAGCGGATGGGAAATGATGGGCCTAAACTAGACTGTGGTGACAGCAATACATGCAGAGGAGTATGATTAAACCAGAAAATGTCAGGGTGTGCACACATGGAGCAAAGGGGTCAAAAGAGGAGCAGCCTGGGGACAGGGTCCCATGTTCCCAGTGAATTGAAAGAGGAAGGAGTGTAAATGGGCAATTGTAAAAGAAGATCCCCCAAGTGACCCTTTTCTTGTGCCCCGTGTCCCATCCTTCTGCTACAATGGGATCTAGGCCAGCAGTAACTTGTGCCATCGTTGCATGGTGGAGTCCTTCCTGTGCAGGTCCCTCAAGAAAGTCACATGTGCTGGGAAGAGAGGACAGAAGAATTAATGAGACAGAGACCTCTCAAACTTCCTGTAGACTCCCAAACCTCTGCTGGTTTCCCAAACCTCCTTGTCCCCATCCTTGGGGTGGTGACACACAGTCTGAACAGCTGCACTGGTGTACACCCCCACCTCAAGGGGCTACAGCATGGGCTGAAGGCTTGAGAGTGTCAGAACAGGCGACACCTCTGTTAGCACAACTCTCGCCACAAAGAGATGTAGAAACCAAAGGCAGAACAAAAGAGCAGCTGAAGAAGGGAACAGGGCATGTAAGGGTCTGCAATGACCTAGAAATAAACAGCTGTGTAACTACTGTGAGACAAAGAAATGCTTTCATCCTTTGCCCTCCTGGATCCTCAGACTGTGGGGAGACACTTCCTCCTGCACCCAGTTCTTTAGCAATGGCGGCACTGTTTAATTCTTGGAGGCAGAGAGAAACAAGACTTGTTGGATGTACAGTACCTATAAGCCTGATGTCCAGGCTTGTGAGGGCACAAGGAAGCTGCCAGGGTGAGAAAGGAAGCACGGCCTGGCCTTCTGTCACAGAGGATTTAGGGAGTTTAGCATTGTATAGAACAGAGGGACCTGCTGTAGGCATGGGTTCAAATCTGGTGGTTTTGGGGACCCATGAAGTGCAGAGGAAAGAGGAAAATTGTAAAACCAGAAAAAATAGGAAGAAAGAGCTGTAACGGACAGGGTGAGAAGGAGAGAAGATCATCTGGATCTCAGAGAACATTGTCATCTGGTATGTTTGATGAAGTCAGTGAGGAGCAGTAGCAAATGGGAAACCCTCTGATCTCTAATGACCCTGCTACATTTTAGGAGCACACCACCATTTTCCTCAGACAGGGTGTGATATTACTCCTCCTGGAAATACCAGATGTCTGGGACTAGGGAAGGCTTATGCAGAGACAGTTCTTTCATATTTCTCTGCGGTTTTCTATTTCATTCCTGCCTCTCTTGATTTATTTGCACAAATGTATCTCTTCTTTCCTCCTCCTGTCTCTCATTTTTTAAGCTCTTGTTCCGTACATGTTCTTTTTTCTTCCTGGGCTCAGATTTTCCTATCTCACACAGAGCTCAGAGCCCAGGATCCTAGAGCAAGGGGTGTGGTCATTTTAACAGGTTATGTTGATACATGTCGTGCTGAAGAAATTATCAATAAATTACGATTTTGAAATGCCCCACAGTTTCATTTAGAAACCAGCAGATGTTTTCCAGCTGTCACAGCCTTCCTCTGCTTCAAAGTTTTTCCTGCATTCGAAGGAGGAACAGAAGTCAGTAACGGTAACCGGTTGATGACACTGAAAATCAGGACAGTGTCTGTGAGATGCAGTCAGTGTCCTGACTCCACCAGAAAGCAGCACTAGAATCTGTCTGGTCACGTGCAGATATTGACAACGTAGGCATTTCCAGTAGTTCTAGTCACCCTGCGTAACCTTCACAGCCAATAAGGACAAGTAAGCACTTGCAGAACACATTTCATCTTATCCTCAATCAATCACTACTTTAGGCCAGATGAGTCACACCCTAAAATCACTTGTTTTGTTCTTGCCTAGTGTGACCAGTTTAATGCAGGTGTCCATACTGCATTTACTAAAGTTAACAGGATTCATCTCCCCATGTCGCTGTCTCAAGTACAAGCCCGGCGCTGTTGGCTCCAAGCGTCTCTTCGGCTACTGACCATAAGGCAGTAAAGTAAAAAGTAAAGTAAAGTAAAAATATTTCAAAATCAGAGAGGACAACTAACAGCAGAGTCAGGAGTGCCCAGCGCAGGGGAAGAAAAAGTTACGCAGTTCAGCTGTGTACCTAGAAGGGATTTGCAATTTGAAATAGCATTTTCGCCATTGCTTATGGATCTCATTCTCTGCCCTTTCTCATTCAGTGCAGGAGTGTAGAGGAAAGGGCAGACTAACAAATTGCAGAGAGCATAGTTTAAAAAAAAAAGCTGTCAAGCAGGCAGCTGACAAGAAGAGGGTCGGTTAGAAAGGTAGAATGGGGGGCATTTACTCCTCCTCAACCAACACCTTTCTCTGGAAGTGCCATCTCCATGAGTCTCATGAGGGACCTTGGCTCAGGGTATAGGAGCCTTTCTTTCGAAGTTTTCAGCTGTGGCCCAGATAGTAGGGTAATTTTATCTTAACATTGGCACTCCACAGAGTTCCCTATGGAATATCTTGAAGCTACACAAACACAAATCCTAGAGAAACAATATTTAGCTTTTGAAGACAATTGAAATATTTTTAAGACCAACCACTGTTTTGGCCCTGGGTATGCACTTTCTGCATGGCAATCTCCAATTTGTACCAGATGCAAAGGCAAAGATATTTACTACACATTCCCCAAACTGCACAAATTCCTTTGTCTTTGTGTTCACTTAACCTCAGCTTCCATTCCACATAACTTACTTCACCTCAACTATGTTTCTTGGAATAACATTGAATTTTGGTCAGTTCATTATTGGCTTTGTTTGTCTTCAGTGCACTGTACGTTACAGGGTTGGCTTGAAACATGAAACACTGTGGAGAAGGAATCCAATATGGTAATACAATCATTTGCCTACCGTTGCAGGAATTGTTTCCATTATGGCCCCTATTTTTCACACTCTCCTAACTTTCCAAAACATTCACCTTTGGAGTTGGAGTTTTCCATTGTTGGTGTTTGCCTGGAGGTTAAATTTGCCCGTGTGAGTGGAAGTTTTAGCAAAGATGTCTACTCACTTTTACATTATGGGAGAATGGAAAAAAACCCCTACGTTTTTTCTGGCTTGGGAAGAAAAATATCTGACCACATTTCTAAGAAGGGCAACAGCAAATCTGCTGAAGGTTGAAATTTGGCAGGCACAATCAGTAGAGAGTCCAGTCATATGTTACGGACCCTGCTTTTTGAACTCATCTCTTTGTCTCCTGGTGTCTATAGAGGACTGTTTGTGTTCAACAGTCTGCAGGATCAGACCACAAATGACCGGTCACTCCAACTTCTGGCAACTAATTTCTGTCTCTTTTTGCCCTTGTAACACAAAATTTGGAGCTGTATTAACAGCTCTGTCCCCAGGGATCCAGAAATGCTGAAGTTAAATTTCTAATCATGTTAAGTCAGTCTCTCGGAACGTGTAGAATACGTTTGTGTGTAAAGGAGTTTTTTGTCCAGTTGAACAAGGAGAACTGAGTGGTATTAAAAGAGCTGGTATCTTTCTTGTGCCATTACTTTTCTTTTTCCTGCTTAAAGCATCTACCTGATCTGGGCGGGGGGCTTAGAGCTGGCCTGTAGTAGCTTTATGAATCCTACATGACATCTGGCTATAGAGATAATGATTGTGTGACTACATCTGGTTATTGGATAATTACCTGCATGAAGAAGTTGTCTTAGTTTAATAGCCAAGACATTAAGACCAAAAAAAAAAAAGTCTGCTGAAAGTGCAGACTGCAGTCACAGAGATCTCACTGGCAGACACCACACGGGAGGCTAAGCAAGCCAGGCTTGCTCAGGACTGAGAGGAACTACAAGTTCTAGGTGAGATAAAGGTGCAGTTTTTTTCATTATTTTGGGGAGACAGACATGCATGGACAATGTTTGACGCTTTAAAATTAAATTTCATGCTTCTACTGCTGAAAAGACACTTTAAGGTTGCCTGCATTAATGAGCAGTCATAAGCAATTAGTAATAAATCAGTAGATTCCAGCAGCAGTGGAAGTGCTAAGAAGTTGCAGGTAGGAGCTCTGGTAGGAGACTTGACATTAGGCATGTGCTTGGTGACACTGGAGAGGGGAGTGGTCCTGCAGCCACGAAGCCACATGCTTTCAGTAAGGGAAGGTCATTCCAGCAGTAATTCCAGGGCACAAGCAGCAAATGAACAAACGTAGGTATCCCCGGAATGTACCTGCATTGCTCTTTGAAGTGCTCCAGTGAAAGACTAGAGCACCCTATCTGTCTCCCTGTATGAGAATCCACAGTGTATGGCATTTTTCCCACAAATCCCCACAGTATTTCAGTCAAGTCCCCTTAACACTCATCCTCAGTCTCAACTTATCTGCCCCGTGCACACCCTTTTAGGTGACCATGCTTGAGTGCGAGGCTAGACTAGATGACCTCCTGAAGTCACCTCCAACCTGAATTATCCTGTGACCCCATGGCCGCATTGCACAGCAGGCCTGCTGTCTGATTTTTCCATGCAGCTCAGTGAGGAGAGTGACGCTGCCACATCCACGTGGCACAGCAGGCCACTGCAGTGTGGCCAGTGTCACTGTGAAGGTCAGGAAGGCCATATACCGGATAGACTACTCTTCTGTTCCCACTGCCCAGGACACAGCAAAGCATCCCCCTGCTTTTTGAGCTCACAGGCAGGACGTGTGTTGCTCTGTGCTGTCCCACAAATAAGGAAATCACAAAAGGTTTGGTTGCAGCCGGGCCTCTCTGGTCACCGCAGGCGGCCCTTGCACAGCCCAGTCAGAAGCGCCAACTGTGTGTGTTGTGCTGTGTTTCCTGGAAGTCCTCTGCCCACCACTCGTGCCAAGTGTTTACTCTCTTGGCTGTTGACATGAGATATCAGCCTCCGTTATGTGATTATCTCCACTTTCATCTTTATCAGTTCTGTGTGACCCTCCATAGCCTCCACCCAGATGGCCATGGGGAGTTCAGTCACATCCCGAGCTCCTGCCAAATGTGTCTTTGGGCACCTGAGAGCTGCCTGGGAGATCAGCTGAGCACAAGGCCAGGGGCACCTTCCTCCCCAGCCTGCCCCAGGGGTAAGCAGTGGTCCTGCTTAACTGGAGGCAGGGATGGGACGTCATGGAGGTGCTTTGCACATGGGGCGAGACACCAAGGGACAGAGGTAAGGACCCTCCTACAGGTCAATGAGTCCAGAGAAAGGCATGTGTTGTAAAAATACTTGCTGGTTGTCAAGTGGAAAGCCTTTTCCTGTGGTCAAGTGCCAGCAATCTTCATCGGCCTCACACAGAGAAGCTTCTGGCGAGAAGTCATTTCTGAAAGCCACGACTGAGACCGCCAGCTCCATGGAGGAAGCACAATCCCAGGGAAGAAACACAGGCTGGTCGGTCCTATGCCCACTACACCTCCTCTTATGCTGGGGTACGGCTTGTAGTGGTGAGAAACTCCAGCTGCAAGTATTGTAGTCCAGGCTCAATACAGGGAGGGAGAAGGTGGAGAGAGGACCGATAGCAGTGACAGGCTTGCCATAAAGATCCCACCACCTCACACACACCATGCAGACCTTGCTTAACCAGAGAGGAAGGGGCTGAGGAAGCTCACATGAGGCGTCACACAGAGAAAAAAAGCTCCTCATTAATCACCGGGGCAATGTGCAATCCTGGAGGTCATTCGTATTCATTGTACCCAGAAGAGATGGGTCACGATACTGAGGGAGAGGCTGGGAGCATAATCACAAGCCACATGCTGGCCTGGCCTTTTTTCTTAAACAAGCTGTAAGTCAGATCTCAGATCCTTCTGTCAGCTATTAACAGCAGTGACTCCAGGCTAAGGGCTATCTGCTCTTCTGCTTGCTGAAGTCTGTGGCATCAGAGCCTGTAAAAGAAGGTGCACAAGGCATCTCTCCCTAAAGATGATAAAAATCAAGAGGACTGAGAGAAAAATAGACCTGAAACAGAGCCCCAGGTCCCTCAATTACCCTGCTGGTCCCATTTCAAGGAGTTCCTCGATCCTGATGATCTGATTGCCTCTGGTTTAAGGGCTCAGCCTTGACGTTGAAAACATAGGGTTGAGCCTCCTACCACTTTGCCTGGATGATTTTCTGGACCCATGTTTACGGGTCCTCAAGGAGCACGCTGTTGGACTGACCTGACCAAAGCAGAAATAGGCTGATCGACAAAGGAGTGGAGTGACCTGAAAGAAGAAATCCCATTGGATTTGCTAGCTAGAGCCCATTCCTTGCCTTTTACCAGGAGGACTCTGGTAGCAGTGGTAGCAGTCCTCCAGCTCTGTATGGTCACTGTTCCTGCAAGGGGTACCACTTGACCTCAGGACCATTTGCTCTCCCTAATTCACTCCATGGCCTCCCTAACGCAGTTGAAGATCTTCTAGCAGTCAAGCTTTTGCCTGCTGGTCTGCTGGGGAGGGTAGGATGAAGGGGTTTTCCACAATTCAGGCTTGGATGCACATGTACTGCCCACAGTGAGCATACTGCGTCATCAGTGGTAAAACTGTGAGGCAACTTGCCTGCACTGGGTGAGGGAGACCAGGGCATCTATGATTTTCCTGACTAACACAATCTTTTCTACTAGGACGGCACATGCAGGGCAGGAGTCCCTGCTTTGCTATGACTTTAAACCTATGTGGTGAAGGAGGGAGCGAACATTTGTGTTTGGGTCTGATCCCAGGAGCTTTCCACTTGTGCAGCTAGTGCTATGGGGATGTGTCCCATGGCTCTCTCTTGGGCTCGTCCACCATGGTTCACCAACGTAAAATTACATTGCTCAAAACCAGACTCACTGTTTCTCTTTTGCTGCTTAGGGCATATTTTTGCAGGTCATCCTGGGGAACAGGGGAGTTCCCAGCAAGTTATGCTGGAGCAACAAAGATGGCAGTGTCATCTGGTGACTCCTTAGTGGAAGAGTCCTTGATGCCAAACAGAACAACTGGCAGAAAGGCTGGTTGTGTGACCTTGGTAGGTGGAGGCATGGCATGGGTGTCTGGTTGAGCCAGGGCTGGTGGTCTGGCCCTAGGGGCAGACAGCTTGCTGCCAGGAAACAATGATCCTAGCCAAGGAGTGACTATTACTGCCAGGCTGGTGGTGCACCTGTAGCAAGATGAGGCCCACTGTCACATGGATGTACGGACATGTCACTGCCATTCTCTCTGAGAGCTGTTTTCCTTCAGATCTGCTGCAACCTGCTGGCAGGTAAGGAGCTATTCTCTCATCCAAAGGCTTTCTTGTCTGTGGGTTTCCTGAAAGTCTTCATACTTGAGGCAGAAGTATCTTCCCTTGTGGTTGCTCCTGCTCCTGGCCTTGAAAGCATCCTTTAACTTTCTCCCCTTTCTTTGGAACCGCCCTCCAATTTGCATTTCCCCCAGTGGCTGATCTGGCCAGGGATTTCTGTGTATCCCATGGCCACTGCAGCTCTGCTCTGTGAAATCATAGCCTTGCATATATTTCTTTCCCCGACTCCCCTCAACCTCTCCTACCCATTTAGTAAGGACTAGGCGGGCCTTTTCTGGCCCTAGAGCCCCACCCTTGGGTGTCAGGTTGCTGGCATGCCTGGCTGCAGAGATGTAGATGACAGGACCCCACGTCCTATCTGCAGTGCCCAGTTTTTGAAGAGACATGCTGTGTTTCAAGGGACAAGAAGGGGAGGGAGGGTGTCACTGCTCACATCGCTCTGCCCTCCTGTTGGCAAACTCTGGTCTTCCAGAAATGCTGCAGCCCTGTGTGTGACCAGTTACACAGATATGGAGGTCTCCTAAAGGTTGCTATAGTGGGCTGGGTCCTTCTGAAATGCCCATTTCTGTATGTGCTGGGGTGGTCTCAGGTGCGTGTGCCCGGGCAGGTCAGGGAGGCTGCTCGCTCCCAGCTTGCAGGGCCAGCCGAACAGGACGCAACAGGCACAGCTTGGTGTCAGGGTGGGAGCTGCTTCACCTCCATCCCTTATCCAGGGGGACATAACCCTTAAGAGCAGAGGGGAAAAAAAAAAACACATTGTCACCTTATCATGTGGGTTTGGGATGAGCCTAGACAGACATGAGCCTAATCGGGTTCAGGTCTGCTGCAGGCCTCCGCGTGGGCTTGGCAATCGGCTTGCTTGTCCGCCTGTGAAATGGGGCTAGTGGTGCTTACCTTTGTTTTCAGGACATTTCAGGTCTTAGCACAAAATGTATCATGCAAACGAGGAAGGTTTCTGGTATTATATCTTAGTAATGAGCAGCAGACCTTGGATTTTGACCTTTGCATGTTGTTGGTGTGTGGGGTTTTTTTGTTTGGTTTATTTACTTATTTATTTATTTTTTACAACTATTTGTACTCGCCTGACTAGGCCTGAACTGAGTGGACTGGTCGCAATTGAAGGTCAGAACCATTTTCCTGCCAGCTCTAACCATGTAAGTAGGGGTTAGAGCAGCGCTGGAGGGGGGTATATTTATGGGCATGCAGATGAGCTACCATTTGGACGTGTTTTTGCTGGTAGGTGGAGGGATGGAAGCACAGCTCTGTGGGGACACGGTGTGGTCGCTCCCGAAAACGGCACCCGGCGTGGATGAACAGAGCCTCTGGCTTGCACTCTCCTTGGCTGGATGTAGGCAGAGAGCAAGAGTGAAGACCCATCTGCGTGTCACCGTGGGCAAGTAAATAAAAGCGCCAACTCACAGGGTTATCTGGCTCTAGGCGCCAGCCTTTTGGGTGGCCAAACTCCCATGCTGACCAGCTTGCGAAGAGGAAAAATACTGATTCACTTTTCTGCACTTTGAATCCTGGTAGCTCTGCCCTCGATCTGCTCAGCTGGATTCAGAGGAAAGGCTGTGTCTCCAGCCAGCGTAAATCATGCCTCCTTCTGCCTGGCTCAATCTGTAAATGCCACCAGCCTAGGCTCGGTGTTTGCCTCCAGAGTAACCCCACGTGTGCAAGCGTCTCTCTGAGCATTACCCTAACTGGGAGAGTTATTCCCATGCAAGCTGTCCCCCTTCAAACACCTCAGTGTTCCCAGCAGGCTTGTACAGCTGCGGCTGCCCTTCCAGGGGAATTTCCTCAACAGTCTGTTGGGCTCTCCTAGATTCAGACCCCATCTTCAATAGATAACTCATACATAGATTATACATGTGTTAAACCAGAAGCTGGACAACTGATTCCTCATTCACTGTGGTTTCTCATCTAGCTGGAGCGGTGGCCATGTGTTACTGTGTCAGCAAACAATTCTTCATTAACTCAACTAGGCCAAGCTCAGATGCATGCCATTCCGCTGCAGGTTCTGCTATCCCAATTTTGGAATCAGAGCAAACCCTGAGGAAGCACAAGGTTTCTATGTCCATGGGCTAACCTCTGGGTTAGTCTGCCTTTGAACTTGTTCACCTGCACAGCCAGGAGCTCCTGTCAAGCCTTGTGTGGTAGGGCAGAGGGAGAGTGTTTCGCTGGAGTGTGCTGTGCTCTCCAGAACACGGCAGCTGTATTTCCTCAGCACTGTCTCTGTAGACTGGATCAATCACCACAACAGCTGGCTGAAGACACAGAACAAAATGAGGAGTTCACAGGCTTGTCAAAACTTAAGAATTTGATGTTTGGATGAGGTGCTGACAGACCCATCTCACAACTCTTCAGTAGCCCAGGCACTGTGCAGGCTGGCCCTGGGCCTCCTCCTCCTTTCCCCACTCCCCTGCCCAAGACTCCATTCCTTTTCCAAGAGGAAGATGAGTTGTTTGAGTTCTATTCTGGGGTGGAAGGTAACTAGATTTCATAAAGGGAGTATTGTTTACAGCCTAGTTCTCAGTGCAATACCACGCAGGCTGTGAATCTTGATCCAGGTGCTGCACACACATTCCATGCATGTCCCTGATTAGAGTAACCCCATTGTTCTGGGGCTCTGGTTAAACTAGGAAGAACTCAGATACACAGTGTTACGAACCAGGATCAGGTTCTATTGCAAAGATGGCTCTGAGCTCCTGAATTCCTCCTGTTAAATGGGATAGTTGGTTTCAATCCATTATTCATGACGCCTGACACAGCATTTGATCTCCAGTTCCACAAAGTTCAGGACTGTTCAGATGAGCCTTTGGTCCTTACTCATCTCCTTATGTGAGCTTCAGCCACCTATGATGTGATATTAATGACCAATTAAAAATGCCACTCATGTATGAATTAATAATAGGGATACTTGTTGAAAAGAGCAAGTGCAATTTTAGGACACTGTCAGATTTGTGGGGACTCTCAAGCAGACTTACATCATGCATGTAGCATGGATGTTAGGTGTAAGGTAGGGCTTTGTATAACAACGAGAATTTTGATGCATGTTCTGTGGAGGATGGGGTTCATAAATCAGTCTTTACATCAAAGGTACCAGTGGTCAGTGGGTCAACAGAGACAGCCACAGCTGAGAAGACCTAGGTTCAGCCTCTTGTCCCACCACAAAGTCATCCAGTGACAAGACAAACCACTCAGCTTCTCAGAACTATTTTGGTTCCTAGCTCCCACTGATCTTAATTAGTATTACCACAATATCCTTGAAGGTCTACACTTTCAGTTGCTTTCCCGAAAGGCAGTCAGCAAATCCATGTTTTCTTTTGAACTGCTCAAGTCCATGGTGGTCCTGTTACCAGGAAAAGGCCCACAGACGCTAGGACAGAGCACTGCATGCAGTCCTGCAAATGCAGACCTCCTGGGATGGCACAGCTAGAGGCAGCTCTGTGCCAGTAGCCAGGCTCTATCTCTGGGCAGCATGTGTCTGTGTCCTTCAGAAACAATGTTCTCACCCTTCCTTAGGCTCGTATCAGCTGCGGGATGCTGCAAGGTACGGCTCATGCTGTTCCCGCCTGGTGAGATAAAGCTCCCTTCAAAGTTCCAACTTTTTAAAGAAAATCTCACACCACATGCAGTGCGTCTGGAAGCTTCCACATTGTCTAGATTTACATGAGCAAAACTGTATCTGTATTTTCAGGCAATATCTTCTAAACATGTGAGCTTTAAAATACATTGGGGTTGTCAAAAGATGCCAGCAAAAAGGAGTGGTCACTGCAAGATGGAGCTGATGTTGTGGTTAAAGCACCTTTGAGACTTCAAGACAGAAGTGTATCTACCAGTACAAGACAAATAAGCACAATGCCTGTAACTGATCAGATTAGAGCATCACTTATTCCTATTTGGCCATTTCTTCATGTCCTGCCTGTTTGTTTCATAGTTTTCAGCTGCATACATTAACAAACTAGGAGGAACCCATTTTGGATCGCCATAGGGTGCTGACCTGGACTTTTGTTACTGGACTGATATCTGAAGCAAAAGATAAACATTTTTCTTCTGTAACAAGACGTCAGTTTGGCCCTTCAAATAGAAAATGGTATTTAGAGCAACAATGCCAGTTGGAGGTGGTGGAACCTGGATCTTCTGTGGTACATGTGCTCCACGAGAAAAAAACAAGGACATCCCATTGTCTTGATTTATGGAAAAAAAATATGTCCCTGGAAGAGATTAAATCTGCTTTTACTTAACCGCCAAAAGTGACCCAGATATTTTTATACCTAATCGGGTTCCTCTCCATTTATCATGAGGTTTAGCCAGAGTTGCAGGTCAAGCAAACAGCTTTGTGATGTGTGCCAAATGCAGACTGATATGGAGTCTTTGAAGTAAGAAATGCGAGCAATCTTCTCCCCACAGGCTTGGTCCTCTTGATGAGGAGATGCACAACTGACACATCACTCTTCAGCCCATTCTTGAGCACTTCACTGGTGTGTTAGCTTTACGGTAACTCTCAGCAATGAAGGGAATACTTACTCATTGTAACAAAAATCCGAATAGAGAAAGCAGAAAAAAATGAGTAAGTTTTACAGATCAGTTTTTAAGAGAAAGTCTGTCTTTGCTGAGAGGTTTGAGACTTCCCTTCTGAGAAGATGAAATTACTCTAGGTGAGCCCTGAGCTACAGAAACTGTTATTATTTTAATTATGCATAATATATTTCTGAATGAGGGCTGGCAAGATCAAACCCCAGAAATGGGGACCCCTCCAATTCATGCTTTTTTTTCTTGAGCCAACCCATCCACATCGTTATATTTTGAACGTTTGGGGTCCTTCTGGAGGAGGATCAGTTTGCTATAAGAAACCTCTCCATTTTTCACTGCAGGCCAGGATCAGCAGTGAGATCTGAGATCAAATGTGACTGTATTAACAGGGAGGAATATGCACAGCTGAAGTTTAGCTTCTTATACAGATATACAGATATATGAATGATCTGCAGTATTTGAATCCAGGTTTGGATTCATATGTTAAACCCTGCCTGAGTTGAGGCAACTGAGGTCAGAAAGGTCAGCTCTGCATCCTTGTCAAGCTAGGCTCCTGAATTATGCCACTGGAGTAAATTTTTAATGAAAGAACATAGGAAGCTTACTCAACATCGTGCCTTTGTAAGCTCACTAACCATTTCCTGGGTGACATATAGGACAGTATTTTCCACTGTCCCTTCAGATTGAAACACAAGGAAATTTTTCATCATTAAGCATATCCAGTGGGTGAAATGTAGTCACCCTTTCAGTCCTGTATCTTAGCCTTTTCTTGAAAGCTTGCAGGATACATTGCCTTTAATCCATGTTTCTATGCAGAGAAAAATCTCCATTTGCTGAAAACCAAGACCATCATAGACAAAGGGGACACATGCAGCCTTTGCAGCTCAACATTAAGAAGCATTTCCTGCTGTCACTGAAGAAACACTTGTGGTACTCAGGAGGCCATGAAAGTCCTTGTATTGACTTTAGTGAGTGGAGGCTGAAAGCCTGATCCTTTTCTAAACATAGGAAACCTTTCACTTACGTCAAAGCAAATATCTGCTTGTGAAACTTCTTAGCTAGCAGCTGGAGTAACACAGTGCCATGAGAGATTTGGTGTGAAAAAATGAGTGAATATCACATTTAGGATTTGGAGTAAGGTCTCGAAGATGCCCCTTAAGCACCTCTAATACTCTCTGAGGTGGTTTCTTAAGCTAGTTTCACTGTAGACTTTCTAAGTGAAGTAATAGAATTGGTGTCCACCAGCAGATGGTGCTTCTGCCCGAGAACTGTTTTCTTTCATGACCATTAAAAGAGACAGCTTCTCCCGTCATCACTGTAAAAGATACAAGGCAAAACATTGTCCTTTAGATCGTATAGATTCCATCATTTAGATCGGTCCTATGTATGCATTTCTGTCTACTCTTCCCTTACCTCCAATGTTGCTTTTCTTTAAAGGGCCTTTGATTAAATGGACAATTTTCCTTTTAAAAAATATCCTAGAGAAGGTCCTTGTTTAGCAGATGTGATACTAGGCTGAAGAACTTCAACGGTACGAAAAAGAGAGATGAGTGATGTTTCTTTTGCTCAGGATATCTTTCAGGCTAACTTCAGTGGAGATGCACAAAACCAGGCATGCAGTCTGTCCCTTGTAGTCTACCAACTCCCAGCTTCCCAAGGACAACAAACTGAAGTTTGTCAGCTCTGAAAGCACCTGGAGCAGATGAGGAGACAAACAGACGAATAAACACCCACTTGACTGCAAACTATTCTCCTTCATGTTTGTGGGACCAAACTGCTAAATTTTAGCTGAAATCTGGTTGTGCCTATTATAACTAATTTACATTAGGAACCTTGTACTGTTTTTTTCTGCCATTACATTAGCGGTAAGTACTTTAAAATAAAGATCCAGGATCACTCTCATTGAATTAGATAATACATAGTCACACTGCACCCAAGTAAGTGTCTTAAGACTTCTCTCCTCCATCATATAGATACCCTGATGGTCAGTAAATCTGGCCCTTTAATTCACATACCAGTGTGTGGGCCTAGTGCATTGTTGAATGTACCAGGGTCCAAGCTCAGGCACAGTGCTGCTTTTGGGCTGGAAGGGTGCTCCAAACACTGGACTGTGATGGAGGAGTGATGGTAATGGTAAATCTCCGCACTGCAAGTGTATGAGGTACGGTAATCCCTGCAGAAGAGCATAAAACAGGAGTTTGATTTAACATGTTAGACTGGAATACAAAGATTCCCCTTGTCCTTGAAAGCTCTTGACATTGATATCCAGACCTGCCTTTGGCAGCCTGTACACAGACTGCTGTGCTCTGGTGCCTCCATGCTGCTCTGGGCAGCTTTGTCCCCATCCAGGAGATACCAGCATGGGGACTGCAATTGCCCCACTGAGACAATGAGACCCAATCTGAATGATCTGGGCCAATGCAGAAGCAGGGCGAGGTACCAAGATGAGATGGAAATTTTGTGAACACATTCTTATACAAACCACAACGATCACATACTTACACACAAAAAGGTGTGTGCACTCCAGTTGTGCAGGTGTGCAGGCATTCTTGGGCCCTATGAAAAATCAGATTCATCTTAAAAGTGACTAAATTTTTAGGAAAATGATATTGTCTCCTCTTTGTTCCGTCTCAGAAATGTCCAGTGAAAGGCAGCAGCAGAAATGCTAAACTTATCCTTCTCAAAGAAGGTGCATTAAGTAACTGTACATTATATCGTTCTGGAGCTAAAAGAAAGCAGATCTAAAACGCATTTCCATGACTTTGGTGGGATAAATGTACATGCTCTGCCACAATACTTGCAGTGTACGTTCTTGGCCACCAAATTCACAGTATTTTTGAAATCTAAGGTGAATCAGAAATCCACAGCTATTCACTTCAGCTTTTACTGGAGCCTTCAATGGAGATGCCAGAATACAGTTTCTAGAGTGCGGGACACTAGCAGATCCAGGAGGTTAATTAATCAGATGGAATCCAATTAAAAGATTACTCTCTCATTCTCCAGATAGGGCGTTATATAGATGCACAAAATTATCTGTTGAAATCCCTCAGGCAGCTTACCCAGAATAACCTTCCTCTGGAACCACTCCAGCTCCCAGCAGAGGCTCTAGTTCAGGAAATCGTCTTTATTCAGAATAGCACTTAAGCATTTGCTTAAAGTTAGGCGAGTACGTAAGAGCCACTTCCAACAAGGCTGTACATAATTGCACCCTAGCTGTCTTCCTAAATTGAGATTAATGTCAATGGGAAGGTTCCAGCTGATTTTGGAAAGCTGGAAGGATGCTGCTGCCTTCTCCACAGAGTCGCTGTGCTTCTTAACCATGGGAATACTCACAGAGTTATGTAGTGCGTGGTACACCTCAAATCACACATTCTTTTGGGCCTGGGAGCCCTCTGGGGGTGTATGAAGATGTGTGGTCCAGCGGATCAGCAAGAGGAGCTCGTCTCGACTCCCAGCGCCTTCCTGGGGGAGCTGGTGCCAGACAGGGGATGACAGGGACGCAGCCCTACTGGGAGCAGGGTCAGCACGGGATCCCAAGCAGGCTGGGGCCAGGGGTGGGGTGCTGGGTCCCTCTGCATGCCACCTAACCCCACCCCGAGCCAGTGGCTGCTACGTGGTGCCCAGGCTGGGTATCAGGGAAGGAGCAGGAGAGGTGCTGGCACGGAGAAGGTGCGTGCGTGTGGGTGGCGTCTGCCGCTCCAGAGGCAACGGGGTTTCTGCTGGAAGCAGGAGCTGAACGCGGGCAGATTGCAAGGCCAGTTTGCGCAACTGGATTGCAGCCATATAAGCAAATGGGCCCAAGGTCAAGAAAGGCTGAGGAAATGTGCCTGGGCTCACGCAACATATATCGGGTTAAATAAGCAATTATTTCTTAACTCATGTACTGACATGCTTGTTTTCCTTCCTTGTCAGTGGGCTTGAAATGATCACTTTACTTTTTTGAGTTCTCAGGGTGATGTGAGGCCTCAGGATATGTTTTGGCCTCAATCACCTCTATGGATAGTTGTGCGTAAAACATAGACTTTTTCTGCCAAAATAAATATCAGTGTAATGTAACTTTCTCTGACAGTGCAGTTGGGCTCAGAAGATGCCATTGCATGAGGTTGTGTAGGGTGCTTGCTCTGGTTTTCTGTTTCAACAAAATGTTGTGAGCTGGCCTGTGCTTCTCCTTTCACTGTCACTGTGGGAAGAGTATCAACTGGTTCCATGATCACAGGACTCCATCTAAGTCCCAAGTATGAGGAATGAGCATCTCTACTAGGCTGTATCAACATCTACAGGTTGGGAAAAATCAACAGCACTTTTTTTAATGTGCAATGATGGATTGCATTAAACCCAAAAATACATAGCGGTTCTAGTCCTAACTCAAGATTTCTGCAAAATGCTGAGCTCCTCAGCAGGTTGCACCCAGCCGCACAGACCATGTGCTCGTACCAGCTAATACTGGCATGACCTATGCTGGGTCCTCTCCTCCTCTTCCCGCCTGTGCAGCATAATGTGGCACAGGCACTCCACAGGGGCTGCTGGTGCCTGGACTCCACCAGTAACAAAGCTGCTCAAACGCCACAAGACAAGAAGACCAGCTCTCAGATCTCTTATTTCCCAACATGGGAGGCAGAGCCACATGGACTCGTGTGGCTGAGGGCTGGCTGCTAGGCTCAAGTGGTGTGCTTGCTCACTAGCACCAAGGTTTTGAACATGGGGCCCTACCAGGTAGCACACCACCGGCTAGCAGCCTTCCTCTGCTGCTCCAGCAGCCCAGCAGCATTTGCCCCCAGGTACACGGGTCAGAAGAGGCTCTGGTGCACTCCTGGAAGAAGTGCAGTGAAAGCTGAGCTCGCACTGAGTGCTGCATCAGATAAAGCAGTGAGTTGAGCTTTGTTCTGTTCCTGCACTAAATATCACAGATTTGCACCCTGACTTGCTCTCTTATCAGGCTTTCCAGCTTAAGCTCAGTCTCTGCAAGCCCCAGGCTGTATCTTGGGGTCTTCAATCTATATCTCCTCCCAGCTTCCTAGTAAAGCACTCTAATAGCCTTTACAAACAGAAGGGATTAAAATACATAAGCATGTGTGTTCGTATGTAGGCATGCATTTGCACGTAGTCATATGGACGAAGGTGGAGTTTTAAACACAAAGTTGATTAACACGAGACTGTGCTTGTCGCAGGCACTTTCATTCAGCTCCCGTGCAAAAGGGACTTGCTTGCACTAGGCTCTGGACAGGGGGAGACAGGCATGCTATTTGGCAAGCACTTTAATTCCTGGCTTCTGCCAGTCACTGACTCCCAAGGGTACCCGCTGGGAAGGCATGCTGCTCCGCCAGTGCTTCCTCTCACAGCCTCCAAGAAATGGGGCAGGGGTAGGTAGCTACCTGCCAGACTTTCAAAGGATGTCTGTCTTAAGCAGAAGCATCTCATGGCTGTTCAGAAGGCACTGGTTAAGTGCACCTGGTAGGGGAGACATCAAGTGTGAGGTAAGAGTCTTTTACACGTGGCTGCAAGCTGGTTTAAAGCACAGCTTGTTGTCCTAGAGCGAGTGAAATTATCTGTGTAGATAAATCCACTGGATGCATAACAGATCTGCTGTAAGAATCTGCAGTGCTCAGTAATAAGAGGATATTCTTCCAACATAACTTGAAAGGCCCAGAAGTGTCTTGTAATTTTTCAGAGACCAGAGGGGGCTAGAATTTAATCCCTGACTTTAGTCCCTCTGTCTTCTAAACAGCATTGCTTTAAAACGTGTCTTGATACATATCCTTGCTAAGGAGTCGCAGCAGTGCTCCTGGATAAATGGTTGAACTCTCCTGCTTGTGTGAATCAGACCACTTGTTTTGCTGAGGAGTTATGAAAATGGGTGATTCACTCATATGTGCCACTTCTCAGCAACAAGTCTCTAAGTCTGCAGACACGAATTAACAACACCAAGCCTTGCAAAAGTGAATATTGGCAGTAACTCCAGTTCCAGTTCAGGCTCTCCTTGCTCCATTCCATCCAAATTCCCCACTGGCCTCTGTGGACTTCACTTGAGCCAGAAGTGCAGAACTGGCCTGCTTACAGCCTGGGCTGTGCTAGAGGGGCAGCCCATGGGAGGGCAGGTACCAAAGCTGGCTTGAGTACCCCTGTACCTCTGTCCTGATCCACCCCTCAGCTGTGGTTCTATGCTCCTGCCATCAAACTCAGGGCTGAAGCCCACTCTGGAGCATCAGTGGGCTACAACAATGTAAGGAAGGATGTCTGTCCTGGGTCAGACATGAGCCCACCTAGCCTTCTGTGGCAAGAGGGACACCCTGGCACACAATCACCCTGAGGGTGGCAGGTTGTGATCTCTCTTCTGAGCCCTGAAGAGCCTCCTAGAAAGGCTCTAGATGCTCCCCTGCTCTCCCCTTTTGTTTCACCTCATCCTATATGAAGCTCCATCAAGTCGTGGCACCCTTCCCCCAAGAAGAGGAGGTTTGACAGGAGTGTTCTGATAATCTTTACATCCTTCCCTTTGTTTTCTCTGTTGTCCACTGAATAGGTTGATTCTTACATGCTTTTTTTTCTTTTCTCACTGTCCTCTTTTCTGCCTCTCCTTCCCCCTAACCAGACAGGGTGGGGAGGTTTTGTTAAGTGAAGAAATCATTGACAAACCTGGAAGCCTAAGAAATAACATAAAAGTGGGGCAAGCATGTAGTCACGCTTCCCCAGAATAATCCTCAGGAGTCTGCTGTGACAGAGCATGACGTCTTTTTACTCAAATGCTCTTGATACATTTTTCTTTTCTGAATCAATCTAATCACTTTTGAATGCTTGCCAGCTAGTAGCATCTATAGCGTCCTGTGGCAAGGAGGTCCACAGCTTAGCAGTGCACTGTGTGAAGAAAGAAGGGACAAGTTCCTTTGGTGAAGACTTAGAGACTCGGTCAGGATCTGGATCCAGCTTACAGGCCACGCTCCGTGGTTAGGATACAAAAGGAGAAGGAGCAAGAGTTGAAGACACCAGTGTTACTGTGGACATTCAGCCCCACCAGAAGCTGTGAGCTGCCCTGCCCAGAGGAGCTGTTGCAATCAGTGACCTCTGTCAGCGTGACGATGCCCTGCCAAACCCATGGCCTGTTGCTGTAACTACTACTCTCCCTTCCCTCTGCTTTATGAGGGCAGGACTTTGCAATAAAACATGGTTTCAGCAAGGGTGCCTCTCACTGTTCCCATTCCCCAGAAAATCCTCAATACTAGCAGCTCACTCTCAGGGAGACTCCAGGGTCCAGTGAATTCGGTTGTGAGAAATAGCTTTTTGCTAGAGAGCAGGTGTGGCATGATGCTTGCTACCATTGTGTATCTGTGCTACAATTTCTGTCAACTGCAATCCTAAACAGAACCTCAGGTCAGCTTGTGGCTAAAGCACACGCCTTCAGCCCTCTCACACCACCAGGGGTCTGCCTGGCCTGTCTTTGGACACCTTGCAGGGAACTGGGGAGAACATGTAAAGGGCTGCTTCATTTCCACAGCCAAGGCACCTAAAGAGCCAACACACTCAGAAAGAAGAAATGTTCATCTGTCATCATGTTGAGCTGTGGACACCACTGGAAATCAAATTGAGGTCTACGTCTTACGCTGGGCTGACTTATTCTGTCTGTTAATTGAACTGCACAGCACAACCTTCAGTCAGTCTTTAGCTACACAGATAATGTTTACAGGAGCAAATCCCAGCACAAAACCAAATGAAACCAAACCCAACATTTGAGGCTGATAGATCATGATGCCATTTTATTTCCAGGACCAGGAATGTAGCTGTCAAACGTATAAGCATCAGAGCTGTATAGGGGCTCACAGCACAGAATGCCCAGATCCCACGCTAGGTGGGGACATGAGGGACAGTGGTACCTCCATACCACTGCTGGTGCTCGTTCAAACCACTGACGGCAAATGGTTTTCAGAGACACTTTGTGGAAGCAGAGGGCAGGTGGGCACAGCCAGTACCTCACTGTGTGCGCTGCCCTGGGTGACAATTATACTCCCCATCCAACTCTTTACTACCATCTGTCCAACTCTTTAACTGCTCTGGCTGAGCTACTGATTGCATTTCTCCATGAAGGCCCAGCAAGCGTGGGCAAGGAGCAGAGGGCAGCTATGTTGGGTGTTACCGAGTGCGCTTGTGCATGCAGGAGGGGTGTGCATGTGTCTGCAGAGCTTTGTGGTGCCCACCTACAATCCAGCAAGCAACTGGCCTGCAGTTTCCCAACCAAAGGATAGATTCAGATTACTCTTGTTAAGAGCAAGACTGCTGCTGTCAGATATTACAATTAACTTTACCTTTCACGACACTGGCCTTGAGCAGGACCTTGCCTTCAGACAGCCACAGGTGATGCACAGCAGTTCAGATGCAGGCAACAATATTCTAATTACACATGAAAGTATGGTGAAAATCCACTTAATATTTAGCAGGGAACCTGTGTGAGCACTTCAGGATTCTCTTATTCTCTGAGGGACACACAGACATGCATTCGAGGTGCCACATCTTATCTTCCCAGCCAGCTGGATGCTGTCCTCATGCTGTGGCAGTGTGAAGAGGTCAGGCTGGGAGCTGGCAGCCTGATCTGCCTTTCAGGAGCTCTTAGGCTGCATGGGCTTCAATGCGGGTGGGGTTTCCACACGAGAGCTGACCTGCCTGTGCTCAGGGGCACACCATGGTGGTAATGGGCATGTGGCCATAGCATGTGGCCCTTGTTTGCCCTACCCTGTTGTTAGCAGGCAGCAGGGATGCAGTGCCACCAGCTGCTGCGCAGTTTATCAGTGGTGCACGTAGGTACCATCCCCATTGCCTGTGCTGGGAGTGGAGGTCACTCAGCAGCTCATGTTCTCCAGGGGATGGCTTTTACCTGCAGCGTGTTGGATGCTTCCCTTAGCATCTGTCCCCAGCAAAAGCTGTCCCTGTGGTCATTGCTCGGAAAGGTGGGGGTTTTTGCCATCTTGCTTTCAGAAGGGTGATCTCAAAGAGGCTGAGGAGTGAATTTCCTTAAGCCACTAGAAGCTAAGCATCAGACATGGTGAAATATTAGTGTTTGCTTTTTCATTGAAATGCTATGTGGAGGCAACATCCTTATTTATCCTCTAAAGCTTTTGCAACAGCAGCACGTAAAACCATAGCAACAAAGCTGAATGATCGCAGTCTCTGCCTGCAATTTCTCCTGTTTCTGCCTAATTTCTCCATCCCTGCAGCTTGGGCTGAGGGGAGGAGTGCATTTTTTGGTAGGATGGCAGGTGCCAGTATCTCAGTTGTAGTGCAGTCCCGGCACCGGACACAGTCAGAGCTCAGAACTCAACTTGTTCTGCCTGGTTGTTTTTTGTCAAGCATTCAGGGTTGAGAAACTGCCTAGGCTGGAGTCTCTCGCTGTCAAATGCATGCTGATACACTCTTTTCTCAGGGGCACAAAGGGTTTTCCTCACAACCTTGCTATGCTTGTACTACTTAACAAAACACGGCTAAAATTCACTTTATTTCTGAATGCTTTTCCTCTCACTTCAGTGATGACTGGAAAATATTGTTTTGTCAAACATATTTTTATTTAGTCACAAAGGACCATTCTAGGTGTCCCTCTCCACTGTCTGCACTCTTTTCATTGCTTCTACACAAGCTATCAAGGACCATGCATCCTGTTGTGGGTCTCTGATGTGATGAGGGAGCGATCTTCAAACACAGAGTTATTCTAATATTTAGATAGTTTTCTATCAACTATGAACATTTTTGGGGACAGCCTGTCAAGATCCCTCTGAACAGCAGCCAACCTTCCAGCAGAACAGCCGTTCCTCTCAGCTGGTACCCATGCCAGACCCTATATGAAGGGATGGGGGTTAATACTTTTGCAAATGTACCCAAAATGTTATAATATGTGATCAAACTGTATAACATGCAATTAACTCTCAGTGTCTCTCAGAAAAACAGAACACCCCAACCATTGAACCACCAAATGTATTTACCATTGAGAAGACAAAGGACCAAGAAAATAGGCTAAGAATGAAACCTTTAAATGCTGCTTCCTGGAAGACGGAAGAACAGTCACACAAGAAATAAACAATTGCAATAGGATTCCCTCACTTGAAAAGAAAACCCAGCTTGTACAGGGCAAGATATCAAAACTCCCAGTTGTGCTGAAAACCATACCCTTGAGACAAAACAATATACAAATTCTGACTCCCTTATCCCGGGAAAGAAAATAACATACGTCATGCAAGGGGTGAATGCAGAAAGCAAATGAAACCATTACAATTTGCTTAGAGGAATGGCAAGCAGAGGCAAAAGAGTTAAATGTGCGAGAGGTGGAAGTCAAAGCTCCTGGAGAGGTGGTAGCTTACACAGGCTGACCCTCTGCAGAGCCTTGGCATATGAATGCAAGAAATGGGTAAGAGACCTGGAAGCACAGCTGCAAAATCAAAAAGAGGCAATATCTTTAGTTACCAACACTGTTATGAGAAACCAGAAGGAGCTGGAAAGTGCCCCGAGATGCAGTAAAAACTTGATAATAAAAATCAACGTAAAGAAACAGTTCAAACTTAATTAATAGATGTCATCTTGAGTAATCTTAAGAGGAAAGGTTTCAGCACCCACAGTTAAAGCCAAACTATAAAAACCTAATGGCCTTGGTAGGTCTTTTTGTTTTACAGGGTGATTCACTGACAGACAACAACTTGAAAAACAGCAGCCAGACCCAGGGATAGAACAGTTGATTGCACTTATGTTCTTTCAAGCAAATGTGTAAATACCAGAAGGAATCTAGGAGGGCTATCAAGAAGGTAAAAAGTTTAAAGCAGTGGGGAAACTAATTAAATGCTATCAGCACTCTAAGTATCAGTAGTTAGCAGCATAGCATATCAGTAGTTAAAGGCTGAGAAGATTGTGGGTTAAGTCTGTGTGTATAAAGGTTTATGTCTGTAAGGCACAATGAATAATATGATATTATGATTTAACCAGAAGAAATACAGCAGGAAAATTACATAGGTACATATAAGAGGATAGTAGTTTCCAATAACCACACTCAACAGCTATATTCTTTTGTTTCCAAGAATTAACCATATAAAATTCATCATACTAAGTAATGAACCCTATAATTCATGAATTATGTACAGTTAGTTTCCTTACTTGAAAGAAAAGGAAGGATTAAGAAGATGGCAAAAGCTGTGTATAAATATATCAGCTGCTGATTCAAAATGAAATGTAAAGTCTGTCTGTTTACTGTAGAGAATACAGGAAACAACTGATGGAGGATTGGAAAAAAGTGACTGGGTATACTGGAAGCTCCCATGAGGGGAAATGTCTGGGGAACAAAGATCACTATTAGTAACATTCTTCTGTTAATCTTATCTTCTGAAGGAAACAGACAACTGAGCACCCCATTCCAGTCCTATAGATACTGATCTATGTATGTTATGTGTATGCATATTTGCGTTTATTTATGACTATCCCTCGATGTGTTTACAACAGATATTGCAAAATGTTGGGATGACTTTCTAATGAATTCACACAAACACTCCTATGAGATCTGGCTCTAATCACAAGATCTTCAGTATGTCTGCTACCTTCTTCACCATCTCACCAGTAACACTAAAAAGGGATTTGTAAAATAGTCAACAACACTAAACAGTCACAGAAGTGTTATCAACCATGAAGGTTATGAACAATCGAACATTGTTCTGTTCTGAGCCTATTGTACATCTAAAAAGAAAACATCTTCCTTGAATGGTGCCTTCAAGACCACAGGGCTATTACATGTAAGAATACATCCAACTGTAAGGTTGTTAATACTAATTGTTAAACACTGTTTATGTCTACTTTGGTGTACATCCTGCTGATGACAACACCCTGTCATGGGATGGACCCACCTGCTCCACAACACCTGGGAGGCAAAAGCAGATGTTGCCACAGCACTGCCTCATCAGTGAATGGTCAGGTGCTGAGATGGAGCTGACACTCATTTCCTTGATTCTCACATAAAGCCCAGTATCTAGATCTGCTATGGGTTATCATTTACTCTCTCACCCACGACAGTGGTCCAGCTAGTTCTGGAGTCCACACATCTGCTCCGTATCTCTCCAACCTGGCTACGAGGATATTTTGAGAGACCATGCTGAAACCTTGCTAAAGCAAAGGTAAACCACCACTACCACTCTGCCTTCACCCATTGAAAGAGTCTTGCCATCATCTCAAAATAGAAAGGAATCAGCTTGGTCAGGCACAATTTGCTGTTGGTAAATCTATACTGATTATTTCAAATCACCTTTTGTTTTCCACATGCCCGATAATGGCTCCCAGAAAGGTTTGTCCCTTAATCGTCACACGGTTTGAGGTGTGGTTGATCCTCCTTCAGCTCCTGGATCTTCATTGCCACTCTTGGATTAGAGACAGGAGGCTCAACCAGTCATTCCTACCTGTCTCCACTGAGATCAGGAGCATTTTGCTTAATAAGAGTCTCCATTTGGGAGACTAATATTAAGGCAGTCACCTTTCCTGCCCAAGACTGCCCCTCCTTCTTTTTAACCAGTTCCACACTGCCTGTCCTTGATCACACATTGCTATAAAGACTAAGTGAACCCTGGGCAAATGTGACCTTCAGGGGGACACGCAGCAGAATGGGATTATTCAAGCACTCTTCTGGTGTGGTTGAGAACAGAGTCGACGATTAAATTTAATGGCTGCTTGACAACATACGGTTCTCTTATACATGTAGGTATGCCTGTGCGTGTGCGTGCATGCTGGCAAGTATTGGCCAAACGGGACTGGCCAGGAACAGATGGTAGAAGAGATTGGTTGAAAGAGGGGTAAGTCCTTTCACCCCGTAATTGGCAGGCCAGAGCAGCAGTTCCCAAGCTACTCTGCTTGGGGGTCTCCAGGACTATGTCTCCTGCTGTATTTCCACAGCCAGGCTCACAGCCCTGCAGCTGGGAGCTCCTCTGGTGGCTCCAGCTGACTTTATCCAGCCAGGACCAACCACGGCACGTCTCTGGATGTGCAGCACAAGAGGCTGGGCTTGCTGTGGTCCCTCTGGCCTTCAGGTTTCATCAAAGCGAAGAGAAGCAGCTTGTCAGGTACCTCGACTTCCAGGGGCTGAGCTGAGGGCACGTGGGAAACCGCCAGAAAGAGCAGGGGATCAGAGAGGAAATGCTGCTAGCAGCTCGCCCCCGTGCTGGGAGGTGTTCAGGCACAGAAAAACATCCAGAAGAGATGACGGCAGTAACCATGACAATGTCAGCAGCACGGTACTAGAAGGGCTTCCTCAGGGATTAAGACTTTTACGTACCACGAGCATATCTCCCTTTTTTGTGATGTGTGCTGTCGATTCAGTGGTTAGTCCATGTTCACCTTATCTTCCTCAAGGCAGAGCTATCGGAGAAATTGCTTTCCCTGCAAATCGTTTAGGCAGGACTACCTGTAAAATGAAAATATGTTCTACAGAGAGTCTGACCCAGCCCATGTGCTTGTGGAGCACTCTGCATCACAATCCCACCCCAGTCCCCTTCCCTTGGATGTCCCCATCATAGCAGGAACTGCTCTGATGCACTCTGCTGTTTTCTAAGCTGTGACTCAGAGCCTGTCAGTTAGGTGTCAGCATGTGCTATTTGCTAGAAATAAAATCAACATTAATTAATTCTGCCCTTTTTTCTAAAATGATTTTTTTGTCTTTTCCTGCTCCAGATCATGAGTGAGGTGTACACAGAACAGAGCTTAGAGAAGCTATTCCTGGCTGTGTCTGAGGACCTGCTCCTCATAGCAAGGGCTTCATGGAAGGGTTGGTTACTAACAAGCATGTTCATGGTGGAAGAAAAGGAAAGGAAAATCACGTGGGGAATCCAGAGGAAAGGGAGAGAAAGACGGAGCTTATGGCAAAGGACAGGGGAAATACGAAATGCAGGAAGGAGAAAGAACAGAGGAAAACACAGAAGACCTAAATTGCCAACCTCCCAGGGGAAGCAAAGGAGCAGAAAATTCTTCCCTTTGGGTGCTGAGCAGCCTGGCAGGTCTTTTGCAATGCCTGCTCAGTGCTCAGCCTCTCGTGCCCCTATCAGCCAAAGGAATTATTGTCATTATTATTATCACCATTATTTGTAGAGCTCACCTTTACTCTTCTTCTGTCTGGGTCAACAAAGATCAAGCTGCATCAATGCTCACCTCTAAAAAGCACTACAGGGCTCTTTTACAATATATGAAATTGCAGTAAGAAGCATAAAGAGTAGTACTCAGCATCTGACAGGATGACTGATGTAAGCTGTCAGCCGATATTTGACTTTCCAGGTGAGATTAGATTTAGCTTTAAATTTAAGATAAACATAAGGGGCACAGCACAAGGCACTCATTTAACAGACGCTGCTTATAGACTTGTGTAGCCTAGAGGCAACTTAAAGTTTAAGATATCTCTGCTCCTTGAGAGTATCATCATATTATCCAGCGGAGTTTTAAAATCCTGCACGTTACTGTGAAACTCATTGCAGAAGGGCACAGGAGAGGTAAGTTTCTGTTGGCAATTCTTTACTTCCTAATGAAAAAGCATAGTCATTTTTGTTCTGAATCAAAGAAAAAGCAGAGAGACTTTACACGCAAAAAGAATCAAGTCAGTTTGTATTTGTTTTTTCTCATAGCTTGCTTAATTTCATTAGATTACCTTTATCCCCTGTGCGTGAGTGTGTGCAAGTGTATAATTGCAGACAGACGTACATGCGCGTGTACCTGCGTCCTTCTGTGTGTGCATGCCTGTTCTGTGCACACTGATATCACAAGGCTGGTCCAACAAGCAGAGCAAGGTAGTTTGATGAACTCCTGTTGGAAAGACATTACAATTTCCCACAGGCTGCAGTGAGTTCATATTTGCTTGAAGACTGCACTGAGATTGAGTGATTTTTTGGTGGAAACTTCACAACACATTGTAGGGCTTGGTTGGCCTGTAGCGTTGAAGGACAGGTGTCATACAGGAGCATCAGAGTGACATGTTGTAGCAGACCCTTCGCTTTTCACAGGCTGGCAGGCTGCAATCCACTCATACCCTTCTCTACCTAGGAAAGGCAGAAAAGGACAGTGGCTTTTCTCCGAGCTTCTTGAGAGCTCCTGCGTCAGTAGGGAAGGCAGGATGTTTCAACCCTTGTAACGTAGCGCATGGGGCCCCACATTCACTGATCTTCACCAAAGTCTATCTGGCTTCCCACAGACCAAAAGTGACCTGGGTGAGGAGATGAGTAAGACCTCCTTGGGTCTCTGAACATACTGAACCACTCAGAGATGGGGATTCTGAGCTGATCTAAAATTGGTATCACATTTTCATGGGCAAGTGGCAGGTGTTATTATTTAATTGTCATCATGCAGATTAAAGAAACCCATGTTAATGTTTTAGTAGAGATATTTGATAAAAATAAGCATCATTTTGTCTTTAGTAACCATAACTTGCAAGGATGGCTGAAATGCGAAACTTCACTTGGGCGGTAGAAGATATTTTCAAGGAAACCTTCCTCAATTACATGAACAGCTGGAGGAAAAACATGACGGAAGCGGCAGATGAATTGCAAGCCAAGGTTAATGCTGAAAACTTTGACTACGTTATCCTTTATCTGATGGTGATGATTGGGATGTTCTCCTTCATTATTGTGGCGATCCTGGTGAGTACTGTGAAATCCAAGAGGAGAGAGCACTCCCATGACCCCTATCATCAGTACATCGTTGAGGACTGGGGCGAGAAGTATAAAAGCCAGGTCCTGAATCGAGAAGACCTGAAGTGTGTGATTCATGAAAACTTTGGTGCAAGGGACAAAACAAACCCTGGATCACCTTAACTTGTTGGGAATGCCAGTAATGAAGAAATCATTAAACCATATGTAGGGAACTCACTGGAATTACAAGTAGCTGTGAAACTGTTCATTAAGTTAATGGAGAGGCCAATGTGGAACACAGTGCTGAGGAAATCAACAACACTGCTGCCCATGAGGACTTTGTCACAGCTGCTCGAAGAACACCTGAGAAAAATGCATAATTGTGCTTTGCTTTGATATTAAGTTCTTCAGGAAAATAAAACTGAGAGAATGAATAACTTGATTTCTTTTTAGCATTTTTGAAATGCAGAAGTAGATCTGGATGTTTCCACCTCAGAATAACTGCGAGTTAGTAGTTTAAAGCGCTTATTTAGATTCAAACTGCATGACTTAAGCCCATCTTAAAAATAACTTGAAAATGTACAGTAAAATATCAAAATCTCTACCTATTGACTGAACAATGTGTTATGGTATGAATCGTAGGAGGTAACCTATACCTACACACACTCATGCCAAACTATTTTTTTTATGATACGGCTCCCATTTTGATTTCATTATTTATTGGCAGCAAAGACTGACTTATGGTCATCTACCAAGGACTGTTTCATAGCAGAAGAGCTGCTAAACTAGAAGTCTCATCTAGGAGCTTGTCCTGGCTGTCCAGGGCAGCTTCCAGAGGTTCATCACCTGTCTTCAAGTCCATAGCTGGCCAAACTATCTCTTCTGCTGCTACTTGGTTCTCCAGAGCAATCTGTCTATCTGGGATGCAAGCTGGGTGATGGAGGCACTGGTTACATCCCATCAGCCAGGGCTCAGTGTAAACCACAGAAATCCTACCTTGTGGCTTTCAGAGGAGGGACTTCTATAGCCAGCTATCAAAGCTGTCCCATTGCTGTGCTTCCTAAGTGTTTCCCATGTTTGCTACTGGTTTGCACTGGCTGGCAAATGGGTTTTCAGGGTAGTTTATCTTCTCCTGTGCTGCTGAAGTACCACAACACTGGCTCTCAGGGAATAATCAGAAGCAGAACTGGTGATGCTTCTAGGATTAATACGTGCTTCCTTTTGTAAGACTCTGGGTTTAGCTCCGATTCATGTTGCCAGACTCAAATCACTCAAGCTAAAAGCTCCCATGCTGGCTGTCTATCGTGGGGGCTTGTTGTTTGTTTTCAGAAAGTTTTGGCTGAAACACTTCATCCATGTCTGGCACCGCATTTCTGGCAATTTTGTTTTGCTGATGTTAAAAAGAAATGAAAAAGAAAATGGCTGCTTTTGTTGGGAAGCTTTGGATTGTTTTGGAGACTGGTCCTGAGACTGGGTGCAGCAGATGCTGCCATGGTCCAGATGTGCCTTTTGCTGGCATGGTAATAAGCCTTTGAATAACCTCAGTCCGCGAGGGCTGAGGAAGGCTTGTCAGGTCCCGGCACAGCCTTCTGGTGAGCCACTCCCCACCCAGCATGCCCCCTTTCCTCCCACTGTCCCTGGGTGGCCTGTGGGTGTCTGCCAGCCCCACTGCTCTTGCCATGGCTGTGCTCCACGTCCAGGCTGTGGGACCTGGGCCCATACTTTTTAGCAGGGCCTGTTGCAACAGGACAAGGGGCAATGGTGTTAAACTAAAGGAGGGGAGATTCAAGCAAGACATGAGGAAGAAATTTTTTCCAATGAGGGTGGTGAAACACTGGCCCAGGTTGCCCAGAGAGGTGGTGGATGCCCCATCCCTGCAGACATTCCAGGCCAGGCTGGACGGGGCTCTGAGCAACCTGATCTAGTTGAAGATGTCCCTGCTCACTGCAGGGTGTTAGACTAGATGACCTTCAAAGGTCCATTCCAACCCAAACTATTCTATGATTCTATGACCTTCCTTACCCTTGGGGTACATACATTGTGCTGCACCAAGCAGCTGGAGGGACACTGTGGCCACCTGGGCCTGGCGCTATGGCCATGGCCACAGAAAGCCTCTTTTGGCAAAGGCACAGGCGGAGGAGCACCCTTGGAGAACTTGTCCAGGTGCACCAGCATCCCCAGAGGCTGCTCGACCCACTCAGCCCCGCTCCCCACCACAACCAGGCGGCAGCCCCCGCCTCTCGCCCGGCCCCGCTCCCGGTGCCTGGCAGACGGACCCGGGCTGCTCTGCCCGCAAACCTTCACCCCGGGACATTAGAGAATTGCTTGACCTCAAAATTATTATTATTATTTTCGTGGAAGAAACGTGGCTACTCTCGGCTCCGGCCTCAGGCGGCAGCCGGGACACAGCGGGTTGGCTGGCGAGGCGCCCGGGCGAGGCGGGGGGACCCGGCCGCTCCTGCCCGGCCCCGCCGCTGCCGCTGCTGGGAGATGTAGTTTGTCGGGGCCTGCGGCCCGAAGCCATGGCCGCCCCGTGAGGTAGGAGACGCGTTTCGTGGGCCTTGCCCCACACGCCTCCTTGGCGTGGCCGCTGGCGGGGGACGGGGGCGGAGTGGAAGCGGAGGCAGCGGGTCCAGGTCCGGCAGGAGCGGGGCGGCGTCCCCGCGGCCCGGCCTGCTCAGCCCGCGGTGCTGCCTGCCCTCCGGCCTGCTGCCTGCCTGCTGCCTGCCAGCTCCAGCACCCCCGGCTGCCCCTCAGCCTTCTCCTGCCCCCCTGCCTGCCCGCTCCTGACCAGCCTGCCTGCCTTTGCCCGTTCCTCTGCCCCGCTTCCTTGCTGCCCTGCCTGCCGCCCTGCCCTCCCCTGCCTGCCACCCTGCCCGCTGTAAGGAGCCATTGAAGGAGGGATGTTGTTTTTACAACTGATCTGGCGCCTGACCCCAGGCGGGAGGAAGGACTGAGAGACATCAGACTATGAATCCTTAATGTAAAACGAAGTCTCTTTGAGCTAATCCCGGAATGCAAACTGATGGCTGTATTTAAAAAGCTAATCGAGGGGGAAGGGTAGGCAGAGAGCCAGGAATCCATGCTTTAAATCGATAAGGGGAAGGGGGTTGTTGGAATGAGACAGATGAGATATGCAAACTGAGGCAAGTGTTAGGTAGTCTGTAAACCCTGCAGTACCAACCGGTGGGGAACAGGGGAGGGAATTTGTGGCCAGGATTTGGGGGAAGATATAAACAGGGGCTTTTTACCCTATTCTGTGTGCNATTCTGCGTGCCTGCCACTGGGTAGAACACCTGGTCTTGCAAAATTGTTAATAAAATATGCTTTGCTGAGAGATCCTGCCTGGGTCTATCATTTTGGCAAGGCAATCGTTTCCTACACTTGCTCCCTTGCAATAGCCCGCAGCCCCTCGGCTGCCTCTCCCTCTGGGTAGAGGGAGCCTGAGGTTTAGCGGCTGCTGGAGACACGCTGGCACGGGCAGGCCTGGGTTGGGTATCTCCATGTGGCTGCAGAGCACAGTGTGCAGCTACCTGGCACTGCACCGTACTTGTAGAATCATGGAATCCTTTTGGTTGGAAGAGACCCTCAAGATCATCAAGTCCAACCATAACCTAACTCTAGTACTAAGCCATGGCCCTAGGAACCTTGTCTAAATGTCTCTTAAACACCTCCAGGGATGGTGACTCCACCATGTCCCTGGGCAGCCTGTTCCAATGCCTGACAACCCTTTCACAGGGTTCCATGAATCTTCACGTGTTTTCTTAAACAGAAATCAAGCAAATAAGTAAGAAAGAGGGATCTGAAGTTATTATTTTTTGAAAAAAAAAAAATTGTTTTCTTGAAGGTTGCTGCCTGTGCTGGGCAGTGGTGCTGTAGGGACCGGGAGGGGTGGTAGAGGCAGAGCTGGGGTCAGAATGGAGACAGGGGAGGCTGCCAGCCCAGGAGACCCTCCTAGGGCGAGGTGGTGGGAGCAAGCAGGGGTCTGCAGCTTGCAAGGACCCTGGGAGATGGCTGAAATGCTGCTCTGGGACCCACAGTGGAACAGTCTGATGTGCCACTGACATTTTTGGTTTTGATTTCATTGCATTTTGATTCAGGCACCGTGACTGATTCATACCATCTGCTTTGTTCTTATTTTGTAGAGTCTGGAGCATATGAGGATCTGCCAGAGGAATCACTAATATTTTCATTTCTGCGTCTTCAGGTATGAAGGAAGATCTCATATGGCTTTATGTTTTGGATGTTCCTTGAGCTGGTGTGAGTTTAGGAATTACCTTATTGATGTCACTAGTATAAACTGAGTGATTAAGCAGGTCTTTCTGTGGAGTGATGTCTTGACTTACCTACATATATGGGCTGTAAATGTGCACAGGTCTGAGTGCTTCTGACTTAATGAATCTTGTGGCAGTGGTTTGTGCTGGATTCTTACTGCAGCAGCTCTGGGTCACAGTTGCTTCCACTGTGTTTCTCTGCAGCCTTTGGGCTTTGCCATATTACTATGTTTTCCCATGATACACTAGTCTTTTTTTTGAGGAGGCCTGATCCTGTCTTGTAGATGTTTAGGCTGATGCACAAAAAGCAGGTCATATGTAGAGGTGGGTCTTACAGTGACTGTTCAGGTGGAAAGCATGCATTTTGCTTCTCCAAGTATGTGCATTGAAGAAATCAGCAATAAGAGACAGGTGGAATGAAACCCCTTTTCTGGCTCAGGACATACTTAGCCATCACTCCATTTTAGATGCAGTCAGATAACTCTAGTAACTTGCTGCTTTCCAAGACCTTGTGGCCAGTAACTTTTCTAGCTTTTCACAAAGTGGATAAAATGGAGTTGCTCAGAAATCCCCAGCAGACAAAAGAATATCTCGAGTCTCATTTTGTTGCATAGATGGAGTTACTGGCAGTGAGAGTGAGACTTTCAGCCAAGACAACTCAAGTCGGTTTGTGAGTATCCAGATGCCTGTGTAGCTGTTTGCTGCTGCGTGCAGGCCAGTCGATACTCTGCTGCTGCACGAGCAAACAATGGTGCGAGTGGCTGGACTGTGTTGTGGTTGCTGTGGTGGACTGGAGCTGTAATTCTGTGGGTGAGAGACCTGGATTTAATTCTGTGCTCCACCGCAGACTTCCCATCTGACTGGTGCCCAACTCCTTAGTCTGTCTGGGGTGGTCTGTGTTGCACAACAAAATGTTGTGCAGAGATCCTGCAGCTGGTATCAGCTGAAGTGTAGCTCGGGGACTTGGTGCAGCCCTCCCTGATGGCTGTATAGCCCTGCTGAGGACATGAGCCTCTGGGCTGTGTTGGTGACTCTTTCTGCCTGCTCTGGACCCAGAAGACCCCACAGCACCTGGAGAGTTGCTCATACAGCGCTGAGGTCTGAGGTACGGGCAGACCCTCCCTTCTTTTCCCATCTGCAGTAGTTTGATCTGCTCTGTAGGGGAGGTCTGAGTGTAAATAGGGTAGTGATTGTGAGGTGTAATCACGGCAGAGAAGAGTCACTGATATGTGTGAGAGTGATATCATTTTATCCCTACGCTGCAGAAGAGTCTACAATTACATGATGGATAGTTTATGAAGCATCTGTCACAGAGTCTCTGCTAGGGCTTCAGGCAGAGACTAGTGCTCTTGTTTCTCACGTGGCTCAACACGAGACCTTCTTGCTTGTCAGTGAAGGTAATAGTGACCTTCCGTGGGGCCCAGTCTCTGTTCCCAGTAGCGCTGTATTTGTTAAGGGAGCTTGCATTTTCCTAGGGAACGAACAATGCCTGACTGTAGTTGTGTTCTGAACTCCTATCTGTGCCTTATCTGCTTCTGAAAAGGCAAATATGAAACTTCAACTGTTTATTTGCCTGCTTGCGTTTAAGATATCACAACCTTGAAAGTAATGTCTGAGCTTTTTGCTTTTGAATTGACGATGTCAGCGCTAACAAATGTTGTTTTTCAAATTTAAAGTGAATCCTGCCATTTTCTCTTGTTTTCCCACTTTCTTCTCTCTGCCCAATGCCCCAGCTCCACCTGTTTTTTCTGTCCTGGGGTTTCAGCTGTTTTCAATAAGGTCTGGATCAAGATGGAGACTGGAAGAGTCAAGAGGCAAATTGGGAAGTCCCTGACCACTGAAGGCTGGTGACAAGGTGTGGGAATACAACATGGAGAGACTGGTGGCTTCCATGCTCAGTTCCAACCGCAGAAGACACTGTGAGGACAGACCATCAGAAGTATCAGCTGTCACGGGAAACATTTTGGATCAAAACAGCACTCTTCAGAACAAAGGGGGAGTTTCTTTACTTCCCATCCTTTTTGACTTCAGTGCAGCTGCTCCTGGTGGATACACAATTCAGGCAGATTCAGGCTCATGTCTCAGCAGAGCAGAAATATTACAGAAGTGTTGCACTGGATGCTTAGATAATTGACTTGTAACCGAGAGTGTTTGCAGAAGTGCGCACTGTGATACACATTATATGCTGCTTCTTGCTCGTGGGACAGTACCCTACTATCACACCTGACAGATGGGCTCACATAACAGTCTGCACATTTGCTGAGTCTAAAATTTTTACTGTACATAAAAAATTTCTAAGACCCCATTTTCAGCATTGTATGCCAGATGCTAGTGAGTGTTTGAATGGCTGAGTTCTTGCCTTTTTACAACATGTTGCAAAATTTATTCTAACTGAAGCACAGAATTTACAGCAATTTAGGAGGAGAGTGAAGACTCTGTCTGATGAAGCCCCCACCCAAGTCCGCGTTCTGAGATGTGGACACCCCAGCTGGGCAGTGCAGTCCCTTCAGATCAGGCCAGGCTTCTGTAACTTAGGTTTCATTGAGAAGCATGCAGCCACGTGAGCCGCACACAGAGAACCAGATTCTGCTCTGATGTGGGATTTTTGCTTGGCCTGGCAGGGGACATCATATCTTAATGGTCACTGAAATTCTGGAGGAAACATCAGAAGTTAAAATGCCTTTTTTTTTTTATGTGTAACACTACTGACTCATTAGTTCACAGCTGCCCTGACATTTTATCAACAGGAGAAGGGAGCTGCACAACACAGTAAATGAATACTGAATGACAGATGGGTTGGCTGTTCCACTGCTTTGGTATAGTTTGATCTTGGTAACAGAGATCTCTGGTGGTGTCTTTCCATGAGTGGTCTCTGCAGGGTAAAGATTTTGTAACTGGGGGAAGACAAGAGGATGGCCTGGCTGGAGAAATAAGGGCATCTATGAAGAAGCTGGCTGAGCAGTGCAGAAGCTGCAAGAACATTTACTCGACTCCTTGTTTCTGAAGAAAGGTCAGCAGCAGCTGTAGTGGCCTGGTGGTGATTTACTCAGCCCAGCTGTTGGTGAAGATTTGGAGTAAGCTGTAGGGCTTCCTCCTGCTTTTCAACCGTGACTCTGTTGTTATACATACAGGAAACACCTCGAGGGGGTCAGGCAGGGAAGTGTGCTTAATTTGGAATCCAGCAGCTGAAACCGTGTCAGCGCTGGTGGAAGAGTAAGCGGGGACTGGAGGGCAGTGTTGTGACCGTGTGCTGCAGCCTCCAGCATCCCCTCAGGCATTTCTCAGCCCCGAAGTTCGGCTCTGATACATAAATTGACCACTCAAGGGATCCAGCGAGTGGTTGGTTTGCTTCTGTGTTATTATGGGCTACATGGAAAATTTAATTTATTAGTAAATCGGAGAGAACTGGTAAATGACATTAGATACTAGGATTCACTAGGTATTCAGGCTCCAAACAGGGCAAGTGGGCTTAAAAACCACAGGACAGCTTTTCTGGGTGCACTTCTGTCCTTTGCATCTCAGACATCAGCCAGGCGGTGTGATGTGCGCATGTGTCAAGCTTTCAAAAGCAGCCAGGGTTGTGATTTTGGTTGGGCAGCTGCTGGGATGTGCAGCGCGTGGTGGAAGCGCAGCCTCCGCTCTGCGCACGCGTGGCACCTGTCCGGGGCCTGTCAGACCTCTGTCCTTTAGCAGCACTGACGCTGCTCCTGTCACTCAGCTCCAAAAAAGGTCCCCATAGGGGGTCATTTCTGAACCGTGTGGCACTGACACGCTGCTGGGCGCTGTGCAGCAGATGAGCTTGCTAGAGAGGCGCAGGTTGGACCTGCTGAGCAGAAACAGATTGGCTAATTCTTTTTGAATTTCCATTTCTTGAAGATGCTTCTGCCCTGGTTTGCGCCTTTAGAAGTGTGACGCTCGTCAGTGCTGGGCACAGCCTGCTGCAGGACGGACAACATTATTACGCAGCCAAGATGGTGGCATTTAACTGGAAGGTGAGGATGTTTCACATTCGTAAAGCAGTGAATTTCTGCTCTTTCAAGCAGATGCGTGTAAGATGTGGTTGAGTGGGTCCTGGGTTGAAAGATGATTTTCTTGCCTGGCGAAGGTTGTTTAACCACCGCGCTCTCTGCACCTCGGGGATAGAGGACTCGTTGTTATTGTCCTTTCCTGCCATACGGACCTGCACCTTGTGGGCTGGTCCCAGGGCTTGCTCTCAGGGCCTTGTACTTTAGTCCTGAGCACAGCCTGGTAGGCAAGCTCTGCTCTGCCCCCTCTGCTCCTCCTGGCTTTCATTTTTCCAGGCTTTTTTCCCACTGCTTGTTCCTCAGCTCCTTTTGTTACTAGAGGGTGTTTTCTCCACTATGTCTTTTAGGGTATTTGGGCCATAAACACTCTGCAGGGTACGTGTGTAAGGTACAGAAATGTTTGAGCAAGTACCTTATGCATTAGCGATTTTAACATATTAAATAAAACCGTTTATCAAGAAAGCAGTACTAAGCCCAAGCCTTGGCTTTACCCTGTGTTGCACAGCTGTGGTTTAAAGAGATTGGCACTTTTAATATGTGGAGAAATTGATAGAGGGTGATTTTTTTTTTTTTTTCCTGCAAAATCAGAGGGCAGTGGCCTGATGTCAAAGGTAACGTGCAGCTTGTTGAGATCAATGTTATAAAAGGCCCCACTTGAGCCTCTGATTTGTGCACTTTAAGGGGACATGCTAATGGTGTATGGATACTAGGCTTTTTCTAAATTCAGTAGTTCGACAATGGCCAAGCAGCTTTATGAGATGCTGCTAAGGGTACGCAAGAGTGCTGGGAGGCTTGCTAAGGGGGAGCTGGCACTGTGAACCTACTGTGCACCACTGGAAAAACAGACCAGTCCTGCCGGCCATGTAGCTCTTTGAAAGAGTGGGCTGAGAAGTTCATGTACCTTCAATATCTTTCTGAAATTGATGTATTTTGCTGAGTGCCTGTGCCATTTTCATTATGTTTGTATTCTGAGTTCACAGTGTTACCCATTTGCATTTTCTTTTCCACTCCATGTGCACTTACGATAGCATGATTTTATGACATTCAAAAATGTTATGCAATTTTGGTCATTCCAGACATTAAAAACTCCTGACACTGAATCATTGGAGGCTGTGGGTTTTTTACTTTTCTTCTGGTTTAAAGGCATTTATCTATACCTTCTAGTTCTGGGCAAGTTAATTGCAAAGCTACCACGTATTAAAATTTATAGGAGCACAAAAGTGTCTTTGGAGATCACAACTGATAACTGATATGCACAGATCCATTTCTTGTATGAGGATTGTTCAGAAACGTTTCCGCTTTTACAGTTATCCAAAGTTATTAAGTTCTTCCCCCTTTTTGGCTCCAGATCATGACAATATTCAGTTTGCTGTAAAGCAAGTAGAAGCAGCGAAGACCTCTTCAGAGGGGCTTCATAAACAAACTGGAGTGAACTTGGTTTTGCCTTTCCCCTAGATGTTGATCTGCCTAGTTTAAAGTTTCCTGCAGAAAAAAAAAAACCAGCATGAACAGAGGAGCATTACCGTTGTCTTGAATAATGCTGTTGCTGTAGGAAGCTGTATAAGCATCCCTGTAGATTCACTTTTAATTGTCCAAGTGTTCCAGTAACTGTCTAAATAGATTATTTTGCATTTCAGGCTTTGGAGAATTTCCCATTGCTGATGTACATTTTGGCAGCTAAAACATTGATTCTTTGCTTAGCATTTGCTGCAGCAAAAATGTACCAGAGAAAAAGAATTGAAGAAAAACTGAAGAGGGAACGTGAAGTGAGATTGAAAAAAGAAGCAGAGAAGAAGGATGATTGAAGAGTCTCTCAGGTACAGAATTTATTTGGCATCCTGGTGTTCGATAACAGCATTGACATATTAATCCCATTATGTTTTGGCTTGGATGCATTTGGATTGTGCGATTAGAACTGTCACCATTATCTGAGTTCTTGTAGTATTTGTCTCCTGTGATGTTTCAGCATATTTGCACACCTGCATCATGCCCATTCTCTGTAGGAATTGCAGTTACCACCAGAAAACTTCGCAGCCATGGTTTGTGATTTAGGAGTTTTTAGCACAGTATTCCTTCTCTGCTCTCAATTTCCCTGAATTTTTATGCCAAATCACTTGCACAGGAAGTCCTGATGTAGTTGGGTAAAAAATGCGTGAGAGGCATGCCAGATAGGATGATACAATAAGACCTCTTGGCCTTAAATCACATAATTAAGATAGAAAAGAATCCGCCATTCCATATGAGTTAAATACCTGACAAGTTGTAGGTAGTTTAGCTGAAAGCACTAAATCTCATGCCATGGAACTTCCTAAGGAAACAGAAATGCTACAGGTTATGCTATGTAACATCTACCATATATACTTTGCTGAGAAAAATGGACATCTTTCTGCATAAAAGAGCAAAATGAACATTACAAAATTCCTTAAAGTTTTGGGTTTTCATTCCCCATGTGCCAAATTTTTTCCCTCTGCTTTCAAAGTTTAAGCAATCATTGCCTTATTAGAACAAGTCCATTAGCAAAATGAGTACTGCCTAGTGCTAAGATTATATTCCGTGACTTGTTTGGTATGTGATTTTTGTATCAATTTTTGTATCAATTCATTTCACATCTCTCTGTTCTGCAACAAAATGGGAATTCTATTCCTGCCTGCCCTTTGTGAGCTCAGTGGGAGTTTGATGTAACGTTATTTTTTATTAAGCTAAAAAACTTACTTTCCCCTTTTGAGGTCATCACCTCACATATGAAGAGGGTTTCAATTTTTAGAAATGTTGACTAGTTTTGATTTTAAACCTATCACTGTTTTATTTCACACAACAAGGACTGGAAATTGTGACTAGAAAAGGAGCCCTGGAAATTACCATGGGAACGAACTGGTTCGTTCTCATAGGAAAAAAACAACAAAAACAAAGGTGTTTTTCAGTCCCTTGCTTACATCAGATTGAGGGCTTGCCTCTGGGCAGACTTGTGCCATTTTAAATTTTTATTTTAAAGAAGTTTCGCTGGCCACTGGAAAGTTCCATGAGAACACTTCTTTCCATTTTTGCAGAATAAATCAGATTAAGTTGCTTGGAGTTTTATTGCTGAACAAATGAGAGATGGGCCGCCCTGCAAGTGAGCGAGCTGGCTGGGGGCAATGAGCCGACCGTACCGTGCGGTGTGTGCGGCGCTGGGCCCCAAGGAGTTCTTCCTGGCAGGATCCATAGCCCAAGCGATTGCTGTGCCAGCGTAATGAGCTCATCCCACGGGACCTCTGGGTCCGGCATGGGATGTTGACCTCGTTGAACAACTGGCCTTAAAGCACCTCTGATTTGGCAGAAAATACCCCAGCTGCCCAGTCACCCAAGTGTTGCCCACCAGTGGCCTAATCCTTCCTAAATTCTGCCGTCTCTAGGACTGCCAGCCATATCTTTCTATAACGGGATTGTGAGAAGGGGAGGGTTCTCCTACCCTAAAAATGTTCTCCAGTGTCAGCACCGCAGCGCTGTGATTAGCTCCGATTGCAGCATGCCATGTGGGCAGGCAGATTTAGGCCGTGTGCTGCCAGCCTGTCCTGCCTGCTGTTCTCACTGCTGTTTCCCCATCCTGCAGATTTTCTGACACTTGGCAGCTTGCGTTGGATTCCTTTCCTGGGAGAATGGAGCCTTCCCGTAGATGAAGGATGTGTCAAAGGAGTAACACCAAGAGTAACATTCGCTTAAACTGTATCTCAACTTTTTCTACATACAGCAAAATATCTAAGCATCTATTTATGCAATAAAAAGTCCTTTGTAAAAAAAATCAGTAATGGCCTTGGTTGTTGCTTATTCGGATGCTACAGTTAGAGCTGCAGGGGAGGCAGTTTTTAGAGATTAGTTGCAAGGAGGTGGCTGGTTTTAGGGAGGAAAAGACTCTGAATTGATCGTGGCTGTGTATGAGATTCATGGACAGACAGAAGGAAAAGAGGAGGGCTCTGGAGCTTCTTCATAGCAACAGCTTCTTGCAGGGGTGCAAGTCTGAGACTTGTGGGCCCTTTATTGAATCCAGATGAACAAACCCAGGAGAAAAACTTTTCTGGGCAGATCTTTCTGAAGCCACTTTCCATACCTAGGACTTCCTTACAGTAAGGCAAATCACAGTGTCAGTATGAAAACCTTTGAGGAAGTTTCATGCTAGGAGGTTTATTCTGTTATTTTGCTATGCATAGTATCTGTGAACTGTGTTTGCCTCTCTTTTAACTACTTGGCCTATGAAGCAGAGAGGTTTTCATTACCATCTGTAGCTATTCCTGCATGTGCATAACACCTGTATCCTGGAGGGTGAGCTAACTTGAGCACGGTAGGTTAATCAACAGAGCAGTTTTTTTTCATAGAAATAAAGGCTTAGGTGTGCCTAAGGCACGTTTGCCTTCACCTTTACCTTCACATTTCCATTGTGAAATACTTCCTAGATCCTTGTACCTACTGGAAGTTAAGATGAAGCTGAAATCTGTCAGTGTAGAGGGGAGGGAAGAGGAGAGGTGGACGGCCCCTAGAGAAGCCTTGGGAGCCCATCTGGATGCGGGAGGTCTCTGGGATGGCTCGGTCCCGCTCCCGCCCTCTCCCTGCAGCTGGGGGCTGAGGTGCCCATGGTGGCCACACCAGCGCCCGATGCTTCAGTGTCCCTCTCACCAGCGTTATCTGACCGTGTGAAGCTGATGCTGAGAGAGCTCTTGCTGTGGTGGAGTTACTCACCAGGAACTGCAGCCATTTTTAAAATCTTGCTGTTCATGTGGTCACCTTGGTGGCTGGAGAATGCGAGTATTGCAGAAACCCACTCCCAGGACAGAGCAATATCCTTGCTGCAGCAGTCTCAGGACTGTCAGGCAAGGGAATCTGTAGTGCCGTTGTAAAATAGCAGCTTCCCTCTGCCGTCTCAGCAGTCTTCTGTCTATGCAACCATGGAATTGAATGGTAATTTAATTAAATGGCTCTGCGGTCTTCAGTGTGAACAGACTTTGCTAACCACCTCCATTAAACAGCTATTGAGGGAAACACTCCAAGCTACTTAGCTAAGCCACACGCCCAGACCTTACCAGGAAATTGTCAGGCTGTGCATAGTGTCCATCAGCTTCAAAAGTAAGCAATGTCTTGGCTCTGTGCAGTCACCTGTTGCCTTTGAATATTGGCCCCAATCTAGATTTTTTCTGATCCTCAACCAAGAGTAGATTTTTCTAGACTCTCAACCAAGAGTAGATTTTTTCTAGACCAACAGTAATAATGAGGGTTTGGTTTGTATTGTTAGGTTTTATTCTAAACTCAAAGCAGAGGTTTTCTCCCCTTCAGTAGAACTGCTCTGTAATTAGAATGGAAAGTACACCGTCTCACTTTAAAGCAAGTCATTCAGCATCAAAGCAGTTGGGCACCAGTTAGCAACCAAAGCAATCAAGACTGGTGTTCAGATCTGGGGACCCTACCTTGACGAACATGTGCAAGAAGGAAATTAACCCTCTTTTTATCTCCTGGCTTGCATGGGTGAGAAAGCAGCTGTGAGGAGTCTCCTCAGAAGTTCTCTACACCACCACCTTTTTGCCTCTACAGCCAGATGGGAAAACCTCTTTAGATGTGTAAGACTTCAAATCTAGTCCAACCTTGCTGCTGTTTTCCTTAACTACAGAGTAGTGCTACAGCACAGGCAACCCCTAGAGCTTGTGATGGGTGTCACAGCAGGCTGATGTCCCAGAGTTTCCAAAATGAGAAAAGACCTTTCCTAGCTCTGAGCCAATATCTGTTCTCTGACATCCCAGGGTAGAGTTTTGATCTATGCTATCACTGGGTAGGTTACGGCTGTTTTTTTTTTTACTCTTCAGCATACTGTGTGCCGCAGTTATAGCCTTGAACAAGAGAATATACTGACACTGGGGGGAGACAGCAGCTCAGATTTGTTTCAGTTCCTTGTTCAGAAACCAGATGCGGACCTTGAAATCTGTTTTCTTACCAAAAGAAGGGTTATACGATTAGTTTTGGCAAGTTTAAAAGAGGAACAGATAATTCAGTTCGATTGAGTTTCTGTGAGTGAGAGGAGTCAGTAAGGACAGAGAGCCTTGAACTGCTCAGTGTGTGTCAATGTGCAGCTTGTTTGACAGCAGGGGTTCTACACATCTCCTCTTGTAGATGTTCCCATCCCAGAAAATGAGCTGGGTCACACTCTTCTGGTGCCTACAGAGCTACAAATTCTCTCCTTCTCCCCTGTTCCATAAAATTACTCTTTTTGAAAAGAGCATTCATGTTGTATAGATGGGCAGCTTATCCTTATGCAGTACTTCACTTGCACAGGTCTTTCACTATCAGATGTCATTATCCCCAGTGCTGGGTGTTGAAGACTGAGAAAATAAAAGGATTACTGGCTTTTAAACTACCAGTGTTTGCATCTCTGAGCTTACTTTTACTTGACATGAAGGCTGCGTATTATTTAACAAAAGCTGAAATCCTTGTGTAGTAATAAGGAAAGGAGCTGCTGAGATTTTAAGGGAAAAAAAAAAAATCTCTCACAGGTTCTGAGATGACTTAAGCAGCTGCTGGATTGGGGCTCTTCCAGCCTGAAGGAGCTCAGTGGCTGTGGGCTGTCTGGGGTCTTTAAAGTGAAAAATAAGACACATTCAGTGGGACTGTTTTCTCATTATCTGTTTTAGACTTTGGCTGAAATGAACTCAGCTTGATTTCAGTACCACTGAACACTTTTAGGCTGAAGGCCACAAAGAATTTTACCAGAAGCACAACAGCACTGGTGCTGGAGGAAGGCAGAGCTCCATGAGCAATGCCCCAGGGCAGGAGAGATTGCACTGCAGCCACTGTGCTGCCAGTCAGGGAGCTAAATATTTTTGAGCTCTTCCAAGAGCCTCACATGCAAACAACTGTTTCCAACATTTCCTTCCTCAGTTTTCCTCTTGGGGATCAGCAATTCCAGCATTTTTTTCTTGCCTTTCTCAGTAAAGGCACTGCAGATGTTCTGCCTGGGGTAGAGTCTTTCATGGTTCTCCTTGATCCCAGCTCTAACCTGTGACACTCAGCATCAGCTCCCTGGCCTCAGCTCTGGCCAAAGAGGAGCGCTGCAGCAAATTGCTTATAGCCCCCCTTCCAGATCTGTCACGGGAGAAATCGCTAGACTAAACAGAAACAAACCTCTTTTGTTTCAGCCTTCACCAGATCTTATTTTCCAAGACAGTTTTCTTCTTTTGCGGTTTTTGCATAGACTATTGTCCCTGTATCCTTCCTTCTTTCCTCTGTGCCGTTCTCTCCATACTTCCTTCACATGGTTGCTGCCAAACGAAATGTCAAGAAACAAGAGCCCCACTCTGCCTGCTCAGTCACAGAAGGTCACACCTTGTGTCCTACCATTACATCCCTGGCTTGGGCCTTTGTAGGCTCTTACTCTGAGCGTATTTGTCCCATCTGTACGCTAGGATGCAGTATGCTATTAGGACAGAGGACTTGAAAAAAGGGAAAAAAAAATGTGTTGAGCCGATCATTACAGGCCCGCTTCGTGAGCTGGAGGAAAAGACGTGTTTTTTTCCATGAAGATGAGGCTTGGAAAAGCATTTAGAAGTAATTAGTCAATGAGACATCATGAAAATGCAGGTGATTTGTATTCCAGCTAGCTTAGAGTAGAGGCACGTCTGTTATAGCCTCTTCATCAACGTTTGCATTTGCATCTGCCTCTGCTCTTTATGCAAAGATACTTTGATCATTTTATTGTACCGATGCATTTCAGTTACACAGAGAGAGTCGTGAGTGGGAACAAAGAGATTTGCTTTGACATCCTGCAATGGTCAAGTGTACTGAGCCTCACTACAAGAGCTATTGCTAGCGAACCTAATAAAATAATAGGTGTTTAAAATCCTACCAAGAAGATATTAGACTCATGCAGGCTATTTCAAGTGCTCTTGAATTAAGTGCATACTATTTGGTAACATCTTCCTATTAGCTTCTTTAGTCATATGTTAAAGGAATTGCTTGTCATCCTAAATTACCAGTTGAGTCAGAACTGCATGAGCCACAATATTTTTCTTTGGTACAAAGGGCTACAACGTTTTGTAGAAAACGTGGGTTGTAATTACCCTTATGCAGCAGCAAAAGGGAAGGGAGGGAGGAAGAAAGAAGAGGACTCATCTCAGATGGTTTTATATAAAATACCAAAGTTCATTTGATTCCAGACTCAGTTCTTTTCCCTGCCCACAGATTTCCATACACATTAAACAGGACCGGGTAGAAAAGTTTTGCCAGCTCTCAACCTCCTAGGAGGAGGCTGGGAAGAGCGAGGGTGTTTAGTGAGACTTTCCCAGCCCTTTGCTGAGGGAAAGGATGTTTTTCCCTCATACTCTGGGACATGTGGCACCAAATACTTCCTCTTTCCTCATGCTCGTTTCCATGAAACCCTTCACAGAGCCTTCACCCTCATTTTACCAAAGAATACAAACAGCAAAGACTGATAAATGCCTATGACAGAAATGACTTCCTTTTGATTCTTCCTCATTGTCAACATGGATGGAAAGCAGGTGATTCTGCACTTGGTCGCACAGACTGCACTGTGAATTAGGGATGGCAGAAGACACACCCTACAAATGGAGTGTTGCAATGTGGCCCTAAACCTGCAGCTGCGTCAGCCGCCGCATCAGGGACCGGTGAGGCTGAGCTGCGGTGAGGCAGCAGTCCAGGGCTCTGCTCCCTTCGGGTTTGGTCTCATCCTTCTTCATGTGAATCCAGAATAGAGCAGGGAAGTCATTGGGTTTGTGCTGGTTTGCCTATAGCACACTGTTACTTTTCCCCAGTGGTATAGTGCGGTGTCATTGGGTGAAGGTAAACAGTTCTTGGGAAAATGGTTTCTTCATCATTTGTTTCTTAAGAAAACTGAGATAATATGCAATTACTGCTGATTCTTCTGGTAAAGAGGCACTGGATCTGTTTCTTTCCTCAGGATGATTTCACGCGCTTAATATTCATTGATAATTAGTGGAATAATTGGTGCTTCAAGCCAATGTGGAATTATGTTCAGGGCCACGACACCAGGATAATAAAAAAACTCTTACCTCTCTCCAGTTTCTCCCATTTTTCCCCCACTCTTTCTTCCTTGCACTTGAAGCACCTAATTTTCCATTCTCTGCTATATCCGTATTTGTAAAAAATGAGCAGATGCTTTTGCTGATTAATGTGAAGCTGAGAAAAGATGGTTATTTTTCTCTGTATATTCACAGTTCTAGAGAATGACATGCAAGGATTCTTCTGAAGGTAGATGAGACTCCCTTTTTTAGATATCTCTCTGCCGCACCAAGTTAACAATGCTCATTTAGACGGTTTCTAAAAGAAAGAAGAAAAACTGTACAGATTTGCCTCAGAGTATTGAAATGTTTTAGTGAACCTGTGAATCATCTCATAACTTATTTCTTTTATGTTTCTATGGTCTTAGTTCTCTTAGAAGTACACAATAAACACATAACCAGTAATGAGCAATACAGAGAATTTAAATTGGGAGCCACTTTCAAAAAACCAAGAAAGTGTTCAATGAACTTGAAATAAATGCTGTTAAGAAATACTACTTTGTATCGCTCATAAATAATCTTTTGAACTCAGTTCTGTGAGAAATCATTACATCTCAGTAATCGATGTCATGGATAAAGAAAATCTCCAATGATAAGTGCCGTATTTTATCCTGAGAGACTGAACTCTTCATGCTTTAAAGCCTGAACCAACTGCTAATTGTTAGGCTTCAGAAATGAACTTCCCTTTTAGAAAGGTTTTTTTTAGCTGTCACAGAAATGTTTGTTGCAGACCACTGTTGGAAGCAGGGTACTCAGTGTAATGAGTTACTGAGCTGATATCAGATGTTAATGTGTTTGTCATGTGAAAATCAGGTTAAATTCTTCAGACTTCTTAAGTCATGAACTCTGGCATCAGTCACGATCCTGCATATTCCCTGCTCTGGAGCAGATCTCCCATGGGGGTCAAAGACAGGCCTGACCTACAGAATTCGTTTTGCAGCCCAATCTTTCTCGAAATGGAGGGCATTTACATCTGAGGCACAGTCTCATGACTCTTGTAACAGAGGAATTTGTACAGAAGGCTGGCTAAACTGGATCTGAGGTACGCCTTGACCCGTTTTTGTGATTAGTCAAATTAACTGCCCCTTCCTGGTGCAAGCATAACGCATATCAAACTAATCCTGGAATACACCTAAAATGAAACATTTGGATCTAGAATTATCTCTTTTATTGGTGCTAATGACATGCATTTTTTTTAGCTTTATACCGTTTGAAGGAAAGGGCTCAGCAAAGGTGGAACAGGGTAACTCATTCAACACCATTTGAAGCCTGACTGCAGGAAGAGCCATTTAAGAAAGAGTGTCAAGGTAGTAGTTCTCCCATCGCTTCACTCTGTTAATCACCATCCTCCATTTGGTTGGAGTCATCTTCTCTATTCCTTTAACAATCAAGTCACTGAAGAGGATACACCTGTAGGAGTGGGTCTGCTCAATAGACCTCAGGCCAAAGTCATTCCTGTTGTTTATAATAAACCATTTCAAAGAAGACCAGGCGACATCCATAGGGTAGAGATAGTTGTAAGATGAAGGCACAACAAGAAGCTCATGGCCATTGGCTCTAGCAACTTCAGGGCAGCACTCAATGCCGGACATGCAGATCACTGGTGGGACCGGTGGCTGAGTTTCCATCTCCAACTCCTTGCTGTCTTTCGCCCCCATGTGCATCAGCTGCTTGTTGTCCCTCATCACAATTACACACTTCCCATAAGAGGTGGTCAGAGAATCACACAACTCCTGAAAGACACTGTTCCGTGGCTGGATGGGCAGATCACCTTTTAGCAGCAGTCTGTACCTCCAGGGCACCCACCCTTGGCTGCTGCCAGCGTGAACAAGTGTCCACACCGGCCAGCGCAGGCCAGCCACCTCGCCTGTTTTTTCTCCTGTTACGAGGCTTTCTGGAATATCTGTTTCACCTAAAAAAACGGTGTTGAAACCATTAAGCTGCAGCACCCTCAGGGATCTTAAATACTGCAGGCACTGCTTTTTGGAAGCAGCATCGAAACCACCCCTGTGAATTATGTGCCTGAGGAGCGGATTTGCGAAGTGCTTCATGCTGGCATCTTGGGGCTGATGAGGGACGCTTGCAGAGCTCACAATGCACCCGTTGCCCCGGTGTTACCCGTGGCATCACACCCAACCAGAGGCAGCACCGTTAGGGGCTTTCGGGTGGCTCATTGAAAGGCATCTTGGAAAACAAAGGTCCCAATCAGGCTGTGGAGGCTGCAACTGTGCAGCGAGCAGCTTCTGGCATCAGGATGTTGCTCATCTTGAGCATTGTGGTTCTTTCTCTCACAGCACTGAGTGGATGTTTGGGCTCTGTGTATACGTGTGGGCCAGCCAGGCATGCCTGAAAAGGGTCCAGAGGTATGGGGATGCGGAGGCGGGAGCTGCCCAGAGTCATCATGGAGACTGAGCCAACACCTGAGCTTTGAGACCAATGCTAGAAAACATTTCCCTCCCTCCCTGGCAAGCATCTGGCCTCATGGAAGATGTGGCCTTGAAATACCCCCGGGTGGAGGAGAGTTGAACCCCAGGAGGGCTGAACCCCAGGTGTCTTGTTATGGGGGGAAGGAGGACCTCTGGACCCTCACAAAAGCCTCTCTGATGGGCAGGCCCAATCCTGGCAGCATTGCAAGAGGATTCCTGATGACCAGTACCCAACAGCACAAGCAGCCGGTGCAAGGTCCACCATGCTCAGCCTGCCCAGCTCTGGGCCTTGGATGGGGAAGAAATAAGTGATGCCTCAGACAGGTATTTATTTTTAGAAGTAATTTGGTTTCTAGAGTCCTCTTAGGTTCCCACTTTGTGCACCCACTTCTCCATTTTGTGCTGGACCTACTGACAAACCCATGAAGGACCTGTGGCCTGACACCAACACCATCACGCCCTCCAAGGAAGAGCAACACCTTCAGAGAAACAGAAGGGATTATGGGAGGAAAAAGGAGATTGATCATGTGGTGTTATGTGGACGCACAGACTGAAACGAAGGTCAGAGCAGAAGGGTGGACAGGTACCACCCTGCTGCCGTGGCGAGTCAAACGGGGTCACAGGAGCATGTGGCAAAGTGAGGGCTGCAGCCAGCCTGGGGAGATGGGAACAGTCAGGGGAAGATGTGTGCATGTGTGTGTGCAAGTGCGTGAGTGTGCACAGTCCCTCCAAGGGCAAGTGTTTGGCTGGGGAAGGTTGTGGAACAATAGAAATTTATTACTACTTTGACCCATCTGCTTTTTATCTGTTCCTCCTTCTCCCTGCAGATGTACATGCAGAATTTTACTGCAGGAACAAGCTGGTCAGTGCAAGACTGTTCAATAGCTCACACTGAGCTGTACCTGTGTGCTGGTTTGACTGAAAATGAGTTAATTTTCTTCATGCAGTTAGAAACCTTTGATTTTTGTAGCTAGTATGGTCATTATTTGGACTTAGTTTGAGAACAAGAGATAACACCCCAGGAGAGAGTTAATGTTTTTAATGGCTGTGGTCTGAGAGCCAAGGATGTTCTGAGCTCTCCCCACAGGTGCGAGGCATCGAGGAAAGGAGGATAGATGGGGCAGAGCTTAACTGACATCCAGACTGGTCAATAGGAGTATTCCATCCCACTAGCGTCATGCTCCATATTTAAGACGAGTCGGGATCTTCCAGTCTCTTTCTCGGGCGTTCTTGTGCTCTCTCTCTCGTGTTCTTCATTGCTCTTTTTGTCGGAGCCGGGGGAGTTCGTTTCANTATATTTACTAGTAGTGTATTAATTTGTGTTTTGTTATTTTATTAAACTGTGTTTATCTCAGTCCAACTTTCTCCCCTTTCAATTCTCGCCCCTATTTGGAGTGGGGGCGCAGAGGGTGGTGAGTGAGCGGCTATTGTGGTTGTATGGCTAACTCAGGTTAAACCGCAACAACCTGCAAGGCTGGGAGTAAATGCTGGCAGCGTTGTCAGCCTGCCAGACGGGGCTGAACAGCACAAACATGTCAGACATGTCAGACAAACATGTCAACTGAAGTCAAAGCTCAACTGTCTGGATGCTCTCCTTGCTGAGGCAGGTGACTGATGGGGCACATCGTGTTAGCGGCATCACATGGAAAGCAGGAGTCTGGACATTTGATATAAGAAAAGGGTATGCTCCCAGGAAGAAGCCTTTATGGTTTAACTGTTAGCCAGATGCAAAATGACGGCAGATTCAGACTGTACACATATGAAGAAAAATACTTGAATATGCAGTACATATTCATATGAGAATACAACATAAAATATTACTGACTCATGCTTATTAGTATTTCACAGTGTGGTATACCTTTCTCTTCTAGTGTCAGCTTTTGTCCTTAGTAAATGTATACCAGGAGCGTAAGCTGACATGAGTAGTCCTACTGGAGTTATTGGATGCTTATTAGTCTTGAAAAATGCACATGTTTAGAGGCCTGATTAGGGCCCGAGGTCCCCCAAAGTGCTGATTTAGAGACTTCACTGTTCAGCAACTGGATGTAAAGTGTCAAAAGAACTGCCTGTACAGGAATCTTATTCCCTAATTCTTCTTGGTGCCTTTGATCAGCCTGCCATCCACGAAACCCACTGGAACTGCAGATCATATTCCCTGTTACCTAAATTGAAGGCGTCATTTCCTTTTCTTCTCTCCATAGAGGATTTACTAAATTGTGCATGAGTTGGAGCATGCCATCCTTGAGAGAGACACAAAAAGGGCACATTGCTTTTGTTACTCTTGCTTTGTAGCTACCTTCTGATTGTGAGCAGACACCTGTAGGAAACAGAGCAGGGGAGCAACCGTGGTAGCAACCAGGCGGGGTCCCCAGTACAAGAATGAGGCAGGGCTTCCCTTCGCCTTCTCCATGCTCTCCTCCCTTGCCAGGCTTGTCCCTGAGGCCTCCTGGCCGTGCCAGGCTAGGGACGGCTCCAACACTGCCAGCTTGGTGCCTCTCAGGCCTTTCTCTGCTGTGGTCACGGGTGGCAAGCAGCATCTCTGTCCACTGCAGGCTGCCCATGGGCTGGAGGCTGTGGTGCCCAGCCCGCTTGTGTGCTCCAAGGCTGCTCCATGAGGCAAAACAAAGCGCAGCGGCAGCCCTCAGGAGGGGCTTTACAAAATCGTGGTCCTCATCTGAACTGGACCGCACATGTGGATATCTCTGGGGCTGCCCAGGAAAATTAGGTTTGATGTTCCTCAGTTCAGACCCCCTAAAGCAAACAGTCCTGAAACTCTTCCTCTATCTCTGCAGGATTTTGTGGTTTTGCAGCATCAAATGAAATGCTGAGTGACAAGGCCTGCTGCTGTAGGCTGCGGCTTCTCTGTGCTTTCATGGGCTGATGAAGGGACGTGGCAAGGCGGATGAAGGAGGTGCAAACCAACCTTTTGGCTTCTGAGGCCTTAGGCATGGGCAAGGTCTGTGTCACTGTATTTTGGTGCTGCCCCAGAAGGACACCATGACACCGTTAGCCTGTCAGGTGGCATCACCATGCGTGCGTCTCCAGCTGGCCATGGATCCTTCAACCCCTGTGAATGGTCTTGAGCCTAACTGGTTGCAGATATACTAACAATACAGCTGATATGTAGTGGGACAGGAGGGATGGGCTGCTTTCAGAGTAACTATTTAAGAAGTGGATTTTCCTCTATCCCATTCATATATATATATATATATATATGACATAAATCCACCATTTGACCTGCTTTAAAACCAATTATTCACAGTCCCAGCATCTAAATATCTTTTAAAAAACTTGGGCAGCATACATAAAACTCTAGTCAGAGATGCAAAGAACTATATTTTATTTCCCAGGCTACCTTTAGTTCGCTGTGTTCCATTTTGCCTCTTTTTCCCTCCTGCCCCGTGTCTACATAGCCAGTGAACATTTTGGAGCAGAGATCGTCCCTCCTTTTGTTATTTTAGACTTCTGACATCCCCTAGCAAGGCCACACAGTACTAAATCTCTAGGGTTAGCCCCTGCCTCACAAGTGCATTTGGGATTTGGGAAAAGGCACTTCTGATCGCTCTCTTACCCAATTTCACGCATCACATGGGAGTCTCCTGCTCTCACCCCACCACCCTCCCAGCAGGACCTGGGGTGGCAGCATGGCAGTGCCCTGAGGGTTGGGGTTTGGCCATCAGTGCTGGGACTGCTCATCTTCCTCCACCGCCTCCAGCACAGCCAACCATTGCACCCAGCACCCAGACACTGGGCACCAGCCAGGGGTGGTACCCGCCCCCTCGTGTCTGTGGGTGAGGCAGGGTGGGCTCCGTGGCACGGGGAACATTTCACAGGGATGCCCAGGCATCCTGCTCCCCCTGGGAAGGGGGTGGGAGGCCTGGTCCCTGGCTGCTGCCCGCCCCTCCATCACTGCCTGGATACACGAGCGGGGACTGAGCAGTGACCCTCCATCCCTGCAATGCACTTTTTTGGTGCTACACCGAATTCCATTGTACCACTTAGCTAAATAACAAATTTACTGATTAACTGTGAACAAAGTCCCTACTAATGAAGCAATTAAGATACCAATTATCGATTGCATACCAATTACCCGTTTCAGTAGTAATTATGTTATTAGGTTACCAGTCACCACATTCTATATGCAAGCTAAAAATAATTACAAACCTTTTATTTTAAAATCCCAAATAAAAACATAGTGAAATACAGAACATAACACATAAACAGAAGGCAAGATGTTAAGCAAACTGCATGTTTTTGCTGCTGTATTATATTACACATAGCAGCTAAAACTAAGTTGCTAATTTTGAAATTTAATGTTTTATTTTTTTCTAAATAAAATGTTTTGTAAGTCTGATTTTTTTTTTCCAAAACCAACACTTGAAATCGTTATTCTACAGGGAGTTTAGTTCTCTTCAAGTCTTACATGGAGTGATAAAAAATAGGATTCTTTTTCTAACAAATACTGCACCCAATTTAAATAATCTATTTTCCCTCCTAGCTGTCTGATAAAGTCCTCAACAGTAGCTGAAGTCCCATGCCAAACAAGTATTTCTGGTGTCAAATGAGACTTTTCCAAAAGTGTGTAATTTTACCTTTCGATCTGTGATGGAACCAATAGGAGAAGCACTTGCCAAAATGAAAGATGGCTTCAGAGTGAAAACACAGAAAAAGGTGGAAACTTCAAAAAATAAATTAAGCCAATACCTAGAGTAAGAGCCCTGAACTTCTCAGAACAGAGCTAGTACAACTGCTGGCAGTTTCCCACAAAGACCAGCAAGAAACCTTGTGAAAACTGATGAAATTTGGGTTTGAGCATTAGGGATTCTCAGTCAAGGTTGATCTCAGCAGCCTTCCCCTTGGTGGCATCACAGTCACAGCTTCTGCCTGAGTACGGCCACAACTTCAGGTAGAAATACTGGGCCATCTGTGGCCTGGACTCTTTAGGAATCAGATAGCCTTTCAGTACTTAAAAGGGGACTGTGAAAAAGATGGGGACAGACTTTTTAGCAAGACCTGTTGTGACAGGACAAGGGCAATGGTGTTAAACTAAAGGAGGGGAGATTCAAGCAAAACACAAGAAATAAATTTTTTACAGTGAGGGTGGTGAAGCACTGTCCCAGGTTGCCCAGAGAGGTGGTGGATGCCCCATCCCTGGAGACATTCCAGGCCAGGCTGGACGGGGCTCTGAGCAACCTGATCTAGTTGAAGATGTCCCTGCTCATTGCAGGGGGGTTGGATTAGATGGGCTTTGAAGGTCCCTTCCAACCCAAACTATTCTATGATGTGAGTGGGAATGGGCTTGTCCCCAAAGGGCCACCAAAGGGGATATCAGTAGATTTCTGTCATACCTCAGCAGTGAATTAGTTTTCAGAAGCTGGGTTTGCAGGGAGGTAAAGAACACTTCCCGTGGCTCTGGAGTTCACCCTCCCGCCTGGTGCTTCACTTGCATAAGCCCGTCCAGAAAAGCAGTAGCCACTGATGCAGGAGGTGAGATTTCACTGCACAGAACATGGGTGATAGATGTCTGAAACCTGTATCTAACACTCACGATTGAAAGAGAGGTTTGATTCTGCTTCCTGACACCATTGCATGAGTGGAAAAATTGATAAAATGGGTCTACAAAAGAGGAGGAATAGTCACTACTGCTAAAAGTCAAGCTAAAGTCTTTTCATACTGGTACTGGGCAGAAATTGATCCTTCTCCAGAATGGACAGTGACACTTGCCACCTTTCAGAAAACCCCCACACTGGGTAGAAGGAACAAACCTGGAACTGCAAATCTTTTTTCTACCTTCAAAACACCTCTCATTTTCCAGATCTGAATAGTTGAGCTGCAGCAGTGGGAGCATGGCTACTGAGCGTAGTCAGGAGCAGTGAGTATAAATAGCGGATCCTGGCTGAAACTGAGCAGTTATTAAAGCAGACACAGTAATAAGGCCAAAGGCAATGGAGTCCAAAACTAACTCAACTGCCTAATTGGCCTCTACTGGAGACAGTGTCTGGGGAATATGCACCTGTCCAAAAAAGGAGATGTCTGTGTTGGAAAGCTGAATCTTTGGAATTCAAGGAAGAAATGTGGAAAGCCAAGAGAGCGGTGTGGATTTCATCTTGGCTATCAGTTGGAAGTATCAGCCTTGGAACATGTCTTGTGAGATCAGGCTTTGGAAATTCCCTTTAAGGATTTGTCCCACATTAAGTAAATCATTTCCAGGCAGTTGGCTTGGATGAAACAGTGGCAAAACCCCATAATAATAACACTTTATCATGGCAGCAAAGGGTACATTAAAAAAAAAAAAGAAGAANAACATGAAGCTACAGGTGGAGTAAAAACCTGTTCAAGAAAACTTATGAAGGAATATTTCCTACGGTATAAAATGGTTGAGAACTTTTTTCCCAACAGTAACAAAAAGCAAACATACACAGCAACCTAAAGGAGGCTGAGTGGAACCAGCAACACCCACCCCACAGGCATACAATTTTATGTATGGTTGAGGTTTTCACGTGGTTTCACAGGATTTTTCCTTCTATAACAAAATGCCTTTAAGTTCTCGGAGCATCTGCACCACCAGTTTCCAACCATTTTGTTTTGCAGACTCCAGAGCTTTTTCCAATGAATGTGCGGACCAAATATAGCAAGCTGAAGCCCACTGCCAATGTTTGCCTTGCCATAGCTGTCTGTCCCGGGTCACTGTATACCAGGGCTCTACAGGACATGAATTGAACACCCCTGAGCTGTGTGGTCAGCAAACCCCTCCTTCTTGTGTCTGTTGAGGCTTGGCGACCTGCAGAAGACACCCTAAAATTACCATGGCAACCCCCCTGCTTACTCTCTACCACCTGAGGAAGCAGGAGGGGCTGAGGGCTTGGTAGGATTTCATGTTGAGGGGGTTAGCGCTAAACGCTGAAGGAATTTATCAGAGATTATTGACACAATGGTGGCAAAATCCTGCAGGCTACAGCTGTGGCTTGTCAGCCCAAATGCTGTTCAGGTGGGCTCTGGGAGAGACCCTGGAAGGAGCTCTGGATGTCTCGCCCTTCCTCTTTGTCCTGGGCTTTGGTGAAGGGCTGACATGCAGGAAGAGAGCTGCTGAGAAATGCACGACCACTGTCAAAAACTGGCTGCAGACCAAGCCTGCCAAGAGAGCAAACAAGTCCAAGTCTGACATGTGCCTCCAGATCCTTGAAATCCTTCCTTCAGGAAGGGCCGAACATGGGCCAGCTTGCTTCCACCTCTGGGTGCCCGGTGTGGTGGCAAGGGTGGATGCAGAGGCTGTTGTGGCTCTTTCTGCTCGCTGGCAGCTCAGACCTCCCAAATAAATCAATGAATAAATAATAACAGCAAACAGGCACGACAGCAGTGCTCCATCTGGAAACATGCTGACCCTGCTTGAAACAACAGCATGCAAAGGGAGGCCCTTCCATTCTCCCAAAAGGCAAGCTATAAAAACATGATAGAAACAGCCATGAAAGAGCTAGGGCAGCAAGGGCTTGATTTCCAGCCTCTTCTCCAAAGGCCTGGGGCCGAAGTAACACAGGTTGTGCTCAAGTACCTTCACAGCTCCACGTGGGAAGCTTTCACAAAACCTGTCTGCATCTGTCCTGGCACAGCTCCTCATCTCTTGCTTTCATGAACAAAAAATATCCCTGTTTACACTCTGTATGCACAACAGAATGATAATGAAAAGAAACCATTTTCATACATTCCTCGGGAATGCGTCTGTGCTCAGTGCCTCAGGCCCAAAGTGGTTTTCGCCATCCTGCCTTTGCAGTTCCAGTAAAGCAGCGCTGTTGATAGCAATGAAAGTGCCTTTGATCTCCTTTCCTGGAAGCTCCACATTGCTTCTCTGAGGGTTAAGCTTCCCAGAATAGAGGTAGTCAATGTAGTTTTCAGGCTTGCTGGAAACAATATTGCTGAGCATCATGACAAAGAGAAGAAAGCCGAAAAACCCGACGATGATGAGGATATAAAACGAGGCCATTATCTCCTCTTGCAGCTCCAAGGCTGGGTTGCTGAAATTAGTGAACCGAAGTGTCTTCTTTCGTTCCACAAACATGTGGAGTAAATTCGGCATGACCGAACTGCTGTTTGTGTGGTTGCTGAAAGCCATCTTATGCTTCCACTGTAACTGCAAAAGCCAAGCAAAACAAAAGAGCCAACTTAGCTGGTTAATGCACACCTGTCCTTTTGTGTCTTCTAGCTCATGCCCTTCACACAGTTTCCTCTCCTTTGCTGTGTCGCTAACTGCACTCGACTATGCTCTAGCTGCACGTCTTGCATGTAGAGAGTCACGGTGGAAGTCAGTGGCAGGTTAGTGCAAGAATTCAGAGAATCAAAAGCTCCTGCTCTCTGCATGGAAGACGTGCGTGTACATGCCCGGGCACATACTTCTGCCTTAGACTGACTTTGTTTTCCTGGTGACGCAGAGCCAAAATCAGGACACGGGGATAATGCTCCCGATTCCAGCCACTAACTCAAAGGAAACAGGATGACTTGTTCTCAGGTACCAGTAGAATTCAGACAATAACACCACTAACGGGAGGGGAGGGCAATACTGGTGAGTGGAAGGGCCATTTGCACCAAATCAGCCACAGTGAAACCTGCTGTACTGAAAAAGAGCTGTGGGAAGGAACTGAATGGATCCAAACCGATGTAAGTTTGTTATCATGCTGAGAAGGAAACTTGAGAGAGAAATTATTTTCTGCCATATTATGTTTCTCGAGGTTGTCATCTTTTTCTTTATAAGCTTTTTCAAAGTCATTTTTAGCACAAGAGAAACTTAAATCATTGCCTCTAAGCAAACCACAAGATCCTTCCATTCTGAAAAATCTCAAGATAAAGAGTTTTGACTCTATCTCCCAACCTCACATCCAAAAAATAAGCTTTTGCTTTTGGCAGCAACAATTTTCCAATTTTGATAGAAATCTAAGCATATTTCTTGGTTCTCTGAAATCCCCTTCTTTGGCAAGTATGTGATACTCAGGAAAGATTTGTGCAAATCTGCCCACAAGGTCTTGCTTGGCTGTAAGTAGGAGCCAAGAATTTCACCCTAACTCTGCAACTTTTGCTAATTTAAAGTCATTCACATCCTTTGTTGCAGTTTTCCTTGTTTTTCTGCCAGTGCTGATTAATCTGTGTTGCTCTCCTGTTGCAAAGTGTCTGTAAAAATTGAGGGTGCCACCCCACATATTGCAGCAAGAGTTTTGGTGATTTACAATATGTGAGGATTTGACCACTCCCTTAAGCTCATACAAGAAACCATTTCAATAGCTAGATATGAGTAACAGAATAAAAAGCTCTGAAAAAAAATTCTGATGGAGACTAGAGAAAGCTCCCTCGGAGCAGCTCTGCCTGCCAGCCACCCCAGAGACATCTGGCAGTATTAAAATGAGGGTTACCCTTGAAAAAGATAGTGGCCTGAACCTCAGGTCAGGGCAGCCAGCATCCCCAGCTGGCAGCCTCCTTCCCTTTCTCATCCTGCTTGCAGGCGCTGGTGGCAGGACATATTTTATCTTCCCTCCTCGTGCCTCACACTGGGATATTCACTACTCCTGACTCAGGGAAGTCAGGCATTTCCTTTCCAGTCCAGCTAGGATGAGCCCATCACCGGACTGCTGAAGTGCCGATTGGGTGTCTGAAATTGCCTGAACATCCTGGATGATTAAGGTTAGCTATTCCTGGTTAGGTTTCCTCCTTCTTGCAACTATTAGCTTTTAATGAATGTGTTTACCCTGCTGTCTGGGCTGTGACTGGTCTGCCTGGAATCTATTAATAGCCAAATAACCATGCCGGGCAGCTGCGTGAGTTGAGTGCAGAGTTTACATCGGACCCATTCACAGAAGCATGCAGAGATTTACAACCACAGCACAGGAACTGGAGATGTACCAGGGGAGTATAATGAATCGCAGCAACAGTGGGTATGTGGGACCACATGGTTCAGGCAGAGAATAGCTTTTAGCTAGCCAGGATTTTTTGGCCTATACAGAAAAGTAGAAAGGCGGGATTCCTTCCAGATTCCAAGCCAGATACAAGTAAACTGCCCATATATTACAAAGCTCCTCTTCTCTCTGCCCCAGCCTAATGTGGCTGCATCTACCTGGCTGCAGTAGAAATCAGTTATCACAACACTCTGCAGAAGTGAAATCTATCTTAGTGTCCACCTTTCAGGGGGCACAATGTGAAAAAAAAGAGATCTATACCTTGGCTGAACACTAAGTGAAAGTTCTGTTCTGAAAAGGATTTACTGGAAGCAAACTGACTTTCTGATAACCAGACTTTCTCTGTTGCTCCCCAAACCCACATTTCCCTTCTCTGCCTCTCCAGCCTGTTGTGCTGTCCTGGCTGCCCTTGGCTTTGTGGCTGATGCCATCATGAGCTATAACACATTGTGGAAGAGCAAAGTCCAGAGATATACCAGTGGTCCTTATTGTTCTTGATAGATGGGCTTCCTAACTTTCTTCAATCCCACTGCAAAAAACACCCAACAACCCACCCCCAGACTAACCTGTAACCAGCTGCCACAACTATATACATTTGCTATCATATAAAAGTGAGGCTAAGCTTTGAATGCTCTTATCCATATTTATTACTTCTAGCACCTACTGCTGCCTGCATTCTGTTGAGGGACTTCTTCTGCACTTATTGCATTGCTTTATGGGTCACCTCAAGCTCTTCCCCTGGAGACAGGAGAGCAGCTAGGTGGACCATCTCCCTCACATTTGAGAAGATGATCTCTGGTTGGGAACCACAGCTCGATGCTGCCCTTTGGAGTCTCTTGGCATGAGCTCCCCAACTCCAGCCACTGCTGGAGTGGGGCTGGTCCTTTAGCGATGTGTTCAAATCATTGAGTTTTTTAAATTTAGTGCAAAATCACAGTGTTTTGATGCTCAGTTCCTCAGACACTGCTTTCTAGGGAGTATAGTGCTTTCTGCTCTAGAACAGTGAAACTAGTTAAATGTTGGACTGGCACTTAAAATATTTGCAAGTGCGAGTATTGCGGAGCCATGTGCTGCTTCACTACGTTCACATCCTGTCTGTAGAGGAAACATTTAAGGGGGGAATATGCATTTATGCATTTCTAACAGTTTTCCCTCCCATACAAAATACAACAGAAAAACGACAGGACAGGTACTAATCCCTATAAACCAATAATGAGAGGCTTGAGGCAAATGACATAACAAGCTAAAAGGGCAGAGTATCACTCATTAACCTTAACGGCTGCCTAATTCTCCTTAGGCTGGGCACAGAGCACACTGGGGATTTTTAGGGGGCCAAGCGTGAGTGCGATGCCACTGAAAGGCAGAATCTGAGTACTCACCCCAAAATGAGAAAGACAAAGTCTAGGGTAGGATTTGCCTTTAGTGGCAACTAGGGGAAGGATTAGTGGCTGCTCTTGTGCCACACCAGGTCTCTAGGAGAGAGAAAACAGGCTTCAGATGGCTTTGTGCAAATGAGGCTGTGTCGTTTGTCTGTGTATACATGTATACTCACCCACCAACTCACACACACCCCAACACAATGCTGGAAAGATACTGGGATGCCACATCAGAACTCTTCCAGGCTTCAAGCATCAATATTGTTACCTTTTCCCCATCATCAGACACACAGGTTAGAAATCAACCTTTTTTTTTTTCCCATGGTGAAACTCAGCCCCTTTCTACCTACTTCCCTCTCCTTTTCCACAGCCTAAGGATTGTTTTGTCATATTGACCGTTTTCTGTGTATGTGCAAAGGTGTGTCCCACACACATCAGCTGGAAATATATACATCACTGTCACCTGCCTCATAGGTAGGTTTAAGTCCACACACACAAATCGCACACACAGAGATATGTATGTGTGTATAATTCTCTCCCTACACACACAAACATACACTAAAACATAAAAACATCCATGGAGCTACATGTATAATGCCAAATCTAGCTACTTTCAAAAAAAAAGAAAAGACTAGTAGCTTGACAGTTAAATTGATTTTCAGAGAACAGCACTTCAGGAGAAAAAAAGATCCAGTAAATGTATCCAAAACAATGGCAAAATTGAAATGAAAATTTAAATCACTGCCTGTTTATCACTATGTAGAGGAAGTTGCAGACACCCCAGGCACCATAACAACAGCTATGAAATGTTCTACTCATCAAACAGCTTACTTACATGCAGACCTGGCTGTGTCCTGGGAGCAGCACCTCTTTCAGCTGTCAGGCTTGCTCCCAGTTGACCAATGCATTTAACTATTTAAGGAGCATAGGAGAGGAGTGGCCTCTGCTTCTCGCCTCTAGCAAGTAATCACAGGCACATTATGCATGAGGGAGTGTCGGCAAAGCAATGTGGTAACAGGATACTATGGGCTTATGAGGATCCTGCTACATGGGGGCTCCAGGCAAGTGGACATGTATGTTCCCTTATCATGCAGGAGATGAGAATAACATGGGTGAGGACTCTGTTGCCTCCATCCTGGGCAATTTGAAGCATAAAGGCAGCTCTGGGTGGGTGGGTGCTGCTGGACACTGCCTGTGTGAGAGCAGATTGTGGGCTCAGGGTGATTTTTGGTTATTGATCATAGATCTGTCATTTTTAAAGTCAGTGACTCTCAGAAACGGGAAGAAAAATAGCAGTGTCCTAATTGCGCCCAGATGCATTTGGCTGATGCCACCTCATCACACCAGAGAAAGGAGGCTGCGCAGTTGTGCCTTCTCCTTCAGTTCACTACCTACATCGCCACTCACCCTGCTTTGCCCTCCTGGTGAAAGGATGGGGAAAGAAAGTAGCCAGGAATAGGAAAGAGGATGCTGGATGAAGCAACCTTGCTATCTTTCATCTTGCATCCTCCTGCCCAAACCTCTTACATCCTGTTCTGCCAGCTGGGCATGGGTGTTTTATTCCTTTCATACACCCTCTCCATGGCAAAACAGCACGAGTTACACTCCTTCACTGCTAAATCCCCTTTCAGGATCAACACATAACACCGCTTGTGGCTTGCAACATCTCTAATTTAACTCAGGCTTTGCCACAGGAATCACAGACAACTGCTGGCATGGGGTTACTTTGTGCAGCCGGAACAACTGAAGGCAGCTGAGGGAGGAGGAGAGCTAAAGCTGGCTGATTTTTCCTTTGGTGGAAAGCAGGAGGGAGGAGAACTGTGAAAGGCAAGGGAAGCTGGGCCCCAGGACAGCAGGTTGTGTCTGCCTTTGGGAAGCAGCAGAAGCAATTGCTATGAAATTGCAGGCAGACAGGTTCATCAATCTTTCTGTGGGAGCTGGTTCAGACTACTCATTTTTCCATAGGTCTAATCTTCACTGGATAACACACAGTGCTTTGAAAGTATGAGCCCCTCATTAGGCAAGCTACACTTTCGGCTAACAGAGAGAGAAATAGGAAAAAAAAATCAGAAGCAGGGAGCTACTCGTTGGAGGAAAGGAGACATGATTTGAGGGCTCCCAGGCAGCAAGGATGGTGGGGAAAGAGAGGTTTGGTTAAGTCCCTCATGTGCCTTCCACCGTTAGTGTAGAACTCCCACTGCTTCCTGACTGCTGGAGCTGTTTCAGAGCTGAACCTCAGCTCTCAGAGCATAGAATCGTAGAACCACAGAATCACAGAATCATAGAATGTCCTGAGTCAGAAGGGACCCACAAGGATCATGGAGTCCAACTCCTGTCCCTGCACAGGACAACCCCACAGTTCACACCATGTGTCTGAGGGCCTTGTCCAGTCTCTTCTTGAACACTGTCAGGCTTGGGGCCGTGACCCCTCCCTGGGGAGCCTGTTCCAGCTTCCACCACCCTCTGGGGGAAGAACCTTTTCCTAATGTCCAACCTGAACCTCTCCTGGCAAAACATAACGCTAAGAGTACTACTGATCTAAAGCCACCATCCCTTTAAGAGTCAAAACCCAGTGGAGACCATGAAACAGCAGGACTGCCTGTCTGGTCTTCCACCAGGCAGAGCTGGAGGCCCACGCTGGCTGTGAATGAGCCAGCAGGACACAGCACAGAGCTGGGTGGAGGTGCTGGCGAGGGCCAGGGAGCAGCGTAGCTAGGCCAGCAAGGCCCTACAGCACAGCTAATGAGCTGGCTTCTCGGCAGGGCTCATCAGATCAGAACCAGCACTACACTGAAGGTGCTGTCTTGTTTCCAGTTTCGGAGGAAACATGGTCAGGGCTAGGGAAAGGTAAGCCTCACACCTTCTCCTTTTGCCCCATCAAGTATAGCTTCTTTGTGGCTCCTGTCCCCACCCCTCTACCCAGCTGGAATGTGAAGGTGGAAAAGCCACATATTTTAGTACTTCTTCCCTAGATTTGGTGGTCGTTTTTCTTGGAAACAAAATTGAATTAAAATGTAGGAGTATAAACTCTGATAGCAAACCCATTGGTGATGATGGTCATCTGATCCCCTGCACAACATAGGAATATGAGTGAGACAGACTCAAGCACATGCCAAAGGTGGGATTTGTTTCACTGTCTGGGACTCTGTGAGGAGTTTCCCTACTCAATGGGGGAGAGACATAACCCCAAAGGGTGCTGAGTCTCTCTCTCAGCACAGTGTGCCCTCAAGAGGAGCTTGCTTTCTGATGACCATGATTAGTGTTGTCCTCTAACCTGGTGACAGTAAAATTGCTGTGAGATGGACTCCCCCCGCAGTCATACTGAGGCAAAGATTGTAGGATTCCTACTTGTTCTTCCCAAGGCAAGACAGCAAGGATCCCACATCACCCAGAGGAAGCATCCAGATACCATTCCCGATAAAGACAACGAAGGAGCTGGGGTAGCATTAGATGTCCAGGTGAGGGGGAGGGTGGAAGTTGTGGAAGTGTGTCACAGGACTGGATCCCATTGTGGTGTGGATGGAGAGAGGCATGCAACCATAACAATGTCCTTTGACCAGGAATAAGCACTCAGCACCTGCCTAATGGTGACAGCCTCTTTCCTCCACTCACAGCCCTGGAAGTCTGTGCCCGTGCCAGGTGGCACCTTTCCTCTGGAAAGGAATGAAGGATGAGGAAACAGTTTTGGAGCACAAACATTACAACAGAGCCAGAAGAAGTAATTCAGATAGTCTTTCAATGAAGAAATATGGATCTCAGAATAGACTGGGAAGTTTCCATCAGCTTTATAGGAGATAGGTCAGGACATATCAGCTGAGGATCTGATTCTCTTATTACTGAAGTTTTGTTTTTTAAAAAATATAATGTAATGAAACAATACACATCAGCATGGCTGTTTTAGTAATAATTTTTCACAAGAGTTGGATTTTAGAGTGTTGCAAACTCTATAGTGAGAATCAAAGCTTTGGAGAGGGATTTAGGGTCTGGTGGAAGTTGAACTAGTCTCCATGGTCCTCCTGTTCCAGGAACAAGGACATCTGGAAGCACGTGCAGGACATGACCAAGACAGGCAGACATGTCTTTAAAATCCTGTGGGTGGGAATGAGCCAGGAACAGAAGATTAATTGTGCTGTTGAAGCTCCTGGACAAGCCCAGATGAGCTTCAGACTTGAAGCATTTCCCACGCACACTTTCCTCTGCAGTGTGCTAGCTTGTTTTCCATGCTCTCACCCCCATGGGAAATAAGGTGGATCATATCTTCAAGCGATCTTTCCTGTTGAGCCAGGGTGACCCGCCTGCCTTGGAGGAAGTGGGATGAAGGAATGTCTGGATCTAAGATGAGCGATGGAGCAGTCGTCACGTGGCTGAGTCCTGCAAACAGACCGCACCGGTCATCAGGGACAGTGGGGTACTGAGGACCTCAACCCCACGCGGTTCCTTGCATGCTAGCACTATGACTTCATCAAAAAAAGAATCTAGGTCATGCCCTGACAGGCATTTACTCCAAGAATAAAACATCCCAAAGATAGGGATCCTGAGGGGTAGCTGGAGAGCCCTACGGTGTCTCAGAGGCAGGCCTGGCTTGCCCTCGAGGCAGAGGCTCGATGCTCAGGAGGCTGGCACACTGCTGCAGCACTGACAGGAGGCCTGCTCTGCAGGGAGCTGGAGAAGCCAGCACTGGAGGAGAAATATGCTGAGTTTGCAGAGAGCTAGGCGAGAGTTGGGGAGGATTTGTTAAGAGTGCTGAGCTATTTTATGTAGAAAACCCCTTTCTAGGACCCTGGATGGGCAGAGTGAAAACCTGCTGTGTCCTTCTGCCAGCTTCCTCTCTGTGGTGGCTGAGTCATCTTGGCTTCCTAGAAGAGGCTGAGAAAGGGCACTTGCTCGCTGTGGCTGAGGGTGAGGGCTGCAGGTGACAGCCCCAGCCCAAGGCAGCGTGTGGGTCAGACCATGCCACGAATCACATTGCCCAAGTTTCTGTGGCTGAGAATGAGCCAGAGCTCTTATTTTGCTGGCACAATAAGAGGCCTTGGACTAGTCCTGGTCATGGTGACCTGCTTCTCTCTCTCGATGCGCAAGCGTAGGTATGAGAAAAATCTCTTCTGAATCCTTGAGTATTTATACAAAACAGTGTCACAGCCCTGATTGTACACTGGGGCTAAGTAGGAAGAGCACAGTGCTGGCACATCTGCTCAGGGGTCTCTTCTCCGTGCCTATGCACTGCACTGCAGTCACATGGCTTGCTCTTTCTCAACTGGTTTTTCCTACAGGACCTTTAGATATTCTCAATATTCCACATCAGCGATAGGGGCGAACTGTGAACAGCTTCTTGCACACTGAATATATCAGATGAAAGAAAAGAGCTTCTGCCTTCTCTGAGATACGCAGCATAAGTCAGATGGCAAAAGCAATGTTATTAGACATTGTATTATGAGTGATTCTGATGATAAAAGTCTCAGGCAATTAAGTTTAGGCTCTTTGTATCTTCATTCCTTTTTTCTAGCTTTTCCAATATTTATTGTCTGATCCTTCTGAAAGCGTTTATCTTTCTCAGTACTCCAGTGCAGCAGACCTCCCCAGCTTTTGCTGCTCTCCCACAATTCTCAGACTCTCCCTTTGCTGGGAAATTTCATTTTCTAATGCTGTCTGAGTGCTGCTGCGACCGCTCATCACAAGGCAGTTGTGACAGCCAGCGCTGCTGGGACCTGTCCTCTCGCACCAGAGTGCGCTTCAGACAAAGGCTTCGCCAAGCATTGCAGACTCAGCCGTGCTTCCTCACTTGATTCCTTTCACGTGTGGGCTCTGCACAGACGTAACCACTTGAGGAGCTGGTTGTCTCAGAGCCACATCCAGGTTTTGCAGCTTGTGACTCACCCACTGACAGTAAAATTCTGGATATTGCCCTTTAATTGTACCTGTAAAACAAAAGAGATACACATTTATTGTGGTCCGATGTTCACGTTTTGGGCTCCTGTCCAAAACACATGGTAATATGATTTGAGTAGTATCACCTTCAGGACAGCAATAAAAGTAATTGCCACTCCCATCCTGTGCTTCACATCCTGTTTCCACCACAGGCTACACATTAAGGAGCTCTTGCTGAGGACAACATCACCCTGGGACAACCTGAGCCAGCTTGCGGTGGTGGCTGCTGGCTGCTGGTGACACCAGAGGATGGGCAGTGCCCTCCCCACAGGAGGAGGAGAGCTAGTGCAGGAAAACCAAGCAGAGAGGGACACCACTGAGGACTGGCATCGTCTGTGATAAACACTGATAATATCCGTGAGACTTCACGAAGACTTTTTTATCCTCTTGTGTTTAACTCCTGATTGCAGTCAGCTGCCAGGGTAGGTGGAAGAGGAGGGCACAGAGAGGGCTGAGAGGGTTAGAAGAGATGTCCTGATTGTGGCCCTGTGACTGTGGCCACTGGTAGAGATGCAGCTGTGGTGGGGTGGTTCAGGGTGTTATTTCAGGGCCGTCACTGTGACGATCTCCTCAGACTCTGACCTTGAGTTGAACATTTCTAAAACAGTAGGCTGGGCAGCTGGGAGCAGCTGACTGAGATCTGACCATAACATCCCAGAAATGGAAGAAGGGGGTGTCAGCAGAGGAAGAGTATTTCTGTAGGGCTGTGATCTAGGGAGGCACCTGGGTATGGCCACACACGATGACAACAGACCAGGCAGTCTGACAGGTTGCCCCATGTTGTCCTCACCACTGTAATTGCCTGTTTCCTCTTCCCCCTCCCCGGAAGATTTCCAGATAAAATGTGTTAGTCTGAACTGGGGTTTAACCTGTTTCCTCAGAGCAGATCAGGAGTGTGCACCCACACAGCTGACCACCAACTGATACACACGCGTCTGGTCCCTGCAATTGGTGTCTGCTTGCCCTCCTCATTGAACAGAAACTGTAACGTGGAATAAAACCACAAACACATCTGATAAACACATCGGGTTGTAACATCCCTTTTCTTCTTTTATAAAATCTCACAGACTGCTTAATTCTCTGCAAAACCCCTAAAATGCCAACTGCTTCTGTGGATAAATAAAGAGGAGAACCCAAATGCAGGGTAATGCACCACCTGTGCCTTTTCCCACTGAAGGAAGTTCAGGAGGGAAGAGGAAAGATACCTGGAGAGGAAGGAAGGAAGGAAGGAAGGAAGGAAGGAAGGAAGGAAGGAAGGGCCAGTGCAGCTGTGGTGCAGCTGGTACCCAAGGTTCTGGCTATCTTAATGGGAGAGCTGGGATGCAGGTCTGGGGTTTTGTCATGGCTGCTGACCCCTCTGAGCAGCTACTGGATGATTCATTGCCATTTCACTTACCCGACAATTGTCTCTGCTGTTATCACACTTAAGCCTTGGCATCCAATGCTGTGCCACGAAATGCCAAACACACACCATGGCAAGGAAGTTTTGCTCATTTTTTTACACTCCCAGATCACATGGTAACAGTTTACATCATATGTTAATAACACCATTCTTTGGACCAGACCATTTGCCTCACAGGACACATGCTAGGATGTGATTATGTCCTACACTACAGGGTGATGCCCTTATCTTTGACCCTCATGAGTCCCAACCAAAGGGTGAGATCCTGTTCATACTGCTGTCAATTACAGCAGTGCTGTCAGCAGGGACATTATCATTACCTTTGGTCCTGCCCAAGCCCTGCCAGGGCACCTCAAGGGAGAAAAGCTGCCCAGCATAGCCAGAGTAGATGTAGTCGTGTTTCCCTGGAGGGACATGGGAACTGCAAGGAAAATAAGACAGAAATCTGAGCCTGGGGCTGTCTTCCCTTGGGAAGAAGGGTCCTGCCTGGTGGTAGCTTCAAAGATCCTGGCAATTTCTGCATTTCAGTGGCTTCTACAAAGAGAAATAAGGAGCAACATGCACATAAAGAAATCCAGGAGAGAGCATTTAATGCGCACATGTTGGATTAAATAATTTGTTGCAAACAAAGAAGGCCCTATCTCTGTTGCCCGTATTTGGCAGTGAGCTAGCCAACATCACTGGAAATTTGGATTAGGATGGAACAGTGTGTTTCTCATCCACTTACTTTTATTGAAATTGCATTTTATTTTGTTACAATCCCTTTTTCAAGGTCAGAGTTTGGATGGAAGGATTTTTGGGCTGTTGCTATTAAAGAGGTCTCACTCTTTGTTTTTTTCTTTCTTCTTTTTGAGGGGAGGAAATAAATAGAATCAGAGCAGAGGGTTAATTTTAGGTGCCAGTCCTGTCACGGACTGCCTGAGGGTAAATCTCCGTGGCTCCTTGGCTGGCAGAGGGTGCCTGACTGACAAGTGTGCTGGTTTGTCTGTTCCTGCAACATCATAACTCTTGCATATTAAGGTGAAAAATAGATAAAAGTATGGAGAGCATTCGATGTTTTATTCCTCTGCTCTCTGCGTGCAGGTCAGGGTTAGATCAGCTCCTGAGTCCCTGGGAACTGGACTGCTGGGGGTGAAATTGCAGAGGTACCTATGGGGCAAGCTCAGCTCAAGCAGCCTGGAGAAGTGATCTTGCCTGCAGGTGCAGAGCTGGTATGAGATTATTGTTTACACTCTTTTCCCAGATTTGTTTTGCATTGTTAGGTGGGAAGCTGATAATAAAGGCTTGAGAAAATATTGCCGGGGCAAAAGGTCCCATCAGATTGGAGGACCCTAAGCCTGCTGTTGCCATGGGCCTGAATAAAGACCATAGGCTTGAGGCGTATGTGCTCAACAGTGAACCAGAACAGCTGTTCCCCTGACAAACTACCCTGTCGCTTGAAGCTGGAGGTCACAAGGAAAAAGGAAATCGGAGCTCAGACTTTGGGAACAATGGGTTAGATCCTGCACTGATATGGCCCCCTTTGGCTGCAGCAGAGGAGTTCTGCTCCTTCATGCCGATCAAGGACATGTGGACCTGTGGGGGTGGCTGTTGAGGGAGGTCTGGAGGCCAGAGGTTGTGGTATGGAGGGAAACCCTGGAGAAGGGTGAATGTTGCAGAGGGCAGAGGCAGAAGAGCTACTAATGATGGGTCTTTGCCAAATGGGGGAGTGTTACCTCCCCAGTGCAGGTGTGCTCTGCTGGACATCAGCCACTGATCAACCCCTGATCCTAGGATTAAATCAGAATGGATGCTTACAGCTGGGCTAATGAGCTGTGCTGTTCTCGTCTAAAAGTATGAAAGCTACTGCATCTATAAACAAAATCAAAACTATCATATACTGAGCATCCATTTACCGGATAATGGTCAAAATCAAATAGTGTATCTCTGTGATGTTCAACAGTGTCTAGGGATGCGACATACCTGTCATAAAACTACTATCACACTTACCAGACCAATACTGAATCAATAATTTTTCAGAGCAAATTCTCTGACATTAAGCTGTCACATTGTGTTTTGCTTGGCTCTTGGTCTTAGAAGGTTGGTGACCGCTGACCCAGTATGTGGATTTTGTGGACTGAGAAGAGGAATTATTCTAGTAAACCTGAGTGTGCTTCTGAAGATAATGAGCTGTAGCCCAAGCAGAAGCTCTGGGCTTGCCTGAAGAAAGTATTGCGTTAGAGTCTTCGTCTTTTCTTGTACTAAATCAGATCTGACGGTCATGATGTTCACTTCTGGATTAAGCATCTGTGCATTTTCCATTGATATTTATGTACATCTTCCCTTTTTTTTGATATGAAGAACACTCATGGGTGCAGTTGAAAGCTGGCTTTAGGAACAACTATCCTTGCAAGCCCTGCCCTGGATCTGCCAAGAACTAAGTACTTTGCCTATTTCAGCATATAGTATGGGTCTTTGCTTCTTGTCATTTGAAGGCTGTTGACTGAGACGATTCCTCTGCTTGAACACGTCCATGAAGGCAGTTGCATGGACAGCTCCTGTCTCAGGGAGCAGCCTCCTGTCCACCTCACCAGCAAAATGTAGCATGACCTTTCATAGCTTTCTCTGCCAAGCAATTGTACTTATGCTGGTCCCTTGAGCAATTTCTTGAGAAAGACTTCATGGAGGTTTCACATGCGTAGCTGATGGCTACAGCTGGATAAGGAGATTAGGGAGTGAGTTTAGCATAGTGATAACAACGTGTAAAAATGAAACAGGATGCCATAGAAATATAATTTAAGATAATTCCAGTTATTGGCTGTAAAGAATGTTCTGCTTGCTTCTGATTGCTCATATCTTCTATTTTTATCAGTTTCCTTCTGCTTGTCTTCGTGCATGTTTCCCGGTGTAGCAGGTCTGATCCAACCAACTGCAAATAAAGATAACACTGATAACTATCAAGTGAGGAGGGGGCGGGAACTCACTTCAGACTTAGACACTCGAGTTGCCTTTGACTGCAAAGTATTTTCCAGATGGACTACTTAGTACTAGGGGTTTGTTCTCTCATACCTGCAGCCCTAAGGATTTCTGCCGTTTATAATGAAAAGACAGCTGCTGCCGATGCAAGTTCTCCATGAAATGGCAAATAAGATCCAGGGCCTGAAGCTCTCCAGGCTGGCAAGAGGGGAGGAAAAGTTTTGCAGTGAAGGCAAAGCTCTCAGTTTGGGCTTCCTACAGGAAAGCTGTGCATGCCAGGCTACAGAGTGGCTACAGATCAGCACAGATTTGCTTCCCTGGGCTCTGTGCTGCCTGGATGTACACCACTTCTAGCTACTGCTGAGGGCATATTGGTCTCAACTTCAGCATGCATCCATGCCTTCTTATAGCTAGAGCTGGCATCCGGCCGTCTTAAGGCTAAGCTTGGGGCACCCATACAGTCTTTGTGTGAGCCTAAGCAGACATATCCTAAGGTAAACATACTCCCACTCCGGCAAATGACTGCATGCTGCCAGAGAAGGGTGGCTGGGCCCTGCTGCATGCTACACCATGCGCCATGGATGGTAAAGGCACTGTAGATGGCATTCCTACAACAGCTTTGAAGCCATGGCCCAAGAGGACATGCTTCAGGTTTTGGGGGGGTGCAGCAGTCAAAGAGTTGCCCAGAGCCTGAGCAACCCAGAGAGGTTTCCAGGGCAGGCAGGAAAGAGAAGGAGAGGGAGACCTCATCTTCCCATGAACCAGTGTCCATGTAACCTAGTGAAAAACTGCCCTGGAGCTTCTTCCCCCAAGGCATGAGGGCTGACTTTCCCCACCAAAAGGTATGACACAGAATCTCGTTGACATTTGTGCTGTGCCACAGTTATTCATAAATATTTTGTGTGGCTTCATACCACACGACTTCCAGCTTGGTCTGCAACTGTACAAAACAGAACCTCTCAAAATATATACCGGAGAGAACCTGCTATATTGAGCTTTGATTTTGCTTGAGATCTTTGTGCATTACCATCACGTTGCTGTTAACAATGTAGGGGCTTAAATTCAAAATGTCATTTCTCTGTAATCCTGGCATTTCTGTGTAATGCAATTTCTAATGTAAAAGTCATGAGTAGCCAGAGAGAAAAACCTGTGCCTGAAGGTATGCTCATTAGGCCAACTGGCAGCAAGGCTACCAACTAGAATAAGCCACAGCTAATGAAGCCAGGGACTTTAGCTATTGGGCACCAGAGAAAAAGAAACTTTTAGCAGTCTCCCTGGCTATTTTATGTCTCCTGAGCAAAAGACTTTTAAAGTTTGGGCCAAAGAAAGTGCAACACCTGCCTAACGAGTTTAAGATTCTTCAACCTTCCCAACAAGAAGGAAATTGGAAAATGTGTACTCTGTGTGATGGTAATTATATGACAGGTTTGTTGCTGGCCTTTGGTCTACAGCAAAGATGATGAGCAAGTGGACTAATCACGCATTTCTAGGCACTCCTTGACCAGTGAATGCTCTTTCTCCTATTGCGTGAAGTCACAGATGGGTCCCATGTCAGCCATCCTGCATGAGTCAGAAGTGGGAGCTGTGTTTACGAGCCCTGGAGGATGCTCGGCAGTGCAGCCTGCCAGTTGTCTTGCACTTCGCATATCCAAAACTGTTATCACGTAATCCAGAGCTATATAGGAAGGGATTTCAGAGCCTTTTTCAAGGAGTTCACAGGAAGAGATGTAGCTGACCTGATCTTAAGATCTCGTGATATGTATTCCTACTTGTGATCAGAATGATCCTTTCTAGCCTCAGAAAAACTCTATCAACAGAATATCCCATGAGGGCCAGCTACCCAACTGATGTGTCCTGCAGAGCCAATGGGCCCCAGGTGGGCACAAGACCTTCTTTCCTTGATGGAGGGACTCCTACCCCACAGCTGTTTCTCCACTTTTGCCAGGCCCAGCATAATTTTTGGGGGGGTGAACCCAAACCCAGCACCCCTGGGGCAGGCCAGCCCCCCAAGCAGTCCCCCATACCCAGTTGCAATGTGCTGCTCCCTGTAGTGTGGGTGGTGCTGCTGGGGCTGCAGCAATCCCGACTGTATGCAGTATGTGCCCAAAGGCTGCAGCCGGAATCACTGCACCGGACACTGGAGCCAAGCTTGCTTGGGGTATTGCAAACCCTGGGAGTTTACTTGAGGTGAGGAATTTGTTCCTGACATTTTGATATTTCTCCAGATCTAGGTGTACTTCGAGATATCCCAGCACCCAGGCCTGGTTCTGCTTAATCGGGTGTAGAAAGGGGACAGGTGAGTGGGTGCCTGTCAGGTAGGACCACTGTTTTTTCTGTGAGCTTGTGAAATAGCTTAGGAGTAAAAAAAACATCTGAGGCCACAAGAGAAGTTTGTCATTCAGATTTTATTGCTTCGTGCAAGTGAAAAAAATAGGGGGGGAAAAGAGAACTACAAGCCCGAAGTGTAATGGCAAAGCCCATGGTGGGAGTCTGGAGCTGCCACTGAAGGGTGATTTGTAGCCTGCTGGCACAGGAAAGCATTATGACTAGGGCACAGTGATTCCCCTCTTCTTTAAATAAATGAAATGGCAGAGCTGGAAAAAAAAAATTAAAATGGAAGCCAACTAATGCTGACAAAACTCTTTTCACAAATAACTACACTGAGCTATTACAACAAGGTGACCAGCAAGTTCCTAGACTGTAAATACCTGAAAACACTTGGGGTGTGAGGTGAGCTGCAGGAGGGAGCCCTTTTGGCAAGCTTAATGTTCAAAGGTTGTAATGTAATTAAAGGCCATTTTTGACACAAGTTTAAACATTTTCAGCGATGCTACACAGGCCTGCCTCTGGAGAAACAGCAAGCAAGAGCATTTGCACTCTCACAGAGGGAGGGAAATGCAAGTAATAAACAGACTGCACTGTGAGATCCCAAAAGAGCAGTGCCCAATCTAAGAAGTCAATATTTTTCCAAAGCTTGGCTTTGGTTTACATTCCTCTAGAGGAAAAACTCGCTTAGATAATTAAGCTGATGGAGATTTTCCAAGCTGTTCAAGACAGCAAAAACATGTATCTTGTCCTCAGCTTAATGGTAGGCACCACATAAACATCTTTAGAAAACAAAACAAACTGCATTTTTATTTGTCCTAAGTATCCTGGGAACACAAGCATGGCTGGAATATTACTTTAATGGAAATGCAATACTAAAGAAGTACCTATGCATGGAAAAAGGATATGTTTTAACTTGTATTGCTTGCCTATCCAAATACATGGGTAGCTATCTGCTCTCGCCTTGCCTTTGAAGTGGCTGCCTGCATGACTTTCTTTCAAGCCTTTCCCACTTCTCTTTCCTCTCCAGTAGCTAAAAATGGGATGTGTATCTGAGGAGCGGAAATAATAAAAAAAACCCTTCTGCCCAGACCATTGCTTCTTTGATCCAAAACAAGAAAACAGGCTTCAAGCTGGCGAGGCTGCTATTTTGAGTAACTCAATGTCCAGGGGAGCCATATTTCTCCCTTTTAACAGAGACAGCTGATAGCTGCTGCTGCAGAAGCTGAGTTCGTCTGCCGCCGTCCCCCTGCAGCTCAGCAGGCACGGCCTGCCCAAGGAGCGGGTAAGGAGGCCAAGGGCAGGAGAACCTTGCTGACATGGACCTCTCATTGGGTTCTGCAGTAGATAAAACAGCTCTACAGGGAGAGGCTGCTCTTGGGAGCTGGAAAACTGCTCACAGGCTTTAAGTTAAGCACAGACGTAAGCCCCATCAGTGATTAAATATGAGACACTTTGTGGAAATGCTCTTCATGGAGTGGAAGCTCACTTTCTAACCGAGGGCTAGCACTTAGGTCTTGTGCAATAATTAACTGTGTTTGAAACTCTTGAATCATTACACACTTGCATGACACAGACCCTGTGGGCTGCTGAATCTTTATGCAAGGGTGGTTGTTGCCAGAATGAACCCCTATCCATGAGAGGGAAAGCCAAAAGTAGCCAGCAAGACTGGTGTGGGGTACCTGCTAGGAATTAGAGACAGATACTAAAACATTTCCCTGCAAAGTCTACGATTTTGCACATAAATGGTTTTCAGAAAAAAAATGGGAATCTTTTTCTATTTTTTTTTGCTCAAAGTGGTGTATGATTCTGAAAGAAACAGGTAATCCACAACATTGTACAATTTATAAAAAGATAATTCAATGCTGAACAAAAATGCAAATGGAATATTTCATCTACTTTTTCTTGGAAGAAACTGGTCTTGTGCCTAAATTATACTTGGCTATTAATGCTTGTAGCTTGTCTTTGATCCAATTTGGTTTTAATTACATGGACTACAGCAGCCGTTCACACTGGCAATTCCAGCATTTGCTTTTTTTGCTAGGTGAAGCTGATGAGTCCATGATACTCCCACTGTGTTTCCCCCGCTCTCCTTGACCTCACAGAGACTACAACAAGGTGCTGGTGGCCAGGCACTTTTGCAGCACCAGGGCCATCACAGACCCATCAGCTTCACCATCAGTTCATGGTTATTCAGTCTGATCAAGGCTAGTGCCCGAGGCTTTGCAGATGGGCAGGCAGCCAGCCTGGTTCATACCAGGTATCAGTCAAGTGGTCCCTGTGCAAAGTGCAGTCCTTTCTCCCATTTAGCTAGGAAGACTTAGCCTCGGGAATCTGCGTGTTTGGCTGCTCCACAGCCAGCTGGTTTTCAAAGACACAGCACAGCTTGTAATTTTCTATGAGCTTGGCTTGAAAATACTCTCTGTCCTTCTTGTGCCAAATGTCTGTGGCAATGTAGGTGTTGTAGTGGTCATGGGAGTCCTCCAGCCTCCTGGCGCGGATGTTGGTCAGCATGACTCCCACTGCGAAGAAGCCAAAGAGGCCGACCATCATCAGCAGGTAGATGATTTCCAGGTTGCTGCTGGTATTTCCAGCCTGGGAAGGTGCAGAGCTATTTGTCTGCTCCAGATAGTCTTGAAGCAGCTTGGAGAGAAGTGAATTCAGGGCTGTGTCATTGGACAGCACCAACATCTTGTTTTTCTGTCCTTCGCACTTCTTTCTTCCTTGATTGTAGTTTAGCTAGAAAAGAAGAAAAAGAAGGAGCATGCCATCAGATAAAGATATGATTCCCTCTGTCTCTCTTTACTGGCTCCCCTCCTCAGTGAGAAAGCTACATTGGGGCCAGCACAGAGGCAGGGTGGCTGGACGGACCTGGGGGGGGGCCTGTTCACCTCTTGTTTCCAAGCCAGGCTAGCTAGGCTGAGTCCATCCCCACGAACACTTGCCTTACAAAACCGCCTCAGTCTTCACAGTCTGTTGCTGTGTGCAGCTGCCCAGATTGTTGGCCTGTCACTCAGCTACCTCACCCAGGCCTCCTGTGCCACTGTCTAAAGCCTATGACTCCTCCTCTGAGCCCCCAGAGGCATGCGGAGTGTCTCACTCCCATTCCGCAGCAACTGCTTCTGCCATAGAAGACTGTGATCACGGCTTCCCTCCATCCTCTCTGCTCTACTTTCAGCTTAAGGACTGAATTTAGAAATAAAATTTTGCACCTGATCTTCAGTGAGTAGAAATCACTCAGAGCAGCAAGCTCCTCCTGTCTGCCCCTGCTGAGGAGTCTTGCCTTTCTTCTGCAGCTCTCAGAATGATATACACCATGCAAAACTGAGTAACCAAACCTCTGACAGAAATGTATCCCACACTAATTTAATGCAACTTCCCAATGGGCATTTGCCCAGAGAATGGCCACAGAGAGAGTCTATAATAACTGTCTACCCAGCAGTGGAAATGGAAAACGTCTCACTTCATCGTCCCTCCTACAGGCTAGTGGTCCTTCCTCAGGCAGCTCATTACTTTCCCCTCCAAACTAAATCACTATGCAACCAGTGCCTTATTGTCTGGCTAGGAGGACTTCCACCTGCATCACTGCAGGTCAGAAACAGGGGAGGAGATGGCAACATCAATAAGCACCTGTACGTCCAAAGCCTCCTAGACGTGGAACTCTGCACTGACAGTCTTACACAAGAAGCCGAAGGCTCCTTTTCACCTTTCCAATGTCAACTGTAAATCAGTTAATAAGAGCAATCCTATCAGCACTGCAGTCCCAAAGCCTCAGCAGCCAGGTAACATGACTGACAGTATCATTACAGTGGCTAATTTAAATGTCTCTGGAAAATTAAGACAACAGTCGCCCTCCGGTTTTGCCCTTAGCATGTCTGAATGAGGTACTGTTATTCAAGGTGACTTCCGTGACAGCAATCTTGTAATCACATAAGATGACTGTCAGTGCTTTCTACAGTTTTAAATCTGTGAGAGCAGGCCAGCGTATTAGCAACAGCTTCTCCAGCATACTTATTTTTTTTCTTTTTTTAAAAAAGAAGTACTATATTATAGTCATTTATAGTACCTCAAGAAGGAAATGAACGCTTGGGCACACAAAGCCACTAGAAGGTCTAGGCAGCAATTACACCTCTCCACAACAGCGACATTAATGATGCATAGATGTTGTGCAGGACCTCTGCATGGGAGGGAGTTGAGCTGTGCACACAGCCTCCAGCTGCTGGTAGTGACACTGCAGCAGACAAGATGTATCTGGAGGCTTCTTTGAACTGTCTACACCTTGCTACGGCATAAATGCTGTGAAAGCAGATGCTGAGGCAGAGGAAGAGAGAAGAGGACACTGATCTTATGACCTGACCACCTCTTGTATGAAGAGCAGTTATTTACCTGGTATGTTCTGTGGTAGTGTGTGCTGTTGGCAGCTGAATTAAGTACAGTTAATGGAGACGATCAAATATAATCACATAAATTAATTGCTAATGCAACTGCATGTGCTGATTTTTAGTCTGAACCCTTTCGCTAGACCTCTCAGCAGTGCAGTCACAGATTCGGGGCCAGGTCAAAGTCAGATACTTAGGCCAGTATGACAAATTCTGTGGAGAGGGCCCTGTTCTCCTCACCATACAACCCTGGGGGACACGAGTGGCACCGCCAACACCAGATAAGTCAGACTCCTTCCCCTGGCAAGCAGGCAACCACCAGGAGCCCAGGTCAGGCTCCTGTGGGCTTGGAGTCACCCTGCTCCAAGCAAGCAGCTCCTGCCATGAGGTGCCTCACCAGCAGGAAAAATCAGCACACACGAGAGTATGCCTTGGTATTTTGGTTTTAAGTGGAGCCAAGCCTGGGGGTGGCAGAGAGAGACAAAAATCCCCTGTACAAAACAGTATTCTCATCCAATTTATTTCTTCAGTTGCATGAGTCAAAGCTACAGGAAATAATGTCTTGGCAGCTTGAGCTTAATAGTTAAAGTCTATTCACATTCCACAGCTGTTCTCAGATCCTTTAAAAAGGAAAGGAAGAGAAAAAGAAATTTAAACCTTTATCTGAGATTACTTCTCCTAAGTGTGTAGAACGTGTCGACACTGTAAAATGTAAAACTGCTAACAAATCATTGCAATAACTTTAAGACAAAAATAAGAAGAATTTCACTGGATCTCTCAACTTTTTCTGGAAAGATGGGCAACCATTTCTTGTAATAATTATCAGTAGCACTGAAGACACTTCAGTTGCTGATGAATTGGCGTATTGAGGCTGGGTATCCTCAGCTACTTCCTTATATTCTTTTGGGAAGTTTCTGAGGGTTGTGAGGTGTTGCTTGTGTGCTGGCTGGGCTGGAAGCTAGCAAGGAGCAGCCCTGTCTCCATAACCACAACAGATCGCAATAACAGGAGAGGTTAAGGCGGGGAAGGAACATGCTAGTGTTCCACAGAAAATCTCCTCCTGAAATCCCAGCAAGCCTAAAGACCTCATCCACCACTCACAAGCCCTGTACAACTCCACTGAAATTCACATTGGGACCAGTTTAGAGCTGGAGTACAGAGGAGTGGTAAGAGCCACGTGTGTCACTGGCCTCCTCTATGACAGTGGGTCACATCTCACTGTCACAAAAGCTGTCTGTTTTGACCATAACCAGGGTGGCTTTCTGCTCCCTGCCACTCTCCCCAGACCACCACTGATAGGATGCAAATCACAACCACAGCCCCAGTCCCCTCGTGAAGCTTCCCTGAGGAGCTCTAGGTGAAATCACATGCAGCCCAAAAATCAGGATCCTGGTTTACTCAGATTGCAACTTGATAAGCCGGGACCTCACCTGGGGTGGTGTTCCTCACCCCACACCATCCCACAGTAGGTTTCAGTGTGTGCTGGGGGGGTCACCCCTCCTTATCGCTCTTGTAGGGGCAGGCACTGAGCAGTGGGCTGCCTGTGTTAAAAATGACCTGGGGCAAAATTCAACAGTTCATCAACAGTTCACTGGCCAGTGATTCAGGGGGACTTCCCTAAGATTGACAGCAGCCTGGGTCACATCCTGGTCTCAGGTACACTGCTGCTTCCTTGTGCGTTACACTAAACACAGGTGACACATCTCCAAAGCAAAAGTGATAGGCTCAGTGCAGGTTGCTTCCCAAAGCGTGGGTTTCCTGGCAGTGCAGGTGTAGTGCTTGCATTGCCCAAGCTCGTCTTCAATTAGATGTCAACAGTCACCTGAACTGCTGGCCCATTGCTCATGGTTTGTGGTACTGAGCCGCACCACTGGAGCTGGCCCTTGCTCACTGGGCCTTACCCCTTTCCTCTCTGCCACCTGCCGCTTGCCCTTTCCATGCCATGGATTTCTTGTGGGAGGTGGAGAGACACCTCCTTTGAGTGGTGTCTTCATGGAGAGGGTGGGTTTAGGATGACAGCCAAGATACCACAGGCAGGTTTCCAGCTTTGGGGGATGGCCGAAAGCGGCAATCTAGGTGACAGATTTACACCATAAATGTCTCTGTGTGACCAGATGGGTATGGCCTACAGTTTATACAGTCAGTGGAGGGAGGAAAAGCATCTGTAGGCAGCTTAACCACCCCTTCCAAAGCATTTTATAATATTGCTTATAAATGAACAGGTTGTCAGCAGGTGTAATACCATGCATTCAATCTAACTTCAGTGAAGATCCAAGGATCCTAGATAGTGTTTGCTTTCTCCATCTGCTGGCCCATATTGCTTGTGATGCTTTTAACCTGGACATTGCTCTATGCCAAAGTTTTATTAGGGATGTACTTACACGGGTGAGCTGTTCCTTGCAGTGGTGACACTCCGCTGGTGGGGAAAAATGGCAACTCAAATCCACCATCCCCTTCCCCCATCCACCTCAAAGCCCCCCATGCAGAGAAGATTGAGTCCTGCTCTACTTATTTCCAAGTACACCAGAGTCTGTTCACATTGCTCAACCTCTCAACACCTCCCGTCATCCCTATAGGAGTACTTGCTGGTCCTCCAAATCTCTGTGGCTTGGGCAATGGGAATGGGGACCTGCTAGAGATGGAAAGCTGCTTTCTTGAAGGAAAAGTGAAAAATTAACCCCTGGCGGCCACTTTGCTCCTGGTAGTATGTTACCTCAAGGGTAGAAGGAAAACTGGTCCAGGACCAATCCTGAGAGCTGCCTCCTGAAGGAGAGGGCTGAGAGGCCTCTGGCAGAGGGCATCTGCTGAGACTGCATCTGTCAGAATTGCCTTATAACAGTTAACAGGATAAATTAGAGAAGAAAGCTTTAAGTCACCAAGGTCCCTTGGTTTAAGAAGGCTGCACATGATGGAAGGTTGTGACAGCCAAGCTCAGGGAAGACACGGTTTCTCCTGGAAGCATGACACACTGTGGGACTGGAGGATGTAGATGCATGGGCAAGTGTGGATAGGCTCTACATGCATCGTGTCTATCTGCCACCTCAGAAACTCTCCCTGAACACGACTGAGGCCACATCTCTGCAGTATGACCATGCAATGACAGACTCACTCTCACATCTTGATCTTTTGGTGAGACACGTACAACTGCCCTGATAAAGACCAGAGCTTCTAACACAGCAGCTGCTGGCTCTTTCATGCTCTTCTTTTTGCACCTTTTGAATCTCACCATGGCTGTTGTCATGTATGCACTTTAGTTGGGTGCTGACCATAACATACCCCCTGGGGTACAGTGACCCCAGCCATGTACACCCTTCAGGTAGTAGAGCAAGAGAGGTGGGACTCCTCAATCAACAGACAAGGTTCCCAAACAGTGGGACATGTTGGCCCAGAGAAGCTTCTGGAACATGATCATATCTAACCACAGCTCAGATCCGACCAGGTTAGAAATGGGGCCCCGTCAGAAACCCCCTTTGAGTTGGTTTTCTCAGAGCAGTGAGGCTATGAACAGAAACTCTCCCCTCAGTTGGGATGCCATCTAGGGAGACTTCCCAAGATTGAGTGTCCTCATCCTCCCCTGTGATGAATTATTATTTCTTCTGGATATATCCTTGAGTGAGCCCCTGCCCTCCACCTCTGCCTGTCCTGGGAGTATGATTGTATCTTCTGGGTACTCTTGAGAGAGTTTGACCTTTTGTGACTGTGTGCACACTTTAGATCATCATTCTTGTGTGTCACCGTGTAGTAATAGCACTCCGACTGGTGCCATGAACTCGTAGTGTGTTGAGTGTTCTCAGATTGTTGACTGATTTGGGATTTTCCTGTTTTCACTGGTTTCTGTTGCTTGGTTTTGGCGTTGTCATGAAATAAAGTTTGTTTGAGCTTATCCTTTGTTTGGACTGGTTTCAGTTTACCTCCATGACACTTGGACGACCAAGTGCTTACAACTATGGTGTGCTGGAGATATAAAACACAAATGCGTGATCCTGCCTGCATGCTGTGGAGTCTGACCCCAGTTAAGTCTGTAGAGAGGCCAAGCTGAACTGCTGCAGAGCACAGTGTACCTGGCTGGGTGCTGAGGCACTCACACCCATTGCTGCTGGGGAGGTAGGACTGTGATGGGGATACCACTGCAGAGCTGTAAATTGACATATGAACTCATGCAGGGACAGGAGATGGACTTGATGATCCTTGTGGGTCCCTTCCAACTCAGGATATTTTATGATTCTACGAAATAGAGCAATTTCCAGCTGCAGAGCATCTGGCATTTAATTTAACTTCTGTCTACATTATAAATGTCAGAACTGCCATACACCTGGGTGGTTCCCAACAAAGGCAGAGCAGAATGGGTCTGTCTGCTCCAAGGTAGGCTGGAGGCTGCTCCATGAACCTGGATGCCCCTGCCAGTGGAGTGCACCCCACCCAGCCGGAGCTGCCAGCGCCAGCACAGTCCGTTCTTCCCCTCTCTGTGTTGGGCTCATTCCCAACAACCGAGCTTCAGTGAACCACATGCTGTGAGATGTTGTTGGTGCCCAGTTGACTGCTGGGGTTTGAAAAGAAAAGGAGCAATTTTCTGCCATGTAATGTACCCAGACGATGTGATACTCAGCTTTGGAGCTCAATGAGAATTTTGTCCTGGAGCATTAGGTAAGCAAACTGATTTGCTTTGGCTAGCTGTACTTTTCTTCCCTGCTGAGGTTAAAATGTGATATTTATCATGTAGACAGAGGTGGATGTTAAATGACAGAATCTCCTCCCCTATTACAATTTTCTCAGCTCTCACAAATCAAAGGACCTATATTCTAATTTATTCTAAGCAAACACCTCCAACAATCTCCCTCTCATATTGCTGCCAAAAACATCAGTAGCCGAGCACCAGAAAATGACAGAGTCTAGAAGAATTTGCTTTTACCTTTTTACCTTTAAAAAATACAGTGCTTTAGAAACTTCTCATGGACCGATGACACACAAAAAAGCCTGTGCTATGCTAGTAGCAAAAGTTAGCACATCACATTGCCCACATCCCCACATTTTCTACCTATGACATGCTTCTCCACCACCATAAAGCAATGGATCTACTGACCTCCCTGGCTCCTTTTGCTGACTGTCCATTACAGAGATGAGTAGGTCAGACAACTTTCTGGAAGCCATTGCACAAGATAGACCCAGTTCCTCTCTCCAGCTCCTGGAAATTTTGCAACAGTGCAGCATCCAGGACACTGCTATCAGAAATGGCACAACAGCACAGCCCAGAAGCAAGCAGGGTTGTATGGATAGATCTGCAGTTTTACACAAGATGCACACACCTTCCGCACTCTCCCCCTTTCTTTAGCAAACCTGTAGGCTCTCCCAACCAGTCCTAGGGCCATCCATCCCTACCCACCTGAGCAACACTTCAGGTTCTTGTGCCGCTAATAAAAAGCAACGTTCATGCAGTGGGGTAGACTAATTTCTTCCCAAAAGCACCAGTTTTATCTGATTGTAAGACAGATATTTAGCTCTCTTACAAACACTGTGTATGTATTATACTATTTTGAAGTGGAAGACCCAGTAACCCTCCCAAATAATATGCAACCAAGTTTATCCTCCCAGATGCAGCTGCCTTGGGCTCACACCCAGCCCAAAAGAGCAAGCAAACACTGATGCAGCTGTAACAGCAAACAAAACCTGGCAAGCAGAGCCCTGGCTCCTTCTTCTCCTCCATCAGTTCAGCTCTGCGGCTCAGCAGCTCCGTGGCTCTCGTAGCCTCACAGTTCTCCGCCACCCCCTGCTCTCATCCCCAGCCCCTCTGCAGAGTGTTGGTACAGACCTGTCAGCAAAGCACAGCGGGGTGCAGGGCTCCAGCCCCTCCTGGGGAAAGAGAATTAGGAAGATGAGAGCCCTTGGAAAATCCCCGGGGTTAAATACCCCAGGGGTGTGAGCGGGCAGAGGCTGGCTCCTGCAGGGACAGCAGCCTGGCTGTCACTGTACCCTGTCCCCAGGATCAGTGCAAAAGGTAAGAGGCAAACAGGAAAACACCCAGACTTGCCAGGCTGGGGGAGGGCAGGAGCCTGTGGCGTGGGTGCTGTCGGCCGGCCTCCCGCTGCGGCTGCAGGTGCTGGCTCCAGCCCTGGGTGCAAGGGCAGGAGGTGCTGAGGGGGCACTGTGGCAGCTCCCGTGCCGGCACATGAGGGTGACACAGGCCCCGGCACTGCGGAGGGCAGGCAGGGCAGCATGAGGGGAGTGGGAACAGGATGCAGGGGTGTTGGGGCATTGCCAGTGCTGCTGCTCTGGCCCCACGTGAGCTGCGCTTGCACCCTGACACTTGCCTCCCTACTGACCTGCACGCTCGCACACATGGACACATCACGCCCCACCTGTCCTTGGTCTAGACCAGGGACCAAAGATGTACAGGTAGGCACATGTGGAGGTATTTTTGGAAACAACAATAGTGTCAGCAAAATCCCCTGGGATTAGGAGCTGTGACGATGTAAGGTGAGGTCCATCTTCCAGTGACGCTGCAGTCTTTGGGGTGTGAGGAGGAAGGCGGTTGACATTTCAAGGGCTGACCCTCGAAGCCAACACAAACAGCTCACTACAGGGGGCACTGGCTAACTCCTATCCATCACCTAAAAAGAAAAAATAAAGAGGAGGGAGAAGGAGAGGGAGAGGGAGAGGAGAGGAGAGGAGAGGATAAAACAAAACAAAAAAACCCCAAACCAAAACAAAAAAACCAAACCAAACCAAAACAAAATATTAAAAAAAACCCAGCCAGCCCTAGAAACCTATTTTCCATTTGAGAACAAAGTGTCTGTAGTCACAAGTTAGCCAAAGGGAAGCTTCATTAATGCCCACCTGGAACCTATAAAATGAATTTATTAGCATTGCAAGGCAGCTGCATTTAAACTCATTCAGAGGATGCCAGTGTTGTGGGACAACGTGCCCTCAGCATCCCTGGGGCTTTGGTAGACCCACACCAGCGTGTCATGTGGCCCCTGGCAGTTCCCTGCCCTGAGACTCTCAACAGCCCACAGCAAGCAGGGACAGGGACAGCCCCTCCTTGGCCATTGCTAGGACAACTGCTAGAGAAGAGAATTTAAATGGTAACTGAGGTATTGAAACGAATGGATGAAAACAGTATCTTGATATTTCCTTGCATGCCCACTTTCAGGATGTTTATTCTGTGTTTTCAGTGGCGTGGAGGATGTAGCCCATGTTTTCATTGCCCATGACGTTGCTGCATCTCAATGAGGGAGCAGGCTGTTAACAAGATAATTTCCCAGGCTGGCTCTAGGCAGGGAGATACCTGCAAGAGCAGACTTCGCTGGAGGAGGGGGTAGGCAGCTCCAGTGACTGTCCTGAGCTGTACCCAAAGCCCTGGAAAAATCTGGCTTGCTGCTGGTCCAGCTCTTGCATGGTCAGTTTCTCTCCTCCATGGCAGCAAAATTAAGTTTTACTTTGCTTCTGGGAAGTCTTGAGCCAGATCTGACACTTCTTGCTTTCACACACTCCCTAGCACTCACAGAGCTACCCCCTTTCAGATCTTTTAGTTGGATTTGTTGCCAGCTACAAGACACAGTGTTTGTAGGGCCAAGAAGATGGAGAAGTTGAAGGGTTGGCCCAAGATCAGAGGAGTCAGTGGCAGTGCAGGACTGCTTCACCAGTGCAGGGGAAGGTGTTTCACTTTCCCAGAAGACCAGCAGCACCAGCCTGGGGCCAAATACAGCCACCAAAACACTAGAATAAAAATAAATTGTGTGCCTGGGTGTGAGATCTCATCCAAATCACAGAAGAGTGTCGCAAGACTTTAACCAAACACTAGAGCATCACCAGGAATGGATGCTGCTATAAGGATGGGCTGTGGCTAATTAGAAAAAAATGGCACTTCTTGATAAATTTATTAAATCCTCTGGCAATGCATAAGGATAAAAAATAGGGTTATGGCAGCAAAAGCTCACTCCATTGTGGGGGTGGCTTGAGCATGCTGAAAGGTGCTGCCTCAAACTTGAAAGGAGTCCAAAAGGGGATGGGAGAGGAGAGGAGAGGAGAGTGTGCATGGTCAGTGACAGCAGAGTGAGCAGGTAGGGTTTGCTTCCTCCTCACAGGGAAAATTTGGGACAAAATTAGACCATGTCACTTCCTGGCCCAGCCTTCTTCTTTCTGTGGCTGAATAACTGAGAAGGTGCTGGGGAAGAGGAGCATCACGTTTACGGGGACCTAGTGGCTGTGTCCTTCTTTGGGAGAGGGCCGGGGCATGGGGAGGGAGCCACCGGGACATGAGGCAGGCGGGGCACCGGCACCCAAGGCACCACTTTGAGCCAGGGCTGAGCAACAATGACCCCATTTCTTGTCACTGCCCCCCAAGGCTTGGCTTTCCACTGGCAGAAAGGATGATGGGCCATGGAGAGTGCCTGAGCTGTGCTGGAGAGCACTATCACCTAAACCCATGCTGGGGCAACACCACCCACCCCATGCTGAAACAAGCTTTCCCTAGGGAACATAGGAGCATGTCACCAGGAGTGGCAGCCAGTGGGGTGATGATTCCCTTGCCATCACCCAGGCGGGTGAAGAGTGGGGTATCAGCCCACCATCTCAAATGCAGCAGGGGGGTTACCAACCTAATATGGGGGTGCAAAGGGCATGTGGCCCCTTCTGCAGAGGTACAAGGTGCAAGTCTCCCTTCAGCCCCATAGAAACACCATTGCATCTCTGGGGTTTACTCAATTCTTGTTATATCACAACAAGCTGATATTCATAGTCATGTTCCTAAAATCAGCAAGGGATCTGCAAAGAAGATCCCACTGGTTAACGTCCTGTGATGGGGAATAAAAACGCAAATACAGTGACTAACCCCTCCTTTCCCTCACCCCATACCCCACTGAGCACTGGAGTAATCTCCGTCAAAACTGCTCCAGTTGATGCAGCTCCAGAGAGGACTGAGCTGGGGGGCTGGGCAAATCAAAACAAGTTTTTTTAAGAAATCTCAGGATTTGTGTGGGACTCCCCCAACCAGCACACCAACGTGGCTCCACTGGAGCCAAGAGGAAGATTATGTCTTCATCAGGCAAGAGCAGTTTATTTTTTTCAGAAGGGTGTGTGTAACTTCTGTTTGAGTTTGGTGGGACCTGAGAGTGCATCTGACAGCAAGATTACTGTTTTTATATAACAATGGCAATATACAAAGTTTAGGCTCAACTCTGGGCAAGAATTTTCTTTCCCCTCTCAGATCTGTCAGTAGCTGAAGTTTTCATTTCCTTCAGTCCAATGACGGCATGTAGAATGACAAGGTCCCTCAGAAAGCAAATGCAGATTTTCTCTGGAAGGTGACAAGGAACATTTCACAAGCACAGGAGTTTGCAGGTCTCTTGAAACCATATTCCTGGTGGAGGTGGGGAGGTCTTCTATTTTTAAACTGGTCTTACTGTCATTTTGAGGAAAGAAATACTAAAGCAGGTATGGGGAGTAGAGAATGCAGTTTACTCTTTCAATGAATCATGACTCTTAGCAAGGTTACTGCTGTGGTTCTTGCACATAAATAGACAAAGTCTAACATGTTTCTGTCCAGATCATTATCTTTGGCACGTTCCCACACATATCATGTTAATCACTAAAAATCATGGGAAGTCACCAGAAAGTTATACAGCAGCTCAGGTGGAGGGAGAAATAACTCAGACAGTGCCTTTGGTCTCCTCTGGTCCCACGGTGACCTGAGCTGGGCTTAGCTCATGGCAGGCACCCGGCTGCAGCTGCCCGCTCACCTCTGCTTCCTTATGGCTGAGCCAAGGGGACATGAGGATGACCAGGGTTTTGAGCCCTTCTTCAGCTCCACCTCCCATCCTAAGAATCTCTTCCCACCAAACAGCTCTATTGCTAAAGCTTTCAGCCAGCCCCTTGAGGACGCAACCTCCAATTCAGCCCAAATGCTGTAGAAGTGACTTTGGATTGGGGGTTATGCAAGTCATCTCACAAAGGAAGGGCTTTCAAGAAAACCACAGCACTGGCTTTCTGCAAATGAAGCTTGGGTCCGATAGTAAAAAATAAAAGTACTCAGAACGGTACATAACATTCAGCAAACCTGGCCAAGAGGTTGACATTAATTTGCTTTCTGATATCCTAGCACTAATGCAAGAACATCCGTTTCCTAAAAGCAAGGATGTGGACCACCTGCTCCCCTACGTTTGCAAAACCTCTACTATTATGCAACCACAAAATAAAGGTTTATCTGGCTGCAGCAGCAGGAGTGATGCCACAGGTCAGAGATGCAGCTGGCACAAGTCAGCGGAGCTGCAGTAAAGTAAACAGAGCTGTATGGATGTATACCAGCTGGGGAAACTGGCTTACAATTTGCAGCCTGCCGTTGAAGTACAATTTAGACTGAAAAAAACCCCACAATGTTAAATTAAAAATGTGCTGACACCTGCAATGTTTGGAAGAGACGCTGGATAGAGACACTTCTGACCCCCATAACAAGGTTAAATGTAATTCCCTTACTGGAGAGTAATTCACAGATGCCAGCAGAAGCACAAAGGCTGGAGTGCTATATTTTTATGATGATGATTCAGATGAATCATCCTCGATCAGCAAGCACTCATTGCTGTAATGACCAGACAGGGAAAATTTGGTTTAGCAGTGACTGATGCTGCAGTTTATTCTTCCGACTGTTCGCCAGGCATCGTGGGAAGGCTGTACCATTAACTACAAATTCACATCCACTCCAGACTACATCTCTTGATAGCAAGCCGCAGTTATCAGCTCCTGCAGCACCTGTGCTGTGGTTCCTGCCCTTTTCCAGTAGCAGCATTTTGGGTGATCTGTGGCACAGTGCGTGGAGGGAAAGGACTGACACATTTTCTCACCACCATACAACACAGCTCTACTGTCCCCAGTACTCAATCCCTGGGCACTGCTGCAAACACATGTGGAGAGCAGCACAGTTACCTAACAATAAGCAGAACTTAATTAAAGAAATCACAGTCACTCTCCATGGGCGCATGGAGACAGCCATCAAATTCCTCGACATGTTCCTACTGGCTACCAACGTTGTTTCACAACTGACCCAGTATTGCTGGGGAATGAGCGCTTCCCAGGACAGGAGCACAATAATCACGTTAAATGCTCTTAGCTCAGGGCTGGGTATGCAGGTGACCACAGCTTACTCACCACCAGCAGCACTGGCCCTTGGCACCCTAGAGTGGGACACGCTGCTCACAAAATTTTCAGTTCCCTTTCCTAACAAATGGTGGTTACTTTTTTTTCCTCCAATGAGTAGAGTCTGCTGAGTAAAAAACCAGGATTTTTTTCTTTACCCACCACACTCCCCTACAAACACTCAGTCCTGTGAAAATATTTTTTTAAAGGTGCTGTTTACATGGGTAATAATCCCCCAACACCCCTCACCCTGAAGCCAGCCCAAAGAGAGGAGGCCAAGTCTTGTCCCAGGCAGCGGTACAAGAGCCCAGGTCATGACGAAGCCATCACATTTCTTCCTTCCTGCTCCCAGGAGAACACCTGCCTGCGTGCACTGCTGTTCCTGTCTCCACAGATGTAAAAGCTGCACTAATGAAGGGGAGGAATAGTTATCATGTGTTTTCTTGACAAGAAGCAGCAATACAGGCAGCTTTTTTTGCTCTAAGGGATACTCGAACTGGTTTTTCCACTTTTCTCCAGTTTTATTCTGTGCAGGGATAAATCAGAGGTCAAGTCTGCTCTGGAGCACCTCCCCCCTCATCTGAAGCTGGCGCGGGCACATGTGCTACCCTGGGTGCTCTAATAGAGGTATCTACACATTCAACAGCATCCCTGTCCCAGCGTATATCCTGCGCCATCATAAGTCCTCCACATGCCAGTCACAGGGCACGTTACTCCAGGAGGTGGTTGCTACCCAGGAACTGGTTCACCCTCTCCATTATAGGTCGTGGATGCTGCCTAAAAGGTCTGCAAAGGCATTACCATTCATTTCTGACAGAGGCATTTGTTCCTTGCTAGGAGCATGTCTGCATGTGCCAAGGTGAGGGAAGACATGGCACGGAGTGGGAGGCAGGCATTTCCTAGAGGTGCCTCACAAAAAGCAGCTCCATAGGCAATTTGGAGATCAGCCTGCCCTGCACTCCGCCTTTGCTGGTACCCGCAGCCCCTCACTCCTCAAGAGCATTAGGGCAACAACCCAGAAACAGCCGAGTGGAGATGGCGCTGCCTTTCTGACCATCTCCCCGCTGCAGGTGCCCATCACAGGAGGTCTCTGGGGATCCACTCTGCAGAACGTGCACTCTGGCCCTGCAGGCACTAATGGTGAGGGACCCCATCCTGCCACCAAGATGATACCCATAAAATGTCCACCACGTGTGTACAGGAGGGATTTCTTTGTTTCACTCTGCAGCCATTTGGGAGACAAAAAAATTAACTCATCTGTAGAGGTCATTTGATTCTGCTTCCTTCGGAATATTCTACTCCTCAAAATACTGGTTTGGGACTGAGAGCCCCTTAACCCTTCAAAGGTTCCCTAGGTGATCTTGGCATGTTGCCCAAACCCATCCAAAATTGGAATTTAAAACCAAACCAAAACTGAAAGTTTAGTTGCTGCCTAACTGCTGAGATGCCCAGCCTAACCTACTAATTCATGCTGGGTTTCTTGTCTAAGGGGGATTAGGTACTTGTTTGTTGTCAAGGTTTACAAAAAGGTGGGGTTACATGCATCTTTTAAAAGAATTTTCCTGAGCAAAGTACAGCTAAAATAGCACTTCAGATGTATTTTGAGGGAGAATTTAAAGATACTGTCTGAAGACCTCACTTAAATGTCCCAGGGGAGGTTTAGATTGGATATTAGGAAAAAACTCTTCACAGAAAGGGTAGTCAAGCACTGAAACAGGCTGCCCAGGGAAGTGGTGGAGTCACCATCGCTGGAGGTGTTTAAAAGATATGTAGATGAGGTTCTTAGGCACATGGTTTAGTGCCAGCCTTAGATTAATTGTTGGACTTGATGACCTTGAGGGTCTCTTCCAACCAAAATGATTCTGTGATTCTAAAGCAGGTGGAGTTACAAAAGCTACATACTCTAAAAATAAAACATTGTGAGAAAAGAACCTGTGAAAGCAGTGCAGTGGAAAAGCACCACAGACCCATCCATAGTTTGATGATAGGGCCATGCTAATACTAATTAGTGAGTGGAAAATACTGTAAATTTCCTCCTCCTTTGCAGTACGCAGAAGTTGAAATCAATGTCAGGTTCCATTAAGAAATCAAAACTGCATTGTTTTGGCATTTTTCCAAAGAGAGAATGTACACGGAGATACAGGTTTCAGGATGTACCAAGTACAAAATGACAGCATATGACTGAGTAGGATTCATTGTCACTTGTTCCACTCAATCACATAGGGACCAGACAGTGAAAAAAAAAAAAAAACAAAACCTGCACCCCGCTTAAATATAAGGTTATATCTGCTCACTGCGCAACCTCTGCTGCTGCTGCAGCAGTAAGACAGAGGCTGTCAGATGTCATGCAATGCCCATCATGACCCAAGGTCAGCACCCAAAAGGACACAACACACCCGTGCTGCAGGAGAGTGGTCAGCGGTTTGTGCCCCCTCTCCCTATGGCACAACAGCACCCCTGGTTGAGCGAACGGTTCCCACATGATGCTCCCCCTTCGCTACCTCGTCCTTCCACAGTGCCCAGCTGCCCTCCCCTTGCCTTGCAGGGGAAATGTGAGCCTGACAAAGCACAATCTTCACTCAAGCAAGTGGCAAAATGCAAAGGTTATACTCACAAAGCACAGGTAAACAAACAAGATGCCCAGTATTGAAGAGCCCATAGACTTTAGATGATAGGATCTCCAAAGAAAACCTACCCCAACCCCCCAAAACCTGCATGGGCAGCAGAGGGTTTGTACTGGCAGTGACCCATGAAGAGCCATGGCGTCAGGCAGGAAGGGCTTTTGGAAGCCACCACAGCATGACTACATTGTTAGAGGTTTATTCATCCTCCCAGTGTTTAAAGTATTGAAAACTTTACAGGTTTGCATTGTTCTCCTTTGGCAGTATGTTGCTTAAGCAAAAATAATATTGAACCTTTGGCTTTTCCTCTGCTGAATCCAGCCACCCCAGAGAGCATATTATGCCCACATTTTTATCAGCAGATCTCCCAATACACCAAGAAGCAGAGTTGCTTTATGCTCAGAAACCAATTTTGCTGGCAGCACTGCCAGAAGGAAGAAAAATCAAAGATCCCCTAACGGTACAGAAAGACAAAGCTGTCCAAATGTCCCCTCTAATCTCCCAAGAATTCGCACTAAATTACCAAGTAAGGTTGGGATAGGAGGGTCCTCCGTGTGCTAGGAAGGACAGTCTCAGAAATGTATCCATTCAGGAAAAGAAACAGATCATGCGGGAAAGGAAACCTTGTATCCTGAAAAGCAATAGTAAAAAATACCTTTCTGTTACTCTAGCTAAAATAATGAAAGCTGTACACTCACTGTCTTGCCCATGCGACCCGCATCTTCCTATGCCTGCACATCACATAAGGTCCAACCTTGCCTGCATTATCAAGGAAGTCTTTCAGAGACAGCACTAGTCCTGATTTTATTTTTTTTCTCCTCAAAAAGCTGCATGTTGTGGAGTGTAAGGCACAGATAAGCTTTTCTCCAGAAGCAGCCTCAAACATCTTCCTGCTGTGCTGTTTTTCCCCTTGAGCAAGCACCAGATGCGAGCAGTATGAGCAAATTGCCACCCTTCAGAAACCTCTGAGAGCCTTTGTGTTTCTGGTCCACTGACCCACGGCGGAGTGAGAGGGCCAGGACTGCCTCTAGGATGTGCTTTCTCTGGACATCCAGCTATGTCCCTGCAGCCTTTGTCGAAACACTGGCACTGGTTTGCACTGTGTTGAGCATCTCATCTCTCCTTACCCCAATTTTGCATGGATTTAACCGTGTCAGCATGAGTAAATTTTCTCCCACTTTGGTGTAAGGAGGGTCAGACCTTGCATATCACCTTGAGGGCATAGCCAGGGCTTTTGCAGTTGCTCCCAAAATACATTCCTGAGCAGCAGCAGAGGAGCCAGATCATCCTGGCAAGGACAGGGCATTGAAGCAGGACTCTTCATCACCCCATCCTGACAGCCTGGCCAGCACAAAACCCGGCTGCCATCGTCCCAGCAAGGGTCTGCACAACACAAACATGTAGTGTCTGCTCTCCAGCACCTGTCCTGCCCTCCTCTGCCTCGGGTGAGTGCTGGGCACAGCCCGACCCTCTGGCCATCCTGGCACCCCGTGGCCCATCAGTACCTCTTGTGCTGCAGCTCCAGATTTCTTATCCCTGAGATTTGGAAGTGGTGAGCAACAGAACCACCTGCGATTCAGTCCTTCTGTGGGACAGAGAGAAAAGGCTTTCTGTATTTGTAAACTAACCCAGATATCAGAGGCAAGTGTGAGCCACATCACTTGTATTTTCTTCAATAGAAGTGATCCTACAAGGCCCTGAATATTAGATAGTTGCTCGGGCTATGTAACAACTTGTTTGTAGCTTCATAAACTGAAGGGCAATATCGTTCCTTGGTTAGTACATATAGGTCATCTCTCTTCTCTGATCACAACCATGCAGAAGGAAATTAAATCCTGCAGTTTAGGAACAGAAGGTACAGAAAAGTCAGCCTAGGAGTGGTTTTACTTCACCTGGAAACAGCATTTTCTGTCAGGTTCCTCTCTGCTTCAACACACACACTTCATGGGAGAAAAAGCAGAAGGGTGTGGGCTGACTCAGAGGATGTGAATACCAGACAGGGCACTCGGCATCTGAAATGCCTTGAAGCAAAGGTACAAGCCGTGTTGCGTTTCTCCCAGGGAATGTCCCATTTAACACAATATCTTGAGTGGCCAGAGCACCTGTTTAGGGAAAACTGGTAGGAAACAAATGTCAAGCTAGGCAGCCTTTGGCACAGGCTCTCAGCTGCCAGCAGCCATGGCCACAGCTGGCACTCCTTGCACAGCACCACGTATTATTAGGCAAATCCTTACGTCTTGCTGAAATTAGAGACAGTAGTGACCTACGTGAATTAAGAACACATTAAAACAATTGAGGCCTTTTCCTAACCAAAAATACACATAGAAAACCAAAACCACAGGTAGCACTGAATAAGAATAACTCTGGACGGAAACCCCTGCTTTGCCATGGTGCTGGGCCCATTTGTTCAGTACCCCGCAGTACCTCTGGACCGTAAACGCATTGAAAGTGAGAAGACCATGACCACAGATCTTTCGGCTACTTTTGCAGCTGGTCCTGAGTTCAGGTCCATCCCATAGAGGATCTCACACCATGCCCGTCCCTGCCGCACCTGAGCACCAGCTGCTCTGCTAACAGCACAATAGTGCACAAGAAACCCCAGTTTTACCAAAAATCACTAGCTAATTCTGCTCCCTTTCAAATAAAATCAGCTCTTGTTTAATACCTATCTGGAATTAGCATCCCAGGTTCCGTGCAGACAGGAACACATGGGGGTCAGGAGCTGGCCATGTTGGCCTGGAGGAAGCAGCCTGCCTGCGCACATGGGGCTGAAGTAGACTTGCCGTGGGCTAGATATTACGCAAAATCAATTAATCAGCACTTAAATCCTTACCTCAGAGCAGGGCCTGCAGCACCGAGGTGAGAAAGAGAGCAGTGAAACAAAGTTTAACACACAGCGGGGGCTGCTCTATTCTTCAAGGCAACTCCTCTTCCTTATCAATATCAATACCGTGTGATAACTGCAACTTCCTTGCAGCAGAGGCCTCATCTCTCACCTACCTAGAAAACATCTCGCAGAGTTTAGGCATGATGTAATTAGAGGCAATGATGATAATAATTAATTTATTTTGAAGTTACAATCTATCTTCCATTCATTTAACAAATGACAGAGACAGAGCCTCCCAGAAGTGCCAGAGGCTGTAGCTCCACCTAATGACGTTGCTAAAAGGGAACCTCAAATGCATGCTGGAAGAGATTAATTGTGGTAGGTAGGCTGTCAGCACTCCAGTCAAACTTTTGTTATCTGTCATTTGGAGACATGAGCCCAAGGCTACTGAGAAAGGCAGAGCTGGAGAATACGCCAGCTAATGGCTCACGCAGCTTGTAGTCAAGGCAGTGATGCGGAGAATAATATTGAAGTGTAGCCCAAGGGTTTCATATCGGTCTACTGAAATAAATGCCTCGATGAGTCACAATATCTATACTGCAAGCCTTAAAACCCAGTGCCTCAGCTTATTGTCTGTTTTTCTGCGTGTGCATGTGCAGACATAAAAGAAAGAGAGACAGAGGGGTATGAGATGTGTGAGTTCAGCAGAAAGTTCACAAGGAACCAGCACTCTGGAGTTCAGAAGACCAGCTGACACTTCTGATCATGAAAGGCTCGCCCACATAATCTGATGGCTTTCTAAGAGTGAAACATTTTTTTCTACACCATCAGCTCCTAGACCGGCAAGAAAGGAAGAATCTGCTACCATCTCTGAAGAAGGGAACTGCTGGGCAAGAAAAGCTCTGTCCTGCTTCCACCATTTATAGAATTTCCATCTGTAAGAAATTCTGGCAAACCCAAACCAAAGTTGAGTGTACAGGGAACAGAAACAGTGCCCCTTTGTGGGGCCCACCATCCGTGCCTGGATGCTGTGGGTCAGCGGGCAAGATGCTGCCCACCACCCTCACCAGCCCCACTGCTCACTCAGGGCCCTCTCTCTGCTCTCCTCCTCTTCACCTGTTTTTTTTTATGTGTACATTTATACACAAACATATGTTTTAGATGTGCACACATGGACGTTTTCTCCACACACTGCATATTTTCATTACTTCAGGCATTTATTTTCCTCCTAGGCAAACAAGCCTTCCCAGCTTTTTAACTTCCTCCCACTCAAAACAATGGGCTAGACACAGAGTGAAACTGCTGCTCCTTAAATCAGGCTGTCGCGCAATCCACTTGCTTTAAATAAGGGACTACTGCAAAACTCATAATTTCCATTCTTCCTCGGTCAACAAGCAAGGCTGAAGCCCATGCTCGTTCTCAATTGGGGATGGAAAAGCAACCTCTGTTGCCTGTACTGCGATAAACCATACTCAGTCGCAGTCCAGGGGTGAAAACACTGCAAGCAAATGGCGAGGTGAACTTAATCGCAATGCTTGTGGAAGGGTTGGACTTCATTACGAAGGTGTTTTAACAAACAACTCTACTCTCTTGCTTTTGCAGATTCCTGGCTGAAACTGTGCGTTCTCATTATTGCAAAGCAAATGTCCTTAGAGAATGAGTTGCCTTTAAATTAAAAGCTGATAGCTAAAAATACGGACAAAAACACTTTGGAAGACCCAGTCTTACTACGGGAGAGTAGTTCCTTCATTGAAATCCTCTGTTGCCACAAAACTTACAGGTTTTGAAGAAGTTGTTATAGCAGAAGTACCAGCACTGTCAGTATATTTAAGCTCTGTTAGCTTCCCAGCAAGACAGCCCAGGCAGGAGTGTGCTGCCCTGGGGCTCAGCTGCCAATGACTTTTGCAGGTACATCCCAACCCAGCAAACTCCAAGGACGCCTTGTAGCTGACTCCTGTCCATCCCACTGTCACACACAAATGAAGATGCTCAAGTGAGAGATGACAAATGTCCCATTCTATTAAAAGTGAGGTCCATGTGCCAAGCAGCAGGTCCGTTTAATTTAGAAAACTGTATATTGTTATAACAAACATTTTCCCCAGGCAGTTGCATTACTTGTCCATGCCATTCATAATGCAATGATTAACAGATATACTAATTTTAAGCCTACTTTGTTTGTTCCACACTAGGAAATGGAAAATGTGAATTCCTGTTATTCATCTCTTGCACCAGATATAGTACATAATTCCTTTTGTTTGGAAAGTTCAGTTTCCAAACACTAGCCATTACTCAAACCTTATTAATGCAACAAGTTTACCATCCAAATAGTTTCCAGTAGATCTCACCAAGAGGGTGTTTCTTCTGGTGTTATGACCAGCTACACTCATGTCATAAAGCTCCACTTGACATCACCTTTTATCCAAAATGTTTTTTTTAAAAAAAAAACAAGTAAGATTCTTGTCTGTTTTAACCACCAGTGATTTGCTACCTGTGAGCATCACGGGAACACTCTGGTCAGCCAGAACCACTGGAAACTGCTCAAATGTTTTAGCACCTTAGTCTTGGTTATTTTATGTGAACCAAAAGTATTTGGTTTCGGTACTGCGGAGCATTGCAGGCTGAATCCCCGGCTGCCTGTCCTGCCCTATACCATCCCAACAGCCTCTCAACTTCTCTGGGAGGTTTTCCTCCAGAGTACATTGATGGCAAAAAACCAAAGTGATTTGGGTTCCCCTCTGGTGAATATTTGGGAAGCACCATGCACCCCCTGACACACAGGGCAGACCGGGCTGCCCCTGAGGCTGTGTGTCACTGGGTGCCTGTGGCCACCCCACTTCCAGTTCCATCTGCAGGTGACTCTCACCAGCTGAGCCCCCATGGTCCATCTTGAAGACGTAGTACCACCATCATAAAGCAAAGAGGGGTGGGTGGCCCTGTGATTGTCCTTGCTGCTCTTGGCCCAGCAGCAGAAACAGCAGTTCTCACCCAGCAATGCTAAGAAGAAATCAGGTATTTGCTGTGCATTGCACCTTGCTGTCTGTGTTCAACTAAGTCCCCTCCTGCAGCATCAGGAATAGCGAGGGGCTTACTGTGACGATGGCTGGGAGGTGAATGAGTACTTGAATCTTTTGCATAGATGCTGCTGTTTGTTTCAAACTCTCCTCCCCTCAGCTCTGCTCTAGCAAACCTGATCTTTACTATACTTAGCGTTTCTCATCCTTTACAAAATGTAATAATGCTTCTCATGGCAAATTAATTAAACACGTTGACAGCTATGATTTAATTGCTGGAGAAGAGACAACCTCTTGAAAAAATGTCAAAGGGAAAAATGTACCTTAAAGCTTTCTAGGACAAAGCAATTGCATGAAAACAATACCCAGGGAGGTAGTCACAGCCCGAAGCCTGACAGTGTTCAAGAAGCGATTGAACAATGCCCTCAGACACATGGTGTGAACTGTATGTTTGTCCCATGCAGGGACAGGAGTTGGACTCCATGATCCTTGTGGGTCCCTTCCAGCTCAGGACATTCTATGATTCTAATGTTTTTGCTTACTCTATCACACCCAATTTCATCCCAAGTTCAAAATTAACCACTCATATTCCCATGGTTTGTTTTCTTTTGAATCTTATAATTGTGTGCATGACTTTTTTGGGTATCAATAGGTGTTCATGATCTGAATGCTGCTGCATCACACTAGTGAATAAACCAGGACATAAATGTTGCTTAAAAGTAACAGGAAACAAAACTCAAATTGACACAGTTCCTCTGACAAAAATGACAGAGCAAGTAACTCTCTGACATATGGAAAAACAATCAAGATATCAATATTTTCTTTGTTAATTAAAGCTGCAGCATCCAAATCCTCAAGTAGGAGCACAGTCCCTTTCGGCAGCAGCAACACCAGCAGGTCTCAGCAGGGATGGCTTCATCTCAGCGAGACAGGGCGCCCTCACGGTTATGAATGGCAGATTCATGGCCAGGGAAACCTGTTCTACCTCCTCTCCAGTGAATGCAGGACTTCAGATGGGAAAGGGTGGAGAAGCAGTTCCAGAGCTTTCAGTCCCTGGCGCTGGGGGCAGCCCCATGCCAGCCCGCTTCTGCCACAGCCAGAGGTCCCTGTCCCTCTGCTGCTGCCATTGCTGCTCCCAGGCAGCACCCGACAGCAGTGCAGTAACTCAGGGCAGCAGCTTTGCTAACAAGTGGAGTGCCTGCACTCAGAGGGAAAAAAACTGAGGACTGTGACTCTTCATACGCTGTTATTTTAGCGTTTTACTTCCATAAAGTTGTGGGATTTGTGTTTTATTTATTTATTCAATAAACTCAGATAGATGTAAAATCACCTTGCAAACATTTACACATATAGGAAAAAACATCAGCCCCAACCAAACCAAACAAAAAACAAACCCCTCCAAACTGAACAACAAACTGTTGAAGAAACCCTCACAACTAAACAGAAGAAACTACATGTCAGGTCAGGTGGCAACACACAAGTCCCTATTTAGAAATTACAGTAGCACAAAATTCATATTCTAACCTGTTTCTAAGGTCACCTTTCTTAATACTTTGTTTTTAAAGCTGGACTACTGGGTATCTGGAAGGAATACGTAGGTCTTACATCATTTGCTTATGGTAATGATGTTATGGCCAAGACGAAATACATGCACTGATGAGGCTGCAGATGCTCTCTTTGCAATAAGAACTGCATGTCTGAGATGGCTGGTGATGACAAGAGAACCTCATCTTTCGACATCTTCCACCGCAGGCCGGGTCAAACTGGTGTATGTTCATCCCAGTGCTGAGTCAGTACAGTCCCAAGAGCTGCTGCAATTCTGCCTGAGCGCTTTCACATGACTTAGTCCTCCCGTTTAGAGGTTTCCTTTCTGCTGCGTGACCATCATCAGATTTTTACAGATTATAAAAATGCATTTAAAGAGCAGGTGTTTATGTGGATTTCATTTATGAGTTGCTGCAGTCAGCACAGCCACAGTGAGAGCTACCTTGCTGCCAGTAGGCACGACTCCTATGGAAATAAAGGTCACAGCAAGGTAAGAGAAGCTATCAAGCAAGGACACATAGCACAACCCAACTTTCTGAGCAAAGACAAACATTTTTGCTCTCTTTGTACAAGAGGAACCCCAGGTGGGACACCAGGCACTTACATACCTCCAGACAACAGCAAGGGCCCTTTACACCACACTTACACAAACTGATGCGGCAGTCTGCAATTACAAAAAATTGATGTTTTTTTTTCTCCAAAACCTTGAGCTGGGTGCCTGTGCCACCTGCCCCAAGGCTCGCCTCCCTCAGCAAACACCCACCGGCCAGCCTTTGGGCACCAGGCAGCTTGCAAGCTGGCACCTCGACATCCTTCTTTGTAGAGCACCTAATACCAGTCAGATATGTCGAAACAAAGATTTTTTTTTTTTTTTTTTTTTTCNTTTTTTTTTTTTTTTTCTTTCAAGGTGGGTCAGAATTTACCTACCCTCCCAAACAGCAATCAGCCAACAAAGCAAGCTGCATTCAGAGCAAGGTGAGTGCAAATATTTGGGGTTTTTTCCAGCTGAAAAGGGGAAAAACTGCCTCCCCCCAAGCTCTCCCAACTCCACCTAGAGCAAACCAAACACAAAAGCCTTCTGTTTATTCTTTGAAGTAAAAATCCCCTGGCTTTTCAATTTGTTTGATAATACACTGTTAACTGAGGTTAAAACTGTGAAAATATGTTGATTTGGAACACAAAGACTCCGAGCATTCATCTATCACAATTTCTGTGGTTGCATATGCACTGGGACATCTCTTCTGCTCCATTTTCTGCATCAACAAATAATTTTTTAAAAAAGAAAGAAACAAAGGTACAGGATAATTCCCATTAAGATGCTCCCAATACACTCCCTTACCTGGCAGCCAGGACATTGCAGCCAAAGATGAAAAGGGGGGAATAAATTCTGTGGCTCAAGCCCTGAGCCTTTGAAGTGCTAAGAAACAAAGGAAATGGATTTTCCCTGGCTGGAAAAATCTTTGGGTGAAATTATCCGAATACCTTTTTAATTCCATTTTTAATTGTCATAGAATTGGATTACTCTCATGGGAAGGGCAGGGAGCAGCACTTTGCAGCTCTAAATCTGCAAGTTACAATTAAAAGGCTTTCGAGCAGTCAAGTTCAGCTTTCACTACTAGAAAAACTTTTGTTGGCATCTGCGAGCACGGCTTCTAGTTGTCAGAGTTTGATGCCTGCTGGGTTAAAAATGCTAGCTGGGGAATCTGAACCTGCCAGGGGCCTGACAAAGCATACAAACCGTCCCACTCCCTTTCACTTCCCCAAGGGGAAAGTTATGTGCTCGTTTAGGAGACAATGGAAAAAGAAAATTTGTGAGCAGCCGTTTGTGCGTGAGGATCCATCTGCTGCACCACGTAGAGCGTTGTCACCAGTTTCAAGACAGACAACCTGGGTGTGTGATTTGCTGATAAGGGAAATGCTCACAAGAGGCTGGATGCTCACATGCTTGCAGGTTTGGACTTCATCCAAATGAAAAGGCTGGCCTAAGCTGGAGCCAGCTCGTTGTGGTGCCAACACGACATGATTCAACAGTAGGTGAGCTCAGGTGTCCAATGCAGTCAGTTTTCCGATGTGTTTATGGGCCTCTGGTAGTGCCCTGAAATACTGCTGGGTTGGACAGACAGGGACACAGAGCTTGAAAATAATTCAGACCTCTGTGATCTTTTACACACATTAAAAAGCCATCCTACATTTTCTATTAAGTGCTTCAAAAGCTCTTTAAAAGCCTCATCATTGCAAAAGATCATTTTTACCTGTAATAGATGTTTTTAACCAAATCTTACAGAAGCAGTAGGATAAACAAAACTTGTTTTCTTATGAATCACCCACTCTACAATTGGATATTTTCGCACTTAAAGAAACCCCATAGACTAGTAGAAGCATTCCAGGAAGGCAGGACAATTCTTGTGAGCATTTCCCTCCCCCATTTTGCTTCTGAGCTCCACAATGATTTTCTGGTCTCTGATAAAGAAAAGGTCTCTTCATTCCTTTGCCCTCATTAGAGGCACTAGCAGGTGTATCTCCTGCATCCAGCTGTTTATCGTCTTCTCATGGAAGTCCCATATACCTGGCCAGACAGACAGATGACCTGCAGAATAAGCTCTCCATGTGTTTTCTATCTGAAGCCCTCTCTGTGAAGTTTGTTTGTGGAGTTAGTACAGAATTTGATGCACCATCTGCCAGTATGTTATCAAGTGGAGCATGGGGAAGCAGAGATATTTGGAAGCAAAATAGCATCTGCAGATAGCAAGCAGTTTCATAGCGGGCCAAGCCGCAGTGTAATCAGCAGAATCCTGCTATTTGCAGACCCCGGTTCGGTGATTCTGCAACGTCAGCTGAGGAAGCACTGGTTTTCAAGACGACTGCGGACTGTGCTGCTCTTCAGGTTGACTAACGGCAGGAAAATAGCAACCTTCTTACTTCCCACTCACCCCAGGCAACGGGTGACAGCTCCGCTAGCATGTCCTCAGGCTATGACGAGTTACCCTGTGGGTAACAGAGCAGATACATCTCTTCAGTGCATTTCTTTTCCTGCCAGCAGTCAGCATCTATTTAGACGCGAAAGTATTTCTGCATGATGCAGCTGGCCAGGTGGAGGTACCTACTGCTGAGGAAATGAACAGCGCTGGCATCTCCTGCCTACAACGTCCCTTTTACTGCTCACCACCACCTCACGCCATCCAGCCCACAGAGGAGGCACAGCTGCTGAGAATTTAGATCAATTCTCATCTGTTCTAGTGTGTAAGAAATTGATTTCCAGTAAGACTTAATTTTTCAAGCATTCTCTTAAGCACCTCTGAGAGCTTCCTCAACACTAGGGAGCTCAGTGCCAAGCCATAGACTGAGGCTGTTTCTGTCCACACCTCACCTCAATGACAACTTCTTTCCAGCCTCCTCAGTGTCTTTTCTCACATACCTGGGTGTCTAAGTCCTCTCTGTTCACACTGTAGCTCGAAGTTTCTTGAGACAGAGACCTTCCTGAGCCCGGCATTTGCAAAACACACGCGTCATCATGAACTTTGGTGCACAATTAATCACCGCTTTTAACCTGAGCAGTTGTTGTTCCTCCTCCTCACAGCCCACGCATCTGCCGCAGCCCTCAGCAACCCTGATATCTGGTGACCAACATACCCTTAAAACAACACAGCAACACCTTGCTTCTCTATTGATGTTCTCTGACATGGCTGTGTGTAACATGAGGCCCAAGATGGCAACGCATCAGATGTATAAGGGAGGCAAGGGCCAGTTGAATTTTGGAAACCTTTGGGAATAGAAGGAAACCACAGGACACGTGGATGATTTAATTCATTGCCATGCTCTACGGAGAGGAAAGATTGGGTATTTACTACTAACCAGCACAATACTCCCCCAAAATGGTGCTTGTTCCTTCCCTGGATGGTTCCACAGGCTGACTAAGCATGGAAAGTTCTTGCTAAATGTCTCTCCCACACAACACAATTTGGCAAAGAGATTAACAGCAGAATGTTACACACCTTCTTAATCTCATGAGGGTGGTGAGGCACTGGAACAGGCTGCCCAGAGAAACTGTGGATGCCCCATCCCTGGAGGTGTTCAAGGTCAGGTTGGATGGGGCTTGGAGCAACCTGGTCTAGTGGAAGGTGTCCCTGCCCATGGCAGGGGGGTTAGAACTAGATGATCTTTAAGGTGCCTTTCAACCCAAACCATTCTGTGATTCAAAAAATTCTGACCACTAAACCACTCCCCTTTATCAGCAGTGAGCTATTAGAACTGCTCCTCAACGAGTATGTACTGGAACACTGTACTGAAACACTGTACTGTGCTCAGGAAGCTTTTTGACCTACCTACAGGAGCTATATTACAGCAGCACCAGCCTATAATTAAGGTTGTGTCAAAGTTTCCATTCTATAATACTGCTGTAGAAGGAGAGAGTATCCAGAGCTGAAGGTACCTAGAAAACTCATGGTTACTCACCAAATTGCTTGGGGCTGTTGTTTAGTATTTTTTTTTTTTTAGTGCTTTTAAAAAATAATATAAATTGTTTAGTACATCCAAGACTTCAAACTGAATACCTAGCTGTGACTCACACAAATGAATTCAAGACCTTACTGCAAGGTACAACAGCCCCGTGCCTGTTCTTGAAGATCTCCCGAAGCATAAACTGCATTATTTTCATGAGCCTGTACTTTTTCATCTTGCCTTTTCTCAAGACATCTAAGGCAGTAGAAGTCTTCACTCACACTGCTAGTCCTTCAGCATAGTTAGGTTATCTTTTCCCTGCTTACAGTGAGCACATTGCATCTAAGTGGACTTCCTTATGGTGCAGCAACACCAGTCCTTCGGATGATGAGCTCAGCTGTGTAGTACAGAACATGACTGTACATGTACCTGCTGTCAGACTAAATTGTGTGTTCTCCTGAAAGCATAAAAAGAATAACCTCCCAGAAAACGCTTAAGGCCTTAGCTTTAAAAATAATCTAAGAAGTTAGATTTGCTTGTACTTTTAAAAATAATACAACAGTTGTGCTTGGCTGAACCTTGAAACATGGAGATCCTGATCAGCAGCACCACAACTGGCAAGGCCACAAGACCTGTCCACTTGGTTCAGGGTCAAATGGGTGAAGGAAGGTCACCGAAATACAGATGCTCAACTGCAGCATAAGAAAGTAGAGGCTTACTCTCTGTGAACCTCAAAACCTGGGGGCAGGGTAGGGAGTTGAGAGGTACCTGGTGTTGTGTGAGGAACTTGGTGATGTGAAGCATGTGTTTTGGGATAGGAGGGTGCAGTGCCAGGGGCACAGGCCCAGCTGCTAGATCAGAGCTGTTATTACAAAAATGGGCCAGTGCGATGGTCCCTACAGCAGTGATGTTGCCAGTGTGTATGAAGAACCTGGAGGACTGCTGTGTGCACCATGAGAAGGCGTATGTGGGGGCAAACGAGGAGCGGTGGGAAGGGAAATCCGAGCCGAGCTTGTGCTGATGTCCGTGTTTTGGATCCTTCCTACACACAGACTCCTCATCTCAGACTCAGGAATCTCTTTTGCTTCTCCTTTTCCTAATGAACTCATGCAGGCCTGACACAAGCCAAGGAACCAGGGCTGGCATCCAGTTGCCTTGCACTCCAGGCTGCAAGGTGACCCTCTCGTGACCAGGAACAACTGCAGTTGCTGCTGGCCATCCTGGTTAGGACACAGGCAGAAGTGAGTGTGACATATGCCAGCGGGTGACCTGAGATGCCTGACACTTGCCACCCTACTGGCTAGCCCCAGAAATGACAGTGACAGAGTCCCCAGTGTGGTCCACTGAGGCCACCTTCTCATCCAGGAACCACAGACTAGACAGAGGGACAGTGTGCCAGCTGTGCTTACCCCTTTTCCCGCACACCTGCTTTGCAGTTCTTGAAGTGGCTTGGACCATGGATAAGACACAGGTCACAAAACCATCTTAAGCAAAAGACACCAGTGACAGCTTCTGTGTTCACTCTCCCTCCCAGTTTCCCCAGTTCCAAATCAGCTCACCTGCTCCTAGGATTTCCTTCCGTCCTCTGCCTGCCTCCCACCCCCTTTTCCATCACAGCACGCTCCCTCTCTTCCCTCTGTCTCAGTCTGACTGCCGCTTGCTCTTCCTTAAAGTCATAATCGGGAATTTCATTAAAAAAAACCAACACCTTTGGAGCAATGGACTTCAGTATATAAAAGCTCATCTTGTAGGCCTTTTACACCTCTTTGAACGAAATCCTGTGCATGGCTGAGGAAACACAAGCCTGACCCTTTCCATCTTTAGAATAACTCTAGCATATCCAAGAAGTGTATGTTAAGACAGCTTGGGCAGCTACCTCGTTTCAGACAGAGCCACCTCACATAGACTGGAAAAGCAATTACGGGCAAGGCTTTTCCCTGAAGCTTTTTTTTTTTTTTTTTCATTTAGAAGAAGTAGAAGTCCTTCCAGGTGTCCTTCATCACAAACCAGCCTATTTGCCTTCAGCCAGAATGCTGCACGTTATGACATGCAATAGTTTTGACCTTCAGTATCAGGAAAAGGAAGATACTGCAATTCCCTCTCACAAGAGCTATATTTAGCATGTGTATTCTCTTTGCATGCTTTCCCTCCTTTGAAAGAGGTACAGAGTACACGCAAAGCATCTAAAATATAAGCGTGAGCAATAATTACGTGGCTGAAGAGAAATTTCCTCGCAGCCTTTGGAGTTCACTGGCTGTCTGCTTCTGCAGTTCTCAAGAGATCAGAAACACCATTTTTATAAATGTTTGAACAGGACACAAGATACCAGAGGGACATTGAGAAGATACTAGCAGACACTGAGAGATCTGATGCTTTCTAGAGAAATAAACGCATGCAAAATCCCCTCACATTCGCTCTGGTAAAATGCCACCTGACTGCTGACTTGTTTGCACTTACAGAGCAGGGGATCAACCAAATCAGGTGGGAGCGCCCCTGGCATAGGACAGAGAAGTGCTTTGGCACCTGAACCATTTCAGTCACTGCCAAGTCCAAGAAGTTTCTCAGCACCTTGCTGCTTCAAGCCATGTGAGGCCAGCATGATCCAACTTCATCCCACAGAATTGACAAAAACCTTAAGTGGAAAACAAGAGGTACAAAAGGCTGTGCAACTGCTTTTTATGTCAAGTCTTCTACTTCCCCAGCTCAAATAACATCAATAAATTGATCATTACTTATCATAATAAAGGCTCAATACGACATGTTTTAGCTCCAGGGCTAAAATAATGCCACACTGCCACGCATTTATGTCACTTTATGCAGCTGGTCCTCTTTGTATTAATCTGACAGTAACTCACATTAAGAAATACTTTTGGATGAAATGATCTGTTTAAGTCAAATACACCCAGTGAACTAGCATCACTTTATTTAGTGGCCACAAAGAGCTGGGCACTTGAACTTTACGTTTTATATTTATAACCAGACAGTTTTCACTGTGTGTGTCCCATGTGCCCCTTTAAAGCAAGGCATTTTAAGAGGGAAAGCTGACAAAAATACTTTGAAGATTCTCTTGTAACACTTTTCTAATGCCTGTGTAACACTAGCAATTTCTACTCTCACATAGCACAAAGCTAGGCCAGGGCAGCTAGCAGAGCGAATGATAACGTGATACAAACAGAACGACATCCCAGATAGTTTCTATCTTCTGGCACAAAACCATACCCCACTTTTAACAGGTAGCTTCACTGCTGGTTGCACTTCTTTTGAGCTGGTGCTCTTAAACATGAGAGTTAGAGCAACACAAGTTTGAGAAGCTATGTTATAGAGACATCTACAAAATTACATGCATTAGCCATCACTGCAAGCCTGCAATGCATGCCAGCCTTTTATAGCTTGCTTTTCCTGTTATATGAGCATCGCCGTGATGACTTCTTTTCAGTGATTAAAAAAAAACTTCTCTCCACTGAGATGCTACACCCCAGTATAAACAACCCACACACCAAATGCTTTCATCATTTGGATGAACCCCATGTTACAGCATGCATATGCTTGCTTGCAAACAGGGATACCCAGACTGAGATGTACAAAGTTACTTAACTCTTGGAAGCAAACTTGCTGTGAAACATTGGGTACACGTTTCACATGCTTTTCAGAGGTTATAAAGCACAAACTGCACGAACAGAAACAAAAGTCTTCAAAACCTGTGCTGCATCCTTGTGGCCTTCTAACAAGTTGAGATGTGAAACTAAGTGCTAGTTGTCTTCCAGTAGCTAACCTGTCCTGAAAAATCCAGATTTCTTAGCAGGCTGATTCAAACACCTTGCACGTGGGAACCTTTTCTTATGAGTGATATCAATGAAATTAAGCAGAGCACAGTGTGTACACTGCAACTTACTGCTGCAATGGCTCACGATTACCTTTAAAATGTATTTTGCTACAAGATTTCCTACACACCACAGGTATGTTTCAAATCAACTATATCCAAAGAGATCAGAGACAAGGAATACCTTGCTTTCATGATCTAATAGTGAAATTATTTCTTTTCCATGTCTGCTATTGCAATAGGAGGTCGAGTTTTGATTTTTCAGTTTGATTCAGTAGTATGCAATGACATTGCTTGATATTTAGCTCCACCTACGGGCATCTTCACGTACCTCTTTCAATTCATTGAACGTAGTTATGCTTTAAGGCTCTAATCATTCAAGACTCCACTATTTTCCATGCCCAGAGGAAAAAAAAAAGCGCAGATGCACAATTCTGTTGAGAACTGCATTCAAGTTAGAATGTAAGTTACTGTTCAAATCATACAGCACACAAATTGGTTAATGGAAAGGAATGAGGGGAAAAAAGCAACCCAGAAAACTGCATCATAGAAATAAAAAAAAAAAAGTTCAGGATCTCTTTTTAGACAAAATACAAGATTACTTCCTTATTTTCCAAGGTATTCCCTACTACTTGAGTCTTTTAAATCAAGCTCTAGTGTGCTAAGCAGTGAGTTGTGATTTTTTTTTTAAAGTCAAAATTCTGATAGCTTTCTTAAATAAGACACAACCTAATTCAAGATCTCTAGTTTATACAACTTCTTCGGATCTCCTGAAACAGCCTGAAATGAATTAGCGGCTCACTGAGAACCATATATAATTTCATTTGCAGACTGATTCACAAAATAAAAGCATAGAAATCTATAAATCGTAAAAGCTAAGTTCTGTTGAAAGTTACCCAAAAACTTGTAACACCGTAACAAGAAATAGTCACTTGCTATGAGCTGGTCACCTTCTATATATTATAGTTTTTGTATAGTACAGATGACACTTCATGAGAAAAACTATTTTATTTCATTTTCTGGGCAAGAGAGAGACAGTGTAAGGGAACAACACTAAGCTGACTTCACCAAAATCTATTTAAAAGCCTGTTAGGTTTCAAAGATACATTTCAAAGCTTCAGAAGAACTATTACAGAGAAGGTTGAAAAGATCTTGAGAATCAGGAGACATAAACATATGATGTAAGGGAGAGGGGAAAGTCACAATAGGATTTTGGCAGAGACCACAGTATAAACTTTCAACCATTGACATGCAGATGCAGAAAGCTAAAGGGGGAGCTCCAGAACATGCCTAGATCTTGCAGCACCCCTAGACACCCCCAAAAGCACAACATTCCCACAAAGGAAATTTGAATCAAATAATGATAATGTCTACCTGATTTACGCTGAAGGACCACTTCAGCGTTTTTATAGACCTGATATTGGAGTAACTCCAAATATTCAGTCAGTCAAGAGACATAGTGTTCAGTGGCGCAAAAAGATTCAAATACAGATAGGTGTATTTTCTACTTCTTCCTCGAGACTTGTGCAGTGCCTCAGTAAGCCCTATTCTGTAAAACCTTTAACTCAAATAGCGAGGCTCCAGATATGAAATCAAACAAAATGGATTTGGAAACAATGGAGTTGTGAGTAAAACACTGGCTGCCCACTGAAATCCTCAGTATCAAACACAAGTACTCTGAAATATAAAGAGCCTATCCTGACTAACAAGCATAAGCTGAAAAGTAATTCATCGGTGATACACATTAAAAAAGTTAATCTCCTGCCAGTACTCTAAGGCTCTTTGTACATTAGTTTATGCTTGAATGAACTTGTCCTCACTGGACTCAGGAAGTGGTAGAGTAGGACAGACACCAGCAAAATTTCCATAGATTTGGACAAAGGTAGACAGCAGCTAGCATCGCACTCATGAGAGTCTGACTTGTTCCCAGGCCTACTAAAGTATTGAGGGTATCGCAAATACACCCATCAAGATAGGGAAATGGTTAGGGTATGGCCAGAGCTACAGATGCACGGCATCAGAACAGAATACAACTATCCGCACCAGCAAAATAAATAAGGGATAAGCATGCATAAACGACAGCAGGAGACATGCAACACAGAGCAAACAGAAAATCAGAGAAAATGTCATTAGGATTAATAAAGGATATGACACCTTGGGCATTAGGTGAATATAAGGGAAGTTCTTAGTTGCACTTAGAGGTTTCATTCAAGCAGATGTGCTAGTAATGAAATGGCAAACAGAATTAATTCCTGGCACAAGCTGAACAGCAAGAGAACATGTATACACTCGGTGTAGGCAGGTCCACACAAATACAGTCAAAAGTAAAAGAGATAAAGAACCTTCTTGGTAGATGGTCCACAATGAACTTCAATATGCAGCAGGAGAGACCAAAAGAAAGAAAGTGGAAGAAATATTTCAAGATAGTACAAAGACACAAACCCCAAAACCCCATCCAAACAAATTCACAGTCTATGAAAAGCATTGATACTACGAAGTACAAGCTATAAACAGATAATCACCACAAATAGCAAAGGCGTTATTGACAGACTCCAGGTCTAGCAACAAGAGCAGCACCAGACTGACATCTGCTGACAAATGTCCCGTCAGTGCTCCCCCCATGCTGTGCCACCAGCATACAAGACCTTTGCAAAGCCTTTGTGAAGCCTGTGACAAAGCTCTGAAGTCACAGACACTGAGCTGTGCTTATCCTTGGATAAGAGGAAAAAGTGATTTCCAGAAAGAAGACCTAGGAAATGCTTGTAAACCTCAGAGACTCTCAGTCTTTTGGAAATATGGAATAACACTTCGTGGCAGAAGGGCAGTGGTGGGAGCAGGAAGCAATATTAGGAAGAACTGGAGTTTCTTGAGTTGGTCTTTGAGAGGCAGAAAGTCCAGAACAGAACAGGTGACACGACTAACAGAACAGGTAACAGGACTTGAAGCCTCTGTCTCTTCCTTCACCTGTTCAACCTTCCATACTTTAACTCTCATCATTTTATTTCTTTTCATATCTCAGATGGAATGTACCACAGTGAAAACCAATTGTCAGTTACTAAAAAAAAAAAACCCAAAAAACCCTGCAGCAAGATGACAGAGGTTATAATTTTAGATACATAGATACAGACCAGGTAAGTTTCATATGTGATAGATACTACTTTATCAATGGAAATTTTGTCAGGGAAGAGAAATGCGGTCCTGCCAGATCCATCCTGTCACCGAGTCACCTCTGTAACACAGAGTATCCTGGGGGGTGTCTTTTCTTTGTTATTAGCGGTTGCTTTGTTTTCTTCTCTTTAGACATTTGAACATGAATTCTTAAAAGCATTAAGCAGGTATAATTTTCTGCAAAATGTTTCTGTTGGGCCAGCCAGGATAACAACAAAGATGACAGAGGAAGAGCAACAACTGAACCCAAGACCTAGTAAATGAATTTCTGAACTTAGTCTATGCCTAGAGTAAATGTCCACCCCTTGCTATCACGTTGTATGTTTGGAACTGGGTTAAAAGAACTTGTCTTCCCCAAGACATTCTTTCTAGTGTGACAAAGCAAGACTTGACTAGGCAGGTGATCACACCTAGGGCAAAATCCATGCTGCTACTGTTAAACTGGTATGAGAAAGAGTTGCTGGAGTTCATTCCTTCCCCACCCTTGACAAGTCTGGGCTACACAAGAACAACTAGCACACTTGTCCAGTATTTCAAATGTCCAAGTTACTACACTTGTTGCTGCTCTGAAAAACAAAACCCTGATTAGAAACAAAGTTTAATCTTACATGTTGAATTCACCTAGGTAACAAGTAAGCTCCTTGATGTAGTTAACACGCGCACAAATGCATAACCAATGACTGGAACATGTATCACTGAGCTGGCAACAAGTCTTGCAAAACGACAAACGCTGGTGATCACTTACAGATGTATGGAGGCTATTCATGCTATCCTTATGCAGAACACAAATCACAGAATCACTTTAGCTGGAAAAGATCCTCAAGATCATAGAGTCCAACCTTTAACCTAACACTGCCAAGTTCACCTCTAAACCATGTCTCTAAGAACTTCATCTACACATCTTTTAAACACCTCCAGGGATGGTGACTCCACCACTTCCCTGGGCAGCCTGTTCCAGTGCCTGACAACCCTTTGCATGAAGAAATTTTTCCTAATATCCAAGCTGAACCTCTCCTGGCACAACTTGAGGCCATTTTCTCCTATCAGTTTGCTAGCTGGGAGAAGAGACCACCCCCCTCCATGCTCCAGCCTCCTTTCAGGCAGTTGTAGACAGCGATCAGGTCTCCCCTCAGCCTCCTTTTCTCCAGGCTGAACAGCCCCAGCTCCCTCAGCTGCTCCTCATCAGACTTGTGCTCCAGACCCCTCACCAGCTTCATTGCCCTTCTCTGAACTCTCCAGCACCTCAGTGTCTTTCCTGTAGTGAGGGGCCCAAAACTGAACACAGGATTCAAGGTGGGGCCTCATCAGTGCTGAGTGCAGGGGAACGATCGCTGCCCTGGTCCTGCTGGCCACACTAGTGCCGATACATGCCAGGATGCTGTTGGCCTTTTTGGCCACCTGGGCACACTGCTGGCTCACGTTCAGCCGGCTGTCAATCAACACCCCCAGGTCCTTTTCCACTGGGCAGCTTTCCAGCCACTCTTCCCCGAGCCTGTAGCGCTGCCTGGGGTTGTTGTGACCCAAGTGCAGGACCCGGCAAAAATAATAAAACATGAGCTATACTTCCAAAACGAAAAAGAAATTAAGTCTTCTATGTAAAGCAGAACAGCTCTGTTGGAATAGCTATTTCACCTTCTGCCTTTTGTTAGATCACTTAAAGTTATTTCTGTTACTCCATGCAGGAATTCCCCTGGATGGGCTTTGCTATTGATGAGCAGCAGCACTTTGCTATTTCAAACCACTTCTGCGTATCAAACAAGTTCTTACAAACATCAATACTTCCCAGTCGTAAGTATTGAGAGGAATGATGAGCACTAATATCAATAACTCCTTTCTGATGTGAAAAGATTTCTATCCATAACAAATGAAACCTTCAATGCATTTTTGCATAACATGTTTTGCAACACAAAGCCATTTAAATGCTGATATATTTTAGTATTCCAAGAGCTTTAAAAATAGAATTGTTGATGCTGCAGAAGAAAACTGATGAGGATATTACGAATGCAGGGAGATTATTATAGAATAGTAAGATGCTGACACTTTTATGAGGAAGCATGTCAACTTCAGGCACAGGAGGATCAGTTATTAAGTGGAATATTCCAGATTGTATTTTATTCATTAGTAGATTCTCATACTTTGACTGAGATCACACAGATCTCTTAAGCAAAAGGCTGGAAAGCTTTTCGCTCAATAAATTCATTTGGTTGGTAAGCATGTGACCTGGGACGATATTCTTACCTTTTTCAAATCAGAAGTGTTTGGAAGCTTGAAGTTCAGACTTTGTTGCAAAATCTTCAACGTTTCATGCATAAAGACCACAACATTTACAAGAAGACAACAAAATATTTTAATTTAAATATACCCCATACTATACAACTGTATAAAATACCAGCTAAGCATTCATTTGAACATTTAATAAAAAATAAAACCAAAAACAAACAGAAAAAGCAAGCAGCACACCGTAGTAATGATAACAGAGGGTGGCACAAGCCAGGATATACAACCAGAAAGACAGGCAAGTTACTGTCTCACAGCCTTTGTTTACAGTTACCATCAAAAGGGGAAACACACTGTAGCCATCCCAAGACTTCCATGGTTTCTAGTGCCCACCTTATTAGGCAGACGTCAGTGTACTAAAATGATGAAAACCATACTGGTATTTACCATTCTGTTCCGTTTAACTGAAAGGTAACATTGCTTTCTTCAGATCGCTAGGAAACAGAACAGTAACTACCTGGGTTTCTATTGCAAAACTAATGCTTTGATTGGTAATCATCGAAAGATGGAAAAAGCACAGAACAGGAAGTATCCCAATAATTTTAAATTGAATGAAGTGAAACATTTAGTCCAGCAGTAATTTGAGAAACATGGGGGAAAAAAATCTTGGAAAGGTATAAAGGCAGTTGTGGCAAACCTACAAAGTTTCTATTTCACCTATTTATTTTGTGTTAATAAGCAGTACATGTATCCAGCTGACTGTTACACCTTGGTGACACAAAATAACCTTATGCACCCCCCCCCCCGTCCATAAAACGTGGCTCCAGCACTATGTGGCTTTAGCTCTTCTTAACATTGTTAACACAGAGAGAGTGCCACTTGAGTTGGGTCCAAGACAGACACCTAATGTCAGGGTTTGTTTCAGTTTACAGGGCATACCAATCAAAACAGGATCATAACTGCAAGTATTACTGAAGTTCAATACGTCCCTGTCCTCTGTGGTCACAGGATATCAATTTCTATTTTGCTAAGTATAATGAGAGGCCTCCAATAATACCACGTTAACACGGCAACACAGCTTGGAATGGCTTCATTGTACGTATTTTTTTTTAAAAAATTATTATTTATTTAAAAAACAAGGTGTGAAAACCGGGCATGTTTGCTTCAATGTTTGCTTCAAATGGCACAGAATTAATTTCTTTATATTAGCTCCAGCCACAAAACTCATTCTCAGACCAACTGTGGTGAAAGCAAACCAGAGAACCATGCTTTGACTTCTAAAAACATGTTGAGAAGCTTCAAACATCTCCTTTCTAAAACTACGATATTTTCCCACAAATATTAGTTACCATCTCTTAAAAAAAATACTGGAACCTATTTCAAAGTGAGGATCTCCATTTTAAAAAACAAGCAATAAAATACACTTCAGTGATCTTCCTCTAAACCTCTGTCATGAGCTACTGTCTCTAAACATGGACATATAAAAACCTTAAAGCGTCTCCCACTTACATCCATTACTTAACTATGCACCATTGCTTGGCATTAAGCATTTCTAAATACCAGCTTATTTTGGAAGCAAAGCTAAGAAAGTTTATGTTTATGGACATACAAAGCCAGTAGAAAAAGATACAAGTGTGCAGCTTGTAGAACAGCTCACATCAGGAATGAACGAGGAAAAGGCACTCCAGCTCTCTTCACTGTTCTACGCACTGTGTGCAATTTTTCAATCACTGTTAAACCTTTGCTCACAACAATGCAGATTCACAAATTGAGTAGAGTTCACATCTCCCCATTACCATTTGTTTTTCACTGAAAAATTACATTGCTGTGAATATGCGACATTAGCTTTATTTATACATTTAAGAGTACTTTTTTCGAAATGGGAAATTCAAAGTTACTGAACAGATGTTATTGAAGATATAAATTATTTAAGCTTAAATAATTTAAAATAAACTTCTTTAAAGAACTTTCCTATTGCACATTTTTTCCATTACTTTGCCAGATAAAACCCTATGTAGGCATTTAAAAGGTTAAAATTTTAAAAGCACAAATTTACATAGCACCAAAATAAGGTGCTGAAGAAATTGTATGCCTTCTGGAAAATGAGTGCCAATAAAAACAAATATAAATATATATTTATATACACATCTAGTAGTAAGTCGGGATGCTGAGATAATAAATACTTCAAACAATTTCCCAGATTTCCAGAAACATGTGAGAAACTATAGAAAATAATGCAAAGTTACTTCAGAAGACCAAGAATACACATGCACAAAGTCTATAAGAAAAAGGTCTACAATTCCCATACCTTAATCTTTAAAACCACCTCTTGTTTTCAATATGTACTCCACACAAATGCCTATCCTATTAGTTTGAGGATTTATGTGAGACAGAAGAAAGCTTCCCCCAGTTGCTTTATAATGGAACAGCCTACAGTACCCCCCCCAAAATAAACCTAGTTTGTCCTGTTATGTCTCAAAATGTCTTCTTCTGCCTGTCTTTCATTCCCACTGATCTGGGAATACATTCAGGACATCCGTCAACTCGCAGCATCAAAAATAAGGATGAAACTTCCTATATTTTTTTCTGAGCAAACTCATATTGGAATTTCTCCTGCTGTAACTGCTGCTACCAAACCTGTGACCTGTTGTTTCCATAGTAAATGTTTCCCTTGCATATGTCTACTTGTAACCCTTGAAAACCAACAGCAGTTCAGCTTAAATGGGTAGGAGTATAATCTGGCCTTCTTGTCTGAATAATTTTTGGTTTGGGTTTCTTCGTTTCTTCTTCGACATCATTTTCCTGGTCACTCTCACATACGTGAACGACAACACTTGGAGTAGTGTCAGTTGCAGCATGCAGCTCATACTTTTCTCCTGAAAGTGAAAATATTAGCAAAACTGGTTAAACAGGTTCTATACTGTAAAAAAGTATGAAATTACTCAAAAGAAAGGAACTCATAAAAATGTTTAAGTATTACACACATGACAAAAACCTGATGCCACAATACATTAGATGGCGTAGGGATGTGCACCGCAAACAGTCACATTTACCATTCAAAGCTTTGTTTTCAAAGCAACATAGCTCAGCTGCTCTCTTAATGGCAAGTTTACCTAAGTTACCCTTGGCATTCAAGAACACATTCTACATGAGCAGTTGTAACTGTTCTTGGTGGGTTTTTGTAATTTTAAAGTGTACAAGATTATCTATCTACTGTGCCATGCAGACTTTGTTTTCGTGAATTATGGCAAAACCACAGGATCTCCCTTCCTCCCAAAACTTTCATTGTTAAGAAAGCTGGATGCAGTTTTTCCCACCTCACACAGAGGTGCTCTAACATTCTGGCATTCTGTGGAAAAGCAGAGCTAGACACCAGGCTCCACACATATATAATGTGAAACACCCAGATACAACACAGCCAGTGTGTAGAAGTGCTACAACACAAATTTTGTCGACCACTGATCTGAAATCTGTTCTCCCTACAATATAAAGAATTGCTTTTAAAATGTAACCAGGTGTTAAATAACTTTAATCTTACATCAGGTCAGGGAAAGAGCAAACTATTTCTTTTCACTTCTTCCCTGATCGGTTCCCCTTAATTTCTTGTTTCTATTGTTTCTATTCTATTAATTTCTATACTCATTACCTCTTAGTGGAGAGAACAAGCTCCATTATTTTCACTGCTTCCCTGATCAGTTCCCCTTAATTTCTTGTTACTTTATACTCAATACCTCTCAGTGGAGAGAACAAGCTCCATTAAGACCACTATAGTGATCTGCACATCAGCTGCTCAGAAGAGCTCACACCTGCAGCAAGCAGCACACTCTAGTGTGTCAAGGCCCTGAAGCCATCTCTGCTCTGTTTTCCCACGAACCTTAGGAAGGGGAACTGGCACAAAGAGCAGTTCCATAGAGGCTCTTGCCTCCAGTTCTTCAGAATCACACAAGCCATTGTGCTAGGCTACTGCACAGAACACTGATGCATGAGGAGAAGTTCTGCCCTACCCTCTTCTCCACCCCTTACTACTGACATAAGATGTATTCCCTAAGCTGGTAGGTAAACAGGTGCTGATAGGTAAGCAGGTAAACACTATAAAAATACTACAGTAAAATCATTTAGATTACAGTTTTTATTCTCTTTGATATGGTACTAAATGTGGTCATTTCTTCTCTCTCCTAAACCTAATAGTACCATTGCAAATAGGTTAAATCAGAGTTGTAGATTTTGGGAAATATAATTTGCACCGATTCTCATTACGGAAGTTGTCTTAACTGAGGTATAAAATGACATCGAGGGATGTGATCATTGCTCATTGAAAAGTGGAATGTCTAAATAGTTCAGTTTAGTGGAACTTTACATCTATTCCTTAAACTAGTGTTTCTCCTGTCTGTGGTGCTATTTTTAACAACAGACCTATAAACAGTCTACACAGTATGGTTAGCTGAAATTACAAGCAACTTATGGGATAGCACTGGAAATAAGGAGTGAGTGTATAGTCTTAATACCTCCTTTAGTTTGGACAGTGAGTTAAAAACAGAACAAAACAAAACCGGAACCTGATATAAACTTTTTTTCTTCCCAGGGTGAAGCTATCTCGAAGTTTCCAATAAATGAATAAATTGCAGCAGATGAAAATTAGAAGCAGGGAGTGGCAGAAACTTTTCCCTCTTAACTCCAAAAGAAAATAAGGTTGATACTGATAGTTTCTCTACTACCTCAGTTGCAGAGGTAATTCTAGCATAGAGCTACACAGCTGTTAACTGGTTCATTGTCTTAGTCTGAAACAGGATTTTCCCATTCCTTCAAGAGGCATGTAACTACACAACTGCCTCTTCGTTTCTAGGTTACGAAGCTGCTTCTTGAAAATTCTGATGAACAAGCTAACTATTGAAGCTATATTCATGCTCTCTAAAAATCACAAAATAGATCATATTTGCAAGCGATCTTGTGGAATTACCACGTGTATAAGGAACTACCTTTTGCTAACACTTTCTGATATTACAAATTTAACTGGTAGATATTAACTCATTTGAAGAGTTCTATAAATTCAGAAAGTTTAAACAGTGCTTCACAATCTAGTGTTTCTACTCCTCCTTACCTGGTCCTAACTTGGAGATAGCATATAAAAGGTCATAGTTAATGACTGGAGTAGCATCCTCTACTTGCTTCCAATCAACAGGTGGTGAGGCAGGAGGTGAAATCAAAAACTGTTTGTCTGGATTTGGTGGCGCCAAATGTGAGCTTCCAATGTGCAAAGTCTGAAAAAAGCAGAAAAGCCAAAGCTGTTTCATTATTATCAATGAATCCATCATTCATGAGGAATTTTAAGGTTTGAATAGATGTTATGCTGTAACAGGCACTCAAGGTGGCAGCATGTAAGTATATTATTGAAGAGAGCTATATGAAAGACCCAGTATACAAAATACAGAAAAGCCACCACATTCATTAACTCTGATGAAACATGCAATGAAGTATGCACATTTGTATCTTCTCATTATGGAGTTTTACAAAAATTTCACCAGAAAACATCTGCCCTTAAAATACTGAAGTAGCAGGAAGCTGGATATGGGCTTTAAGGCCTAATGACAAATGGTGTTGAAACTCATTACCACAAGTGAGAGTGGTGAGAATTCTAGAAGGTATATAAATAAACTGGCTCCTTCAGGACTGTCCCTAGGGACATCTGAAACAGACACACATAGATTAATTTTCCCATTAAATTTACGGTGGAAAATACACAGCAGCTACCAAAAAGCACCCAGATTAGCAGAACCTGAGAGTTTCACATGTTCAGCAGCAGATAATACTCAGCTATAGAGCTACACTGATGGTGATCTCCAAGTACAAACATGTGCTAAACAAATAATTTGCAGTAGTGAGAGCAGGAACAACAGGTAGAGTTATGAATGAACATGTAGTTCTGCGCTTTGGATTCCCTCGGATCCTACTTGAGCACGCATGCATGTGTACTGTTGGCAGAGCATGCTTGGCGTCCCCTGCCCCGGTAAACTCTATCTTTGTGCTGATCACTATAATCTGCTCCCTTTCCCCAAGGTTTTCTAAACAATATAGAGTGAGACAAAAATGCAAAAGATGCAACAGCCTCCAAATATGTGCAGTTTTGGAACAACCTGGGATTCTCTAATCAAATTGGAAAAACTAAGTGTTCATTAGCATGACTGAAGACCTGTGAAAGCTTATCACAAGCAAGTTATGCTTTAGTACCTTGTAAGGATAATCACAAAAATACTTACCTGAGCAAAATAGAGTTTTATTTCCTTTCCAAGGAACTCTGTCTTGTGCAACTGGATTCTAGCATCTGCTGCAGATAAAGGGTTACTGAAATTTATTCGTACTCTTTTGAAGCTCTTAAAATACTGAAAGGTGATATCTTTATCGTATGTTCTAAACAGCGATTCAAATTTAGCCTGAAAAGGAAAGACCAGAGAAGAAAGTGAATATGCAACACTCTGCACTTTCTCTAAAGAAATACAGAAATAAACAGCAGTTACTAATAGGGCCATACTGCCACTAGCAAATATTGATGCTATTTGTAACAGCTTATATTTTCTTCTCTTTTTTTAATAATGATTTTTTTCTAATCTATCACTTGTTATCTTTATAGCAGCTTTTTTCTTCTTTAGTAAAGATAGATTATCATAATTAATAAGTGTTATACACGATATTATGATTTAGTGACATAACAGAAATAGTAGTATTGGTAAGATAGCTAAAAGAAGTGCTTGTCTCATTAAATTAATATCCACAGGCCTTGTCAAAGAGTCTGCCAAGCACACCTTTGTCTAAGTATGCAATTTTCAAGGAAACGAACACAACAGTTTTAATAGAGAAAAAATGAAAAATACGTATTTACAAGCCAAATGTAATTTTCCTCAGTGACTCAGCATGCACAATAAATTTCATGAACATCTCCTGTTTTAATAGCTGCTACTTTCATTTAGTAAAATGAACATATTACTGAACTCCAGTTTAACAGCCTCTTCTATTTCTGGAACCAAATTCTAAAAAGGCTCCCACTGCCTCTTCTGGAAAAAAAATAAAAAATAAGTCTTAAGTACTAACCATACAGCTCATGAAGGACTTTCGAAACACTTTCTGTTTTGACTGTGTGGAAAGAGTAGGAACTGGACTAAAACCTCATACCTTCACATATCTGCAGCTGAGTTACTCTGCTGTCCAACGTGTACAAAAAGACTGAAGCACCTTTACCAACAGCTGGCTGTCTCCATTTTGCACTTTAGGCTTGTGCTCTCGGGGCATCTATGCAAACCTGACTTGGCTGTTTTTCATATCGTTTATGAAAAGCGCTTCCACTCTTCATGATGCCAGACCAAAGGAGGAGAATGAAACAGGAGGTTCTGAAGCTGCCATGCTCTTGTAAAGTGTTTCAGGCTCACATTGAGACCGCAGTAACCAGTCACAAGCCTTATTTCAGTGATGGCAACAGATCAAACATCCAGATTTCCAATATTTTCTCTTCATAAAAGCTTACTAGAAGCTCAATCCCAAGCCAAAACAAACAAGTATGTGAAATTGCATTGCCTCATTTTTTGGTTATATTTTGAATTATTAGGAAAAAAGCAACAAAGATTACATAAGAAACCAGAAATTACTTCAGAATTTCACTTTCCTTCCTGAAAAGCTTTGCTTCACAAACTCACCACAGCTGTGTACATAACCACTATATTTCAAAGATATTTTAGAATCAGAACTGTCCTGCTTCTTGTTGAGGCACACTTAAGCTTCTTCAAAACAAGGTCTGAAACAAGACCTGGACCCCCTGCACACAGAGCCCATATTTCTCAGCCTCCTGCACTCCAGAGAGAGCTGTATGCAACCATGAAAAGCCAAACTCACACCAAATTATATTTCTAAGTTCACATTCAACTCAGAGAGTACCTGCAAGATTCATGCCATATATAGTTTTGGTTTTTTTTAAAAAATGTATGTGACTATAGAGATCATAAATGTCTTGCTAGCAATACAACACTAAACCAAACGTCCCTTTCGTCCTTAAGGTATCTTAGCAGTCAACAACTCACTGTATCAGGACCGGATTACTTACATTATGTAAATTCTAATCAGATAAATACAAATCCAAAGGGACTTCTTACAGTTTTAACATTATGCTGCTAACTTAAGTGCTAGCCAAAAAAATCCCAGGACAAGTATAAAGTGTACTATAAATTATGTGCACCATACTTCCAAAATTATAATCTAAACATTTGTCGAAAATGCATATGCAAGTGAAGAATGGACTATACAGACAGTCAAGCAAGTGTGGAGGTAAACTTCTGATCATTTTCAAAACCACATAGCTTAAGATCTGATAATTTCCAGAGTTAAAGTCACTCATATCAGAGCATACTGTTGCAGACTTGTAAAACCCAAGACCCTTACAAACTGAAATTTTCTTATAAGTCAGAAAGCTATCAAGACATCCATATTTTAAACAATTTGAAACAGCACCTAAATACTTTAGTGTTCCAGTAATTCACATAAATAAAACACAAAAGAGAAAGCATACCCTTGTTTCTGCTTGATTGAAGACATCGCTATCTGCCACACAGGCAATCAGAGAACTAAAACTGTAGTTAAAATTTCTAAAATGCATTTTGTGCTTCACCAAAGCGATACTCGCCGTTCCGCAGAAACCAATGACTTAAGGAAGCCGCTGGTCCTGCAGGCAGCGTTTATAAGGGAAACAAGTCCAGCCCCTCAAAGGAGGGAAAAAAAAAAAAAAAAAAAAAAAAAAAAAAAAGAGAGAGAGAGAAAGGTTTCAGAGCATCCTATATGTGACAGCGAATTCCTGAACAAAGTCCTGCATGCTTTGAGGCAGTCAGGAACAAAATGTAAGCTGCGACTGGAAAGAGGTGACGTCAGCACATTAGTCAGCTTCCCTATGCTAATTACCAGCGCTCGGGAGGATGGAAAAAACAGCTGAGGTTTGCACAGCAGCTGCTTTATCGAGCCTCTTGCAGCATAGTTTCCACTGGTAGTAATTCCATTCAGCACTCAGACAACATGCTCTTCACTGGAATGGGACAACCCATCTTAAGATGGAAAATGTTACTGCTAAAGGACCCAAGTCTAGAGTAATAGGCTGTAATTAGCCAGGAGGAAAATTTCAAGACTTCAGAAGGGAAAACAAATCCCTCAGGTCAATAGCTTTTGGTAATTTTGTGGAAAAATATACACAGACTGAAATTTAGAGATCAGGAGGAATGGAACTGGGAAAATACTTTTTGCCCCCACTACAATGGGAATTCAATTTGAAGCTTTCTTCAAAGCAACTATACAGATACATTACCATTTCCACTTTATTAAAAACTGAGTATGAGCCTCAAACTGTTGGGGTTTTTTGGTTTCTGTGGGGGTCTTTTTGGTTTGGTTTGGTTTTTTTTTGTTTGTTTGTTTGTTTGTTTGTGGCTTTTTTGAACAGGAGCTACATCATAATTATGCTGGCAGGGTTTTAAGAGACAGTCTGAACTACCGACAGCAGAGAAAAGGTATGAAATCTACACTTCTGACATTTTCTGGTTTACCGATATTTGTATCCAATTTCAGAACATATCCCAGAAGGTAGCACAGGACATAGGTGTGTTTTTTTGGTGTGTTGGATTTTTGAGGGTTTTTGTTTGTTGGTGGTCTTTTTATTTTATTTATTTTTTAAAATCAAGAACCGTTTTAAAAAGTCTTTACCATTTGAAGTAATTAATTAAGCTGAAGCTTTCACAAGCTATTTGGAACTCTCCTGTGCAACTTCAGATCAAAATTTATAATGAAGTTGAAATATTAAGTTCATTTTACTATAACATGGGGCTATGACAAGAGTATCAAGTTTCATGAAATACTTGCAAACAAGATATAGCCATAAGTTTAAAACTTTATTTCATAAATACTTATTCACCTACAACTATTCACATGAATCAAAAAAAATGTTTTCATGCGCTCTACTTACTGCTCCATGTTAAGGATGCTTATTGAGCCACAGGCCAAAATACCCATTTAGTAGTCAAACTCTCTGCTATTGTAGTTACCTCCGCATGAAAAACTACTCAGACCAACTTCTTAGCACCTTTCCTCAGTAGCCCTCACTTAAAAATGAGCTCAGCTCAGAAAAAGAGAAGGTGCTCTGAAGAACAACCCAACAGCTGGTGTAGATGCTGTCAGTGAAATTAAACTGAACTCCAAAACAAAGTAACAGGTAACAAGCCACCAGTGCTCCACTAGCACACTGAGTGCCTGAAAGAAAGAAAGATGGGAAGAAACAGCAGCCCTTTTCCTCAGCCTGAGCTTCTGGGAAGATGGGATGCAGTGGTTATCCAGCCACCCTACACTACCAAGATGTGGACTGGGCACGCACACAGTGACAACAGGTCTGAGTTCCCAAACTCACGACTCGTACCCAGAAACACAGATACTTGAGAGGAGAATTCATAAACAGCCATCATGCCAAGCAGTGAACCACCTGAGCTCACACAGAAAACCATGCCAAGTATGTCTTGAATCCTGCCTCTGCCCTAGAATTAGGTTGTCAAGTGTCTTCAGGACTTCGGAAGTGGAAGCACCAAGCATGACTCCATAGACCAGTGGTCAGGATTCTCATCTGGAAAACATGGCCATGAATCACCTGAGCACAAAAGGAAAACAGGCTTTCCACATCCTGGGTGAATGCTATAGCTATTGATAAGAAAGTAAAGAAGGTTCCCCCTTAACCTGCTACTGAGTCAGAGTCACTTGGCATACTTTGAGGTGACCGAAGCACCTCTGTGGGTGACAGGTGGAAAGAATAGTTCTTTTGTAGAGCCTCACAGGGCCTACACAGGAGGCAGTTTGAGCTGCTCAACACAACAAAGCCTTTGGCAACCCAGCCGCAGACCTTTATATAGCTAAGTGTGTCAAAGCTTCCTAGCAGTCCAGTGACTGTAGAAGTCATCCAAAGTCCTATTTTGGATTTCACAGCTTAATGTGGGACAGGTAGATCCTAGGCACTTGCATCCCTTCGTGTAATAACTCTAGACTTACATTTTTAGGCTTGGATTCCATGAAAAATAAGACATTAAAAATACCTCTGATTGCTTTCCCTAAGGCTACCTACACACTGAGGCCATCTTTCAAATATACTTTGTCATCCAAAACAGAACTATAGACTGCTGTATTTCTACGTTAGCTGTAAACAAACCAGCTACTTTTGAGAACATTTAAGACCACACAAAATTTTTTCACGCTATGTTCCCCAGATTTAAAATAAATACACACTAGGTTTTTACTTTATCCATTTAAAAAGAGAAAGAAAAGAAACCAGCCCTAGTCAGTTCCATTTTACCATTATCATCATTATTTTTTTGTAAGGTTGTGTCACCAGTCACTCTTAAAGAAACAATTCACACAAAATAGAATGGTTGTATACTACCACTCCATTCACAATACAGAATATACCAAGAACTGGGGGTCTGCGGTGGGAAGGGAAATCACTTTGAAGTGGTCTAATACCCTTACTGCTATGCGTGATTAGAACAAAAATACAGCCTACAATGTCTAAACTACTGGATTAAGTAAGCTACTTTAAATTATTAAAAAGCAGAACTACTTACTTTCTCAAAAGACAAAAAAAATTCTCATTACCCTCACTTCACTTAATGAAGTATTATTTAAGGCAGCAGCCTTATGTTGGGAGACCTGAGATCTGCTGTAGAAACCAAGAGTCAAAGTTACAAAACCACCATTACAAAATCCTGACAGTGTTGCAATGTGTCTTCTGTGGTGTTCAGGTCCTGTAACATTTGTTAACCACTTTCTAACCAACTGTCTGGAACAAGAACAGAGCAAGACTATCAGCATTTCTGGATTTGATGTTCTGATGCTATCAGAGTGCAGCTTTTCCTCTCCCTTGTCTTCAGAGAGTTCGTTGCTTGCTTTCTTCTCTTTAAGACTCCCTAGTGACAGATAGAGAATGAAGGCAAGGAGATCACCTGCTTAAAGGCATATGCTGTTATCCAGATACCAAATAATGTCTGATACTAAAGAACAGAAACTTCATCAATGTAATGGGATGCTGCTGTACTTTAGGCAACAAGAATCAGGAAAACCAAATGGGTAAGAACAGTATGACATGACAACACGGTCAGCCCTGCTTTCTCAGGTTTCACCTTTCCCTTGAAAGGTACAGATTCTGGGGCTCAAGCTTTAAAAGTTGGGTTCTAAAAATTGCAGACAGATGCTCAATGAAGACCTAGAGTACCCCCTGACATCAACAGCACCTGACAGATCCCCCACAAGTAGCACTTCCCAGGCAGAGAAATTTAACAGAGACAATTTTTGTGTTGCTTTTGGGGTAAAAGGAGAAACAAGGAGTCAAATGAGCATATGGAATAGTGGGAACACAAAATGATTCAATGCCATAAATAGTGCTATAATTTAATCTCCATATGCAGTAAAATAGGTAAAGGCACAGAAGAGGAGGAAATGAGACCACAGAAGTAGAAAAAAAGACAAATCACACAAAAGACTGTTCAGTGCCAATAACTATGCTAGCAAACCTAACAATCTGAGGAAGAAAATTAACATGAAATAAATGTATTGGTAATTCTGTAAGCTAATAAAATGATCACACATAAGCTATAAATCAGAACAATACAGTCCATTCTTTTCTCTCAACCCTGGTAGACTTTTCCAATTGCCATGGGAGGGTGTTTTTTATGTAATCCCTGTACTCCCACTATATATAGTTGCTGATCTTTTGCTATTAACATATAGTTTCTATTCCTGTCTTCACGTTAATTATCTTGCCTTAGCCCTTACTTAGGACAGGGATAAACATCTTGGAGTTATCTGGAATTAATAACCATACTTACTGGTTTCATTTTCCTAGGGGTTGGGGGAGGGAGGGACAGATATTAAAGTATAAACAGCTTCCAGAGCTAACCCAGGGTCAGTGAGCTCTGCTCTCTGTGCGGTAGCACACACCTGAGTTCAGGTGACCTTCTAGCCTGCACTGTTCCATCAGTGCAGGAGCAGGGGTGCCATGTGCCTGCATGGGACAGGGACACTGAAAAAGAGAATGAAAAAAAGCTAATAAATGTTCCTTTCTACAACTCTCATCTAGAGTGGGGCTTCAGCACACATTCAGGTAACACCAAGAAAATCCCCAGAATTCAGACCCACTGAAAAAGGAAGCGTAATATATGAAGGGCTAAATGAGCACACGTCCTTGATGGTGTATTTTCCTCAACCACCTTTAAGGGTGCTCTGCAAACTAACACTGCAGTCAGGAAACAGTAACATTCTCCATCCTCAGAAAACCTTTTCCCTGCCCTTTGGATTCAAGATGTGGGTTGTTTTTCCTGTGGAGATTTGTGTTGTGGGGTTTTTGTTCTGAAACTTACTTGATGTGCAAGAGAAGTCACATCAATGCTGGCCAGCCTAACCAAAGAGCCACAAGTGAGGGCAGTGAGTTAAGTCCCTTGCCTTAGAACATCTGCACAGTTCTCAGTCTCATTTTACTAGCCAAAAATGAATCGCCCACCTCCCAACAAAAATGTCCCCATCCCTCCCCTGCGCCCTTCAAGCAAAGACAACTGAAAGGAAACTTTATGCTCGAGTATACTTTTCTCTTCAAAATCTTCACAATCCATTGGGAGACTGACAACATTGATGTCTAATCCAGAACACAGAAATGGCTAAAGACACCTATTCATGCAGCCAGGCAGTAACGCAGTCCTAATTTAGCCATACAAATTTCTCCCATGCCAGGCAAACCCAGGTCAGAAACACAGTGAGAAGAGGGAGTCAGAATTATTATACAACTGAAAATGTTAACAGACAGTTTCTTCTGCTTTGTCATTATGAAAAACCTTAAATTTTTCAAAGTCATGCACCTGTTGATTTTATATTCTACACATTCATCAGATCACCAGAAAGATATTACAAGAGAAATAAGTATATACTAGAGAAATTAGTATATACACTGAGTTAGTACAACAGCAGAGAAATAATCTGCAAGAAAACACCTTTTTAACAAACGGAAGAGTCTTTAGTATTACAAAATCAACTGCCCAAATAATATCTGCAAATTTATTTACAGTAAAGAAATCACACAGAGCACAGCAATGCAAGTACACCAACTGGTTTTCCAAATTACACAGAGCTATGTGCAGTGTCTTAAGTCAAGGTAACACCCACACAATGACAAAATGGAAAAAGGGGCACGAAGCATGGAGTTTAGGCTGTCATCATCAGCTCCTCTCATTAACTTTGTTTATAATGTGGAACAGCAAACACATGACCTTCCACTATTTCATATGCTTACAAGTATTTTAGTCACTGATTTTCCAGTCATAAAATAGAGATAAAAATTCACACAGTTTTAACAAAACGTAAGCATCTGATTCCATATAATATGGTAGACAAAAGAAAAGCCTGACTGTACTACATCAAGTTATGTCAAGCACTATATGGGAGTGCCATTTCTAAAAAGTATTCAATGGCTATAAAATTCTGAACTACTGGACAATATTTGCATATCTAGAAAGTAGCTTTTCAGAAATAAAGCTAAAACACTTGTCAGCAATATTTATCAGAACACTGGCTCAGCACAATCATCATTAGCATACTTTGTACGTTAGAGTAGATATTTATTGCAGATAGACAGGGCTAGACTCAGTTTACAATAAAAATTAAAGGCCATACATCTGGAGTGCAGTGCTACCTCCATCTTAGTCTTTTAGTTGTTCCAGAAAAACCTTTTCCTCTTACAAACAGAAGATAAAGTAGAAAAATGAGTGACCTTTTTCTAAAAGGTTAGGCAAAACATGTAAAACCAAGCAGAGAAGCTATGAAGATTTTGCAACTAAGATGCTACACACACTATGCAAGACTCAAATACCTTTATAGACCTAGGATTATAGAAGGATAAATGCCTATCAAAACAAGTGGTTTTTTTTTGTAACCAGAAATAAATACAGGAGAAATATGTACATTCACTAACCAATTCACTTTAATTACAAAATTATCTACAGATAACACATTTACAGTAGCAAGAGCATATCACAAAACACCAAGTCTTTTTGCAGTAATTGGGTGGGAGCTGAAAAGGAGAAGGAGAACATTCTTGGGAGGTCAGTCATGAAAGTTTCCCCCACCACTGAGTGAGAGTTTGGTTTCAAATAATCAAAACAACCTTCAAGAAGATAAGATGCTTCCTAAAATTGGATGAAAATACCTGAAAGAGATATCCAGCAACATTATAGTTCAATCCATTACATGTTGGGGGAGGGGGGGTCCCAAGAAAAAAAAAAAATCCGAAAAATAAAAAGCCAAAGACCAAGACGATAATCTTTAATGAAGACAAATGTAAACAAGATCAGTCCTATGGCTAGATGCAGTTGCCACGTTGATTCTTTCTATTTAAGGCAGAAAGGGGAAAGAAAAGGTGACAGGGACAATAGTACAGTCTGTAACTCATCATGGAAGCAGTGCACATGCCACACTAGAAAAGGCTAACTATGGAACGGGAAGGAAATCCTGAAACAACTCGTCCCTTCTAACTTAAACTTGTTGAAGGCTTCTATAAATATAGATATCTATACAAATCCTTTCCTCAGAGTGGAAATTAAAGGAGAAAAATAGGAAATTTCTCCAAGGATCATCTATATTTATTATCAACTTAAAAAAAAAGAACAAGGGCTTTTAAACCAAAATGTGTTAATAGGCCGTTTTCGCACACTATAGAAAAGGTATCTGTAAACTATTTACAGCAGAATTGAAGGAAGTGGTTTATTAAAAGATGTCCCTCCACTCCCCAAGATATAAAGTAGTATCTCACACGCACTGCGTAACTATGAAATAAAGGAAGCATGAGGTATTCTTCCTACCACTAGAACTAGGAAAAATCATCAGCAGTCTGACCTTTTCAAGGTTATTTGAATACCAGTGTGGGAAAAAAAATCTAGACAGTAATTAACAGATAGGTGGATTTGCAAGATGAAACAATTTAAGAAAGAAAGAACATGCTATACACATCAGCTACTAAAACAAAAACAACCCTTCAGATAATTATTTCTTGAGTGAGGGGGCACCTTTTGAACACTAATAACACTTGTTTTGTAAAAGAGGGAACAGCTGTAAAGTTATTTATAAATTAGAATGAGCAGAGTGAGAGGTCCAGGGGATAGGGCACATGCTTAAAGTGGGATTCATACATTCTTTAAGCACGTCATACACATTCTGACTCTTAGCACAGCTGGAGCGCTGCGCTCTGATGCTTTCTCTGCACTTTGCCCATGCATTAGTGTGAGCTAAGGGGCATTGAGGAAATGTTGGTGCTGGGCTTGTACACTGGTATCTAAAAAATGTCATGTCTGAAGACTGAACAGGGACCAAATTTTAGAGAAATACCTTTAGTGTTAACCTACATATATTTAAATGTTGACAGTGATGTATAATGAACTATCTTCAGCAGCCAAAACAAGAAGTGACGTGGAGTGGAAGTTCTTGCATAATCATGTCGTGACAGCTTATAAGAAAGGGTGTAGACAGATAAAAACCCATGAACCAAGTTCCCCAAATACCTCTTGTAGTAAGAGGGGAAAAAGACTGCAGTAAGCGATCCCACTGTCTGTCACAATCCAGGCCTGCAACCAAGAGTATGTTATTCAAACCCTATCAAATCGAAGCCGTTGTGGTCAAAGTTCCCCAATATCCAGATGTTCCAGTAGCAAGTACACACTTTCAAAATTCCTGCCTTCCATCCTGGAACTAGAAGCAGCAACCACAACATACGTGAAAAATGCTAACAGAACACTGAACTTAATATTGGTTTATGACTTTAAAACCCCAAGCCAAGAAGCTGTGATTTGTTTTGATATATACGTGTACAGTGATAAAGACGATATATTTTACAAAACAGGAGTTTCTAAAAACTAAATTTTGAGATGATGGGGCAGGGTTATGATCCAGATTCAAATACTAGAGACTATGTCTTCTATATATAGATATATTTTATAATAAGTTAATTAAAGTGAAAGCTCAATTTCAGCATCCTCATCTTTTAAATATTGCTTAAGGAAAAAAAAAATATTTGTCCAGCTCTCTGGCTTTATGAAACAGCAGGATTAAAATGCAGGTGGCATTTTTAGTTCAATATTCCTTCATATGCATTAAAAACTTTCAGAAGAGACCAAAAAAAAAGTCAAGATATTTTTATCTCACTTTGTACATTCTAGATAATGAAGGAGATAGATAATGATAACAGGTCAGTACTGAGAGAAAAAGCAGAAGGAATGAATCCGTGTCAGGTTATCTTTATTCCCTACTCAACCTATAAATCAAGAGTAAGCATTATAAAGCATGAATCATTTAATATTAAAGCTTCAGATAAACCAATTTAAGATGCTTAAGTACTTTTTCTTTGATCAACTAAGGTTTTGTTTTCAAATCTGTTCTGAAACAGTCAGATAATACTTTAGTGGTTTCTGGAGCTATAACCAAGTATCGGTTTGATGTGTATTTCAGATCAACTGGATGGACAAAGAGTTCTGAAGTTTTTTGATGCAAGAAAACTCTGAAGCTAGCTGACATTTCTACTGATGATTTTGGAAATACTAGGAGTGTACCACCAACCTGTGTTTTGATATGACTTGCACCATCACCTCTACTCCTTGATTTGAGAGGGCACTGCAACGTGACATAGCCATAACATGGTAAGCAAAAATTTCCAAACAAGTGACATTTGATGGTAGAAACCCAGACCTAGTCATTCCTGCCTGATTGTACTCAAATAGAACCAGAGCTTTTGAGCTGCAATGAATCTTCCATGATCACACTGGGGAAATCAAACCAGTTCACCATGGCTAGTTAAACAAAACAGTAAATAGGGTAAATAGGGATGGATACAACAGTATTCACTACTCAGTTCCACCTCTATTTTCCTATTGGAAGGTCTTAAAATTCTGCAATCTGAAGTATTGCCAGAACAGACGCACGGTCCTCAAGGGCACTGCAAGTAAAACAGGCAGTTTGGGCCACCAGCGCAACAAGCATTCTATTTACTGTCACAACATAACACCAAGGTTCTACCTTTACTCAAGCCAGTGGTCTTGGTGGTCCCTCCTCCCAGAAGCTGTTTCTCAACATTACGCTGGTAGACTTTTGAGAATTTGGGTATAGTCTTATACCTAAAGGTAACATACAGGTTTCATTCTGTGGACTACTCTCCCTTACATAGGGAGTATAGTTGATTCAAAATCTTCAAGAGCTACTATTACTCTTTGATGGCATTTACTGAAGTAGCATACTGGTTTGCCTACAGTTTGATTACTTTAGAGAAACTTTGGAGAGCTTTCTTTTGAATAAAAAAGTTGCAGGGAATGGTTTGGAACAGTCAATCAATCTTTTCTCAAGGGAGCTCCAAAACCTGTGAAACAATTTTGTTTACCATTCAATCAATAACTCTTGAAAGCTTCAACCTTATTTCTTCTCCCTTCACTTGAAAATTTCAAGTATTAAAGACATGCGAGTTGCAAGCCAGGCTTGCTCCAATGAACACCAGTTAACTTACTAATTTTCCTTATCTTAATTCAACAGCTTTTCACACGCCAGAATAAAAAAGAAAACTTCCACAGAAGGTTGCCTGCACCTATTGCTATTATTTCAGAAAAAGAATAAAGGAGAGATCCTACTCAAATTACATTTATTTGAAGCCTGAAACTACAGACTGTACTCTGAAGCTGTATGTCCTTTCAGCAAAAAGCCATAATGCCAAGGGATCTAAAGTTTTGACCGCAGAAGTGTGCATCACCTATGGGTGTCAGCAAGGTTTCTATGAAGCCAAGTGTTGAATTCAGCCATTTCTCTGCACACAGAAGCTATCCATTCCACAATTACTCCACTGAGGGATTGAAAAAACAAAAACACACACCACATTCAAATAACACACTGACGATTTTTTTTTTAAACACAGATTCCAAAAGCACCGGCAAGAAGGAAAGTAGCTGTTTTTACTGAATAGACTCTTACAAGATTTTGTTTTAATAGTAGCTTAAAATATATGAACTGTTGTCATGCTTGCATTATGCAGCCTACATATGTTCAAACAGAATACAAAGAGCTGTGCTCTATCACAAAAAGGCTATTTGCAGATTCAGTGTGTGACAGTTTTCCAGCCAGCCATCTGAAAAAATAAATATCTACAGTGTGCTTATTCCTTCCTTGGAAAAATCCATGACTTACACTTCCATTTCCAAGCATTAAACACTAAATTCCTGTTCACTGACTTGTAACATAGAAGTAGTAATTTGGAAATTCCACTACAGAATATTTGAGTAACCAACTAGACTCATTCAGAAAACTTGTTCATATGGCAAGAATATTCCAAATTTTTAAATCTTTTTCAACATGTTTCCACTCCTGCAAGGAATTTACTCAAATGATCCATAGTAAATGGATTACAATTTTGACCTCATTCAAGTGTTCTGGAAGGAAAGAAACACTTTCATACAGTATATTTACTGGCAACCACTTTTCTATTAATATTAAAACCACCATTCCACCTGGAAAAATAACTTCTAAGTGCTAAAAAACAGCATCCAAAAGTTTGCAAGATTGCAGCAACTAAATAGAATAGTGGACTTGTGAAAAAAAAAAAGTTAGGGTTTTATATGCTGAAAGTATTTTAGAAGAGATAAACAACTTCTGATTAATTGGAGTTTGTTTCATTGAGAAAAGTAAGAGGCAAAACCAGAACAAGCAAATAAGTATTGCATAGCATTCTGTCAGTCTGTATGGACAGATGATACAGAAAGAAACCATTCAAATACTCTTAACACCTGTGCAAACCAGCATCTTAAATTGATCATGAATAAACCTGCTGAGGAAAAAACCAGAGCCCTCTAGAGAAAAGTCTCAAAGAAACCCCTCTACTTTGTTCAAGAGGTGACATTTTGAAAGAAAGGTGTTAACCTGAACTGAGCACCCAGGGTGCTCAATTATCACCAATTCACATAATGCCACCTGAAAACCTGATCAGCACTAGAATTCCTTTCCACTCACCTATACCTCAAAGCCACCCTGCACCTGGGAGCTACAAAGCATTTGGTCCAGAGTAGCTGGTGTCTCTTTGGAAAACACAAGAACAGAGCAAAGAATATTTATGACTGCTGTATACCCAAAAGTATGTTAGAAAGCCCATAAAGCTTGTTCTCACCTGGAAAGCAGAAAACAGTCATTAGCAAATAGCATCTTAAAAGGTTAGGAATTTCTGAGGAGCACTCTACATTCACTTGGAGGATTACCAAGAGCCTAGAACCCTACATTCAGACATCATTCAGGAGTAATCTCCTCAGGACATTACTTAAGCCTTTCTAGCACAATCTGGGGGGAAAAAAAAAAAGGCATTGTTTACTGTCCTTTACTTTGAAGGAGCTCCTTCATGCAACTGTAAATCCATAGAAGAAAAATGTCCCTTAAAGTGATAGCAAGAGTTTTCTCAAAGTCATCATACAAAAATGGACTGTCTTGTGCCTCTTAGCAAGTTTCACAAGCCAGTGCAATTCCAGGATAAAGGGTTAAAGGACAGCATTTGTGATAGAGAGTTGCATGAAAATATCAGGGACTGGGCAGAGAAGAAAGACCAGGGAGGAAGCACCTGGAACTTGGTTGTCAGCTATTCTGCTTGGCAGAAGCAAGCCAGGCAGCTTATGTGAGTCTCCAGACAAGCTAGAACAAGTATCAGCATATGCCACAGGACATAAAGAAGGGAGAATTCAGAACTTTGTAGAATGTGTCGCCAAGGACACAAACGCAAAGTAAGACAGACATTTGTTCCACAATCTGTGAAATATGCTTAGTGTACAAAGGAATTTGCAAGCTTTAGGGCCTCACTTAATCCACATGCTATAGTAAAATTTTAAAAATAAAAATCACTGGAAGCTACCTTACAAAAAAATTGTCTTGTTTTCCAGGAGTTTACAGATCTCAAACATTAAGAATGAGCGAGGGCTAAGGCCAATTTAGAAGGACCACCTCCTAACTTGCACATAAAGGCTGAAACGCATACGGAGCAAGCAATGTGAATCTGAAAAGTATATTTGGCACAGTATGGACGCTTTTGGTTTTAAGAATGAGACCACAAAGGCCAGAAGTGACAGAAAGAATAATAAGTGGCTATCTGCGGCATGGTAAAGGGGATGAAAAAATCCAAATGCATGGAGAAGTGCAGTGATAGGTTCAAGCTTGGTTCTGTATACGGAACAGGGGAAGACAGCGTTCAGCTTAATGGTGTCTTGTGTGGCGAAGAATTAACTTTTAAAAGCCCCTTGTTATTAAATTTCATCAGATGTGTTTAACTGAAAATGAGGTATCCATCCACTTTCCAAAGAAATCCCAAGTTAAAGTTGCCTAAGTGCTATTCCTCTACACTGCCCTCTTTCAAAAATATCCCAGTAAGTTAGCAAGACACAGCTCAGTACAGCTGAACTGGAAAAGTAAACGCAGCAGCTTTCACTTACTAAATAACAAAATATTCAACCAATTCCACTAGACTTAACTGGTCTCATCCAATAACATATCCATGCACAAGCTGTGGCCCACAAAACAAAACAACCCCCCACACAACAAACCAACCCCAAACAAACACCACAAAACACAAGCCAACTTCCTTTGCAGCCCCCTAAAAAGCCTTGGATGCTATAGTTTTCGGAGAATCAGCTCTTGTCAAGAAAGAGGAAACAGCAGAAAGTGAGACTTGTCAGTCATTCCATACTCACAGCTTCATATCTATAAAAGAATGTCAGTAGGTCCAAGCAACTCCCTTCCGAACACCAAGAGCTACCCTAGGCTTTTGGATCAACAGCCTGTGTCACAAAACTACTGCAGGATTCACTCCAAGGAAGCTTGAAAGTTGTACTCCCTCACCTTATACACTGGCAATTCTGATATACCCTTTTAGTCTTGTTATGCCATTATCATTAACACTGTTCAGAACATGCTTGTCAGTGCAAAAAGCATGGAAGTTCATAGACTTCAATGCATTTGCATGGGTGAAACACACAACAGACTCTAGAACTTGACTGATAATTACACTGATAACATTTAAGAAAAAAATGTTCATTACCATCCAGTAAAGAAATATTTGGCCAACTTAGTGCACACGAGGATACCACTTTCCATCAGTTCTCTGAACAGCAGCAATCAATACTGCAGTGTCCGCACATTACCAAATGTGTAACTTGCAGAGTACCTATGCAGAAGCCTTCATTTCTATAGTTAAGTTGTCAAAAACTGCGCAATTTGAAACCTTGCTTAGTTGTTACCCTGAAAGTAAAAGCCTAACAGGCAAAGGGGAGAAGACAAGTAACAGTTTCAGAAGAGAGAATGAAAATGCTCCCCTTTTAAATTATGCCAGAAGGAAAACACAGGTAGAAGAGACAAATTCAGAAAAGAAAGTAGAGCAATTGCCTAAGCATCTTAAAAACTTTTCTTAAGATTCCCCCAAATATCCACACCTTTTGTCTGATATTAAATTTTATATTTATTTCAAAATCAGCATTTTTATAAAGCTGTGAGAAAGTCAAAGAGCAGCAACTGTAACTGCTTGCTGTTCTAACTATAGCTTTTTTATTTATGCCATATGATTTGTATAAAATAATGGAAAGCTGCACTGTTTCCTGATAGCAGAAGGCAAAGAGTGGTCACTCAAATATTTATTTGCCTAATTCATTCCACTGGATTTTCCATAAGTGATTCATGGCTGTACTCAGCTTTCCTGGAAAACATTTCACAAAGTCTGTACAGTATGTAAAGTAGTATATTCTTGCTGTCTAGTTTCTAATTGTGAATCTTTGAGACTCTCCTTTAAAAGCAAACATCATGTTTTATTGACTTCTATCAAACATGATTTTGTTAACTCAAGCACTCCTATACCCAGAATAACTGCCACCACAGAAAACATGCACACACTTGCTTTCCTAAACAAGTTACTCCAGGCTTACACACAGTTTTACTTTGATATGTAACTAGACTTAGTATATCCTTTAATAGTCCGCTTTATCCTCTCACCCATCCTGATCCTGACATCGCTATTTTATGTCTTGATTCTGTTCCCAGCTAAAGTTAATGCCATAACACTGCCACTTTCCTAAATGAAAGGAGGATCAGGTCCTTATCTGTAAGCTTCTCTTAAAAGGGATTTATCACTGCTTTAGATTTTGCTGCCAAAACGATAGGACCAAAACCCTGAAACTATCAACAAATACAAAGCTACCTGTTTAATACAACTGGAGTTAAGACTATGAGGACAGGTTACAGCAATTTGACTTTACGGCAAGCTTGAAAACCAGAGGCTGTTAGGCTTAAGTGAAAATAAAAACAGTTCCTGCAAAAAGAAGCCTCCAAGAGCAGAGCTGTCATTAGATCTAATGCCCTTTCCATTAACCCAGAAAGGGCTACTGTGTTTAAATAGCAGGACACTTATTGGCTATCAGTGTGTATGTGGGAAGAGAAAATGAACAGTCAAGTATATACATCTGAATGCCATATCTATAGAAACACTCATAAACAGCACTGGAGTTTCCCGAACAATTCCTCTTGCTTCTTTATAGCAGGGTGGTAATTATAAACACTGGCATGATTGAAGATTCAGGTGACAATGATGTTCCACATGCCAAAAAATTTACTTGGCCTCTTAAGATGAGCATCTCTGAGGACCACTTTTCTGGCAAACCCTCTGAGACAGAACTCTTGAGAAACTGAGAAAGAGGGTAGACTGGGGGGAGGTGTATAATTTGATTTTGTTAAAAAATTTTGAAAATAAATCTAAATGATTATTTTCAATGCTTATTTTTCCTCTTTTTTTTTTTTTAATGTGTATTTTTCACTCAATTTCCTATACATCCCCATTTACTAGAGCTCCAGCCTTAGGTGCCCTTGGAATCAGGATTTCTTTTTTTTTTTTTAAAGGAAATTTAGAAAGAGCCTCTCCTAATACTTGCATCTTCTATTAAAAGCTTGTTCTTTTCTTGGAAGTCACAACACTACAAAGAGTTTGTTTATCTAGAGGGACTGTGAAGTAATTATAAGTTCCCTGAAACTACTTGCCTGACTGGTTTCTAAAATCCCTTGTGGTGTTAGTTCAACACAGCACACACCAGTGAGGCCAACTTCAGTACTTCAAAGTCCTGGTTACCTTCTGTCTGATCAAGCCCGAATCAGGAGGGTACCACTTAAACAAATGAGTCTTCAAAGTAGTTCCCAGGACCCTCATCTCCTCCCATTTTCATTACGAAATTTAAAGGAAACTTAATTTTGGTTAGCATGCAGATAAGCTCTGGATATAGTGAAACTACATGCAACATTGTTTCACGTTATTCATATCCGGGTTGCTGCCTTTGAGCAATTCAAAGAGTCACAGGTTGATTTCTCTCACCAAACATTTTTCCTGCTTAAAAACGCAATCGATTACCCAACTCCTCCTTTCCCAGACAGTCTGACAAAGCACTACTTACATTTCTCATGGCTGGAATATAACTTACAAATTTCATTTTGATGAGAGCTTTACAGTCCTTGCCTCAGGCAAGTTCTGCTGGACTTCCATTAAGCCACAATTTGAAATGTAAGTGGGTTTACACTCTATGCTCTATTCATTTTTACCAATTTTAGAAACATAGGTTATCATACATAAGTGAAACAGTGCTAGCAAAACAGGTTCAGTGTTGTAGAATAGTTCCTATTTCCTAGTGAAGGAATTTAAATAAAAAAATTTCAATGAGATATTAAACATGGATGTAATCCTCAGGTTTCCTTAGTCCTTTCAAACTTCTTGTTTACGTGTTCTCATAGGCCCCCAGAACTTGTTTTGGAAAATAAAACCATGAAGCCTTTTCTCCGATCAAGGAAGAAAGGCAGACAGCTCCCTTCAGGGCTCTGCCCTGAGCTATTCTTAGTCTGTTTGCTATTAATGTCACTCTCCAAGGTATTTCCGAGGAACTTAATGAAGTTACTGCAACAATAACGTCCTAGTCAAAGGAAAGACTACTATTGTATACTTAGCCTTTAAGTAAATATTGAAATAAAGACATCTTTCCCATGTGAACAGTTAAGGCTTATCATTTTTTCCAGATGAATTAGTTTTTGATTGGAACTACTTCTGTAAAAAGCTTGGAGATGAAGTGTTTTATTTCACCAGTTTGACTATGATGAAAACACACTAATTTGTTCAAGTGTTCTTCATAAAAACAGTTTGCACATGATTACCAGATACTCTTTTAGGAGTCAGAGTTTCATAAGTGCTGTATTTTTAACCACCACAGACTGGTCACTTCTTCTCAAAGTCATTCGATTCTGACAGCCTCTAAGGAAAGTACTACCTTCCTTGTTTCTAAAGCCAGCCCAGAAAATTTTAGCTGACATTTCAAACCTGCCAAGCAGAGCACAAAAGAGCTTACAATAAGCATTTCCAGTACTATATTATGCAACCTAAATGTTACAAGGTTTTTGCAGGTTTAAAAGGAAAATAATTACACAGTGCTCAAATAAAACAATATGCAATGCAAAGTGCTAACCAGAACAGTCAGCAAAAAAAAAAAAAAAAAAAAAANAGAGTCTGGGGGGTTAAGGAGAGAGGTGGGAAAGGAGTGAGAGATTAAACAATAGTGTGCAAATACATTCAAAGATTATGTGTGTTGGAAAAAAGTGAGAAAAAAATCTTACCAGCAGTTCCCACAAGAAACCATGGCCTTGTGAATTTACAAAAGAAGCTACATTGTCAGTTACCAGAAGGAGACAGCTACCTGTTCAGAGGCTCAGAAACTACTAGTTAAATTGAAGATAAATCAACTTCCTAGGGTATGTTCTTCCTTATAGGGTAGAGGATAAAACCCCAATCAAATCACCCCACGTACCTAAACTAGGAACACCTCTCTTCTGAATTGCTCTGCTGTTTTGTCAGTAATTAAACACAAATGCAGGATGTACCAATTCGAGTGATTCCTTTTCCGTCTGATACAGATGAGGCTCAAATACACTATAAAATAAATACGATCAGATCTGTCTGTTTGGTAGTAAACTCTAGTGTCCCACATTCAATCTATCAAAAAAAAAAATTCATGTCAAGATTTAAGGTGACCTGGTACTCACTTCAAGAATTGAGAATTAAGGCGAGCTGGTTGGATTGACGAATAAGACTTTTCAGCACTTATTTGCCTGCAGTCATTCTTTGGGTTTATATTCATAGATACAATTACTGTTTCCCACCAAACCCTCATGGTATGTCACACAGCCAACTTCTCACTCTTCCTAGCCTTTGCTCCCATTAGATATGTCCAACTGTTCAGAAAGAACACAGTTGACCTTCCGAGCTAACACCACCGCTCAGTGTAACAGTTCCCAGCCCTGTGCCAATTCCTCAGTGCCACAAGTAGCAGGTTCTCCAGCCAGAGAGCTCACCGAGCATGCAGGGGCCTGAAAGGTACCTCAGTTCCTCTGCTGATATCACTTCAGCTTTTGGGCTACAGGAGCACAAACAGCTTACAGCTTATCTGTAAGTGGCTGTAATGCCACTTTTTGAAAGCACTGAAGTGTTGCAGCTGTTTTTTTGTAGTCCTGTTACCTGGCTTTCCCAGAATCCCTTACCTCATACTTAAAGCTTATATTTGCTGTAAGAATACTTGGGCAATTTTAAGGATGAGACGATGGAACAATTGCCCTCCTAATAATTGCAGTTAAACTACGGGTCCCAAGCATTGAGCTTCAGGAGTTTAAACCAGGTTTAGCCTAGGAAAGGGAGAGATGGAAGCAAAGACAGCACAGATTTCAGTAACTTCTACTTTCCAATTTACAATTAACCACTAAGTGATTAGAAGCTAATTCTTACCCTTCCATCTGGTTCTCCTATAATCTAGGAATAATTTTTAATTATTTATTTAGAAGTAATATTAGACTTTACTTTTTAAAGCATCACATGCCCTCTGTTTCATTGCTTACCATGGCATTTAAAATAATGTATCTACTAGAAATAGCTTTAATATCTGATGAACTTTGGGGAAAGAAACATTCCTCAAAAAATAGACAGTGTCATAATCTGTTTCCCAGACCAAAGGACTCTTTAAACAGCATCAATTCAGGTCCCAGTTATGTGTTACAAGACTCTTCTTCATTGCCTCTGTATTACAAGTTACAATGAGGCTTGGCCGTTCAGTGTTTGTTTACTTCTTGCACTGACTTTTTTTCTGCAGGAATCTACCACAATACAGTCACTAAAATATTCTTAACAAAAATCTGATATTCAATAAAAAGCTAATTCAGAACATTTTCAGAGATAGAAGCTTCAAAATCCACATAGTGTTCTGTAGCATTTGAGCACCTGTGCATTATGGAGGGGAAACACAGACTTGCAGCAGTGCATTAGAATTAAAGAGCTGCACATCATTTTAGACTGGTTCACTCACTTTGACTAGCAAATATTTTGTATATCTTTTAGGCTTCAAACACACCTTCAGGACCGCATCATCTACAGCAGGCGTGTCAAACTCATTTTCACCGGGGGCCACATCAGGCTCACGGTTGCCTTCAAAGGGCCGAATGTAATTTTAGGACTGGATAAATGTAACTACTCCTACTCAAATGAGTTTGACACCCCTGATCTATGGGGTCAGAAGTTTATTATAGTAGGTAATACAGTATTATTTTCAGCTAGCAAGTTAAAATTTGCTGTGATTTGCAGTATCTAGAAGGCAGCTCTTCAGAGGTTCCCAAGAAAGAAGCTGGCAACCTCAATATTTTTTCCATAGAGCACACACAGATCTCAGAATTGTCATCAGCTTTAAGAGTATGTTTGGCATTTTCAGAAGGGAAGGAACAAGCATAAGATACCAAGGGGCAACGCTCTCACACAAACCCGGTTCATTCACACCAGAATGTGATGACAGGTTGACAACACTGGACAAGCTTGCACACACACATAACCTAGTGCCAGGAATTCTGCAAAATCCATGCTATTAGAGGCAACTCGCAACCCGCAGCACTTATTCAGCTGCAGCCTTGTTATCGACTTGGCCCACTTCAGAGCCTTCAAAAGTCCTGCAAGATAAGGGCACTAAAGTGCAGAGCAGCTGCTCGGAAACAATGGCTTCTTCCAAGATTGCGAGGCCAGCGTTGCCACAATGCCTCCACAGTAGCCCAAATCATCAACACTTCCTTCACCACAAGACACAAGCAACCACTTCCTCTCACTTTCAGTTCCGCTGCCTCTGTTTTCTAAAAGTGAAGTGAGGGCTTGGGGCATTTCTGCTCATACAAGTATCCTTTGCTGCATGTTGTCACCTATCATTCTGCTACACTCAATATAGCTTATATTAAAAATTCAGTCTGCATACGTGTGCCAAATTTTACCAAAGTTACCTAGTTTATCCTCTAAAAGACAGTTAACAGGAGAAACTAAATCTAGATACTACTTTGGCTTTTTTTATTTTAAACTTACAGGATCGGTGTGTATTTTAGTGATGTTTTTTTTCTTTTGATCTTTAGCTGTCACTTCCAAAAACTAAAGCAGCAGTTGTCCCCAAAATATTTTTCTGAATTGTTATGGTGTTTTTTCAGCTATGTCAGGTACACGAACTATCATACTGACAGAAGATATGGCCACAATCGTGATTAAATTTAATGAAAAAATAGTTTTGCAATTAACTGTCATTAAAAAAATGCAACTATATTATGCCAAAACTACTACTTGAGGTATTACAAAGTTAAAAGGAATATAAGGACTAAACTGTATGAGAACAGCACGTGTTCAGGGGCTTTTTAAATGATGAGTTATTTATTGTGTGGCAACAGTATTTAAGTATGAAAGACACTATCACAGGCAAGTTACAGATTCTACAGTGTTCATATTCAGACCACTCTTCTGTGATGTTCCCTATGACTAGAGGGAAAAACAAATGTCAAAAAAATATATATACTTTAACATAGGAGTCTTTAGAAAACCACAGTAGCTGTTCAGAAACAGGCTGGTATTTTTGTGAACTTTAAAGAACGAATTTTTCCACTGGAGTCAGGGAAGGAAGAACGGAAGATAGTTTCAAAATATTTTTAAAGAATGTTCTGGGTGGGTAGGAAAAGAACAATACAATTGCAATTACTCGTACTTCTAAGAAAATACTAAGCACACCCAGAAATTTCAGAAGTGTTTTAAAACATACTAACAAAGACAATAGAAAGCCACAGAAGAGGCTGAATTTTATCCTAAATCACATGCGTTTTTTGTAAGGTTAATGTCTAACATACTGTGATTCTCTGAGGCATGTTAAGTTAGTAACATACTAGATACTGTGATAAATTATATAACCTGTATTTGCAAACATACAATATAACCAGTTACAACTTTTTATCAGTCAAACAGTTTAATTGTCTGCCAAGTTTGTGAAGCTTCCTATGTAACTAATCCTTTTGTTGCAGCAGCCACACAACAGCAACACAAGGGCTGATTACTTCAACTGCTAGTGGAAATATCTTGGCTTTAACAAAAATCCCAGCAAAATAGACATATGAACATCTGACATAAACAGACATGCCTCGGGGTAATTTTGCTGCTGAAACACTACTGGTAACAAAAACCACTGGCATTTAAAGCTTTTGAGGTACTTAATAGTAGAGCTTTCAGGATGCATTTAATTTCTTTGTTTATATGGCAAGAATACATCTGTTTTGATTGAAGGGAAAAAAAAACCCACAGTGATAGAAAATAATTCCTGAAACCATTATAGCTTCCTGAACATTCAAGGCAATAGTATTTTGTTTATGAACTTACATTTCAATTAACATCGCTGAACACCAATGCAGTTCTGCATTTAATTCTATCTTCTGCTTCCTCCCCCTTCCTTCAGAAATTTTCGTTTTCCACTTTTTTCAGCAGGGGAGATGAAAACTTCACCACGTGGACCAATACTAATAAAACCCACAGTTTCATTTTGGCAACTTACTAAGGAAGAAACAAGAGACATAGCTGCTACTCAAGTAGTTAATTAAGGGACAATGCCTCCTGAAATTGTCTCCTGTGAAGAACTATTGCACTTAGTCTGCCATAGGCTAGTCTACTAATATCACCTGTAAAGTTTGTTTGGCATATACCAATGAAAAAAAAATTAAAATGTGTTTAAAGTTATTATACTCCTCTCAGGCAAGTGACCTTCTCCCCTACTCCTTTCTCAAGAGTAAACTACCTGACTCCTGATGCAAAGGCTTCACCTGTTTATGCCTAATAAATGGGCTCTATTTAGTGTCCTTAAATTATATGCTGCAATGAGGCGTGAGCACAGTTAATAGAAGTCACAATGATTTAACCTAGTCTCTGATCCGATTATTCTTTTGGTTATACAACTCCAGGCAAGAGTTATTCATACTTTCCACTGCCTGCAACAGCAGCTGTTTCACTATCAGCCTGGAGCCTCAGGAAAATTCAAGCCCTTAATCACTGTTTCCATTAGCCAACCGATCTCTGCTATCAGCCTGATGCGATATGGCCAAAGTGCCAAGTAGTCTAACTACAGGAAACTGATTAAAAAAAAAAAAAAATTCATCCTGCAAAGAAGTGTCCACATACCTCAGAAGTTGGACAAATACCACTCATGAGTTCCCACTGATCCCCTCTCATACAAACCATGCACACAAGCTTTCTCCACAATACTTCACAAGTAGTTATGTTCTGCTCAACACACAAAAAAATCTCTTTTTATACCATAGCCTGCAAGAAATATAGATTTTTCATTCTTAATTAATCTTTTAGTCTTTTGCCCCTATATAAGTTCATCCTTCTCCCTGAACTGGGCAAACCAGTCTGCAACATATACATTCCCACTTTTAGACAAAAAGCAGGACTAAAAGCAGCCTCAGCTTCCTATGGTAATGGAGGTATTAGTGCTGCAGCTTCCCAGCAAAACTGCCAGCCCTGAATAAATTATCAAAATTTTATAAAGAAATATCAGAGATGAGAGTTGTTCTTAACACATTTCATAACATGCACTATGTACATTTGTTGGGTTACACCCTCCCTCTCTCATATTTTCACTTGAAGCCCACAAGTACATTCTATTTAACTATATGGATTATGAACAGCTCCTTCACCTACAAAAATCAGAAAGGGGAAAAAACAACTTATAATAACAATACAGCTTGTGTCTTCTGGCAGTTCACCAGCTCAGTTACTCTGGCTTCCTATCTCTACCGAGAAAGGAAATAGTACCTCTAGGAAAGAAAGAAACAATTCCCTGTGACTTTCAGCCAATTTTTATTCGGAAAGTATCCTGATTTTTAAGAGGCCTTTTCATCCAGACAGTCTCTTGCTCTGAAAGCAGGCCCAAAACTTCACAGAAGCTTCCAGAATGGTATTCTATCTATTGAAGAAAATAAAGTGATTTTGTTTTACTCACCACTGCAGCATCTAAAAGTTAAAAACTTTTTTTTTTAAGGGTACAAAGATATAATAAATATATAATAATTATTATTCTCTTTGCCAACCATCTGCCAAATGACTCAAATTTATTGTGTCACAAACATCCTCCAGTCAGGCTGAAAACAGACAGGAAAAACTAATTGCAATACTTTCAACTCACTCCTACTTCACTCTCATAATAGGGCAGTTTGGTCACATTTACCACCCCTAAAACCACTTCCGCGTCAAAGAGAGATACTGTTTCACAGTTTATGGTGTTCCTGTGGTGCGTGTGTTGTATTTTCATAACACCTTTTGTACTTGAGGAACAAGAAATAACTAAAATCCAATTGTACTCTCAGCTCAATAGATAAGAGTGTGTTTTCCTTCCAGGAAGTTAGCCAATATCAAAATAAGCCCAAAAAAGAAAACCTCAAAAAGGAAAAACAATTCAAAGCCAACTACTAACTTCTGAACTATCTGAAAATCTGCAAAGTGAAGAAGAAAGTTTACCTTGGAAAATAAGGCAACATTTTAATAAATGAAATCCACTGCACACACTATGAGTATTGATAGCTCTGCTTTTATGAGTGATACCAGTAATAAATAACAACTCATATGGTTAATGAAAAGAAGAAAGCCATTCTAATTATCTTTGGCAGTAACAAATGCTTGGAGGAAGTGACAAAAGGTATAAAGCCACGTACATACAGACTGTTGTTCTTCCATCTAATCCTGAAAATAGCAATTCACAACCTCTGAGGATTAAGTTATACGCTGTGCTTGACAGACACTGCTCATGAATTAATCCCTCCCCTTTTTAATGTTAGGGCTCCTGGACTCCCAAACATTCTAGGACAATGACTTCCACAGTTAAATTATGCATTACACACACACACACCACACAACATTTTAGATCTCAGTCCCAAATTCAGGTTCAGTGAAGACAGTGAATATTTTGGCTTCACCAATACATTTCTAGTATATTATTCTTTTTTTTCAATGAGAAAAATAAGAGTACAAACATTCCATACAGTGGCTCACTCCCACATCTCCCCTCTCTCATGGAAATTACAGTCCTTTACACTTTAAACTTTTTTAAATAGAATTTAATGGCGCCCAAGTCATTTCTAGTTGTTGTGTTTTATTCGGTTGGTTTGAATATATCCGCCCCCCCCAAAAAAAGCTTGAAAATCCTTAATGTCAAGTTACAATAATCTATACTGCATGAATGATCTCTTCAGACCTAAAAAGTAGTTCCCCTTGGGGGGTAGGGGCAGGTTTTGGCTATCTGAATGGAAGAAAACTAACTAATTATAAAGTTACTCCTAGTTGTTTTTAGGCCATCAGTGTCTAGGAACTTCTCACAGATGCAGTGAAGTCCTTATGTTACTTACAAGAGTCTCAGTTGGGTCCATCCATCAGATACTTCTACAATCAACTGTATCAAGTCTTGAGGGGAAAAAAACCAAAACCACACACCACCACCCACAGCATCCATGTCATGGTTGTGGGACTCTAGTTTCACCAAGTTAAAGTTCGGTGAAAAGCAGGGTTTCTAGATTATCCTACATTTTTGATAAATTAGTACACAGAAAACATCAACTAGCCTTACCAAATCTTCTTTCACATTCAGGTTTACCCACCACACTGGAGTCAAAATAGCACTCAGATTATTTACCTGAAGATACAGCAACAGTTACAAAAACTTTAATTTCATCTCCATGAAAAGCTAGAAGTATATAACCATGCTTTGGACCTAGTCATACTTAGAGCAAGAGGAAAAAAACCCAAACCAACTCCCATTAAAACTACCTAACATCCCAGTTGAGGCAGGCGGTACATATTTATTAGAATACTATTAAAAACCCAACAAAACCAAAACCCGACATCCAGACTTCCAGTACGTTTTCACACACACAAGAACAAACCCCAAATTACAATGTCACTTCTATTTAATGTACCATATACGAACTTTGTGTAACAGTTTTTCATTGTCAGTTCTTCCGACATTCAGTTAGAACACTAAACACCATATTCTTTATTCATGACCAACATTACCTGTAAACATAAGTTTATAAACATCGCTTATTAAAACTTGCCCAACTGAATAGGTGTTTTCAGTAACAAACTGCTGTAGAATTCAGCCTTCTGTATGATTGTTGCTGAAAAGACTGTCTTTTTATAATTTTAAACCTATTCAGCATAGGACAGCTCAGTCATTGCTGATCTTGATAATTTTATTAATGCCCATGTTACTGAGGTGTTTGGGATAAGTTCCAAGTTAGTATCCCGTCTCACAGTCTGTAGTTATTTTCATATTTTTGTTTTTACATGGGTATGTACGTGCCAGTAATCCTGGAAAACAAAGCTAAATTTGTTCCTAAAAAAACCCATAGACACAAAGACTATAAGGAAACGCACTCCATAGCATTCTAATGTATACTAGACTTGTTGGTGTGACCAGAGCACAGTGATTTAAACTAGACAAAGTTCTTCCAAGTTTCCTTTTGATTCTCCAGGAAGATTAAAGCTCTTAATCTTGTTGCAGCACAGATCTTGCCTCTGATGTTTTTTCATTACTTTGAGCTAGTGGTTAAGAGTATTAGATTATATGAATATACTTTCGTCAATATCTCCAACATCTATGGTATTCATGACAATTTTACAATATTTGTTTTTATTTTTAGGTATTTTTAAGCCACCCAACAACCACCTTGTGCAGCATTACTGGAATTGTTCCTAAACGATAACAAATGTGACTGTTGTTTACTCTTATTCTCACCCCGTATGTATGACATATCTTAGCATATTAAATATTATATACTTCCATTTCATTTCTACTTATAAAATTATTTGCATTGTTTGCTCATGCACCGGAATGAGCAGCACACTTAAACACTACTAGGATTTTCGATGCAAAAAAAAAAAAATCACTATTTTTCACCTGATCTAGGAGACCTACAGAAGGTCCAAGAGGGATATAAACCCAAACCTGCTCTCAAATACCTTCTCTTAACAAGACAAATATACTCAGAGCTGCAGCATGAGGGTTCTCTGTGAGCATCTTATTTTATCAAGGCTTCAAAGAGTTATGATGCACTCTGAAATGCCTTGAGCACAACAAAAAAACTACAGAAATGAAAATAATTCTCTCCCCCCTTGCAAAAATCAGCCTTTTGACTACAGTTTCATGATATTATCTATATTTTCACAAAAAGCATAGCTAACATTCAGACAACAGTTACATGAAGCCACCTAAACCACTATTCAACGCCTCAAAGTCCAAGTACCATGCAGTCTCTTCAAACCCTTCTACTCCAGCTGAAAAATAGAGTATCCAGCACAAAACTTATTAAAATCACCTTTATGATTTGAATTTTATGGAATTATTTATTCAAAATTCGTTAAAATCACCTCTCAGCATCCCACATGACAACTGAGAAGAAGTAAGCAGAAAACCTACTATGGGCTCACAGGCCAAAACCAGCTATTCAAGCGAGAAGACTGAAGACACCACCCTTCTGGCTTTTGTTTGCAATGTGAGAAATACTCTAACTTCACTCTCTCTGGATATTTCACCTCTTTATGAGGATCTCTAAGGTTTCCACACAGAATGGACATACAGTATAAAGTGTTAGAAATTTTCATATTATTAATAAACTATGCCACCTTTTTAGACAAAAGAAAAAAGTTTTGTTGTTCTGAAGACCCTCAGAAGCTGAGTTTAGGCACCCCAATGACTCTCAGGAGTTCATGTTTGTCCTCAGATGCAGAGATATGAACAAGTTCTGCTTGTGCACTTGGCAGACTGAATGCATCTCAGGAGCCATAAAACTGCATTAGTATGGTATTATGCTCTACCGTAATGTCAAAGATTATACGTCAGCCATAGCATTATATTTATAAGGCTTCCAGAATTCAAGTCGCTCAAAAGTCTGCCTTAACCTGTTAATAGCTGCAGAATAAATTTGCATCATCTGAAAGTACAGGAGCTAAATACTTCAAGAAGTTTTATTGCAAAAATAATTAATAATGTAAGCTTTTGTTTTGTTTTTTTAAACCATCCTTAATTGTTTTACTGTTCAGCGTAAAAAGAGGTTAACAGGATATGATTTTGAACAAGTGTCTTAACCCTGGGATTATTTGGAAAGAAATAGCATAGAAATAGGTATAAACATTGTCATAAAAAAATTGAGAAAATCACTGTTAGAGAAAGAATGAAAAACTTCAAAATATAAGCAGAAAAGTACAGATGCTATGAAGTAATTTTTTACATTCCCACTAGGGGAACATTTTGTCAAAAACAGAGCTGTAGTCACAAAAATATAAACATGTAAAAACACCTTCTTGAAATTTACTTTTTTTTTTTTTAAATGTAATCTAAGAAGATTAACAAACTTTAAGTAAAAGGATTAATGAGGCATGCGACTGGGACAGGAAGAGATTACAAGAAAACCGAAGTACTATTTTGTAAAGAAAGTTTTGTAAATACTCCTGAGAAACATAACAAACTTGTGTAAAGTAGAAGTAATTCTCTAAGTATTTAACAAAACACAAAATACATTCAACATCTCGTGACTATTCCAGTAGGCTGTAAGTCAGTTAAGAATTTCTAAAAGCATGGCTCATTTAACAACAGCTTTATTTTCAGATCAGTTCACAAACAAGTTTTTCCATACTGAAACTATATAAAGCTAAAGGAAGAGCAGAATTTTAAAGCTATGATAATCATTAACAGGATGCAATACACCTACCATTACTGCTTTTTTCTTGGTTATATTACTGCAGAGATTTCTGACCTTATGTAAGCCTTATCTTCAAGCAATTATAATCTCTCTATTTACTTAAAAAAAAAATTAAAAATCCCAGATACTGTTTCACAGCCAGTTCTACTTTTGCTTGCCACTGGAGGTTATGTGAGGACACAGACTAACACAGGAGACTGGCTCACTCCTCCTTCTAGTGCACTTAAAAGCAATGAAGCTAAGTGAAGTTTTCCCTAGCAAGCTCCAGAAAAAAAGATAAATTACTATGACATAACTGCCTGTTTCCATGAGTTATCTATGAATGTAAGCTTTTGTTAATTATAGGAAACATATTAATACATTCAGTAGCTTGCAGTAATTTGCAAGATTTAGCAGATTAAGGCAATCATAGATATTTTAAAGAAATTTAAGGAACTCAACCTGGTCTAAGGAAAATTAGCTGCATCAAAAAACTTTCATCTCTTAGCCCTAAAAAACCAATTTTTTTCTCAGTAGCCTAAAGTTGAATTTTCTCTATACTCTTTATGTTCCTCTTTTACTCTTCACGAACTGAGTGATACTTGCCTACAATTAAGCTGAAATGGAAACCTGACAGTTAGAACAGACCTAGGTAACCTACTTAGCAAGAGGCTAGCAGAGCATAAATGAAGCTACTTAGCCCCCCCTGTGGCTGTACTCAGTACTTTTAAGTCATCAGTGAAGTGTGCCACATCCCTCCAGGATTACAAAATACAAGCAAGCCTATTACTTACTGGGCTTGCAATTTGACAGTAGATGTTCTATAAAAAAACCCGAGTGTCCTCTACTGACATAAAAAGGCTCTTAAAAATTGAATACCAGTTGAGCAGGGTGGAAATATGCAAAAACATAATTGCTGGCTTTGATAATTAGTTACTGACACTTTTTTTTTTTTTTTAAATAAGAACACAGGAATACAGTTACGATAGATCAAACTCATCTGCATGTCACATGAAGAAATACTGCTTTTATCTAAGAATTACAATTCCTCAAGCATAGAGTCAACATTAAAAGTACCAAAAAGCTGGGGGTTAGAAGTGGAAGACATTTCAGGAAAGCAGAACAGCAATTTTTCAAGGTAATTAGCCAACCTGAAGATCAGACAAAGCATTTTCATTTAGATAATTTCTTGTACTCTGGTGAAAACAAAAGAGAAAGCAGAATCTAGAGGTATTCCTCCAACTGTGCTTTAGAAAGACTTAAGTATTAAAACATTCTCTGGAAGATTTTGAAACCAACATTGAAAAACTAGCCACGAGGTATTTAAGCAAGTCAGATTATCTCTTACGCGAAGAAAGCAGAGGACAGTCATTTACTAGAACTATTACCTTACTTGAAAAGATGGTCTGTTTTTAAGAGATTAATTGTAAAACAAATAAAAATTCTTCAGATTTCTCAACTGTGACATCAACACCTCAATAAAAAAAAAAAAAAAAAAAGAGCAAGAACATAAAACCAGCATTTCAGGTGTAAATCACTGTTTGGGAAGGGGGAGGGCAAAATAGAAATAGTTGTTGTCAGCCATTGCATAGCTGTCCTATCTCACCTTTGATTGGATCAACCCTCCTCAAATAGGGCAATCCAGGATTAAGTGGCCTACCGAAAAAAAAAACCCAAACAAAAACCCAACAAACACTAACTGTGTAGACAAGGTATTTTAGGAGTGTTATATACATTGAAAAAAGTAGGAAGCTCACGAAACAGAAGGAAGCACATCGTACACACTAAAAGACATAGAACATTTATTAAAACACTATGTCTGGTGATGTTATATTTTACAATATCTTTACTTATTCCTTTATCATCACAGAAGCAGTTACATTCCTTCACTACATTGATAAGATCAAGTTTAGTTTTTCTGTATGTACTCCACAGTGAACTAAGCGAATTTTCTTAAAATTAACTCATTAACAAAGTGCAGCCTTTGAGTTGTTATTATCTTGGAATCGTTTCTAGATGCTAAATTGTCACTCTAGACCAGAACACCTTCATTTTCTTGTATACCAGCATCAGTAAATGCTAATATAAAACTGGGTGCATGAACAGAAGGCTCTGCAATCTCTTCCTCATTTTTAATACAACCTTATTCTTTTCACACCATGCAATAGCAGTATTCAAAAGCCACCTTTCACACATCCAAACTGACCAAGATCCAGCCATAGTGCCGCATCCCACCTCTTCTCTCTTTGTAGCTGCCTGACATCCGGCCAACAGAACACATTAAGAATGTATCCAGCCCATGTATATACTGTTTTTCTACACAGCAGTGGCACATTTTTGTCTGGAAGAAGTTAGCTCTTACCATCTCTATAACTGTATTATTAACTGAAGCTAAGTTATGTATTCCAATGTCAGAGATTCATCTGGCCAAAACCTAAAACTGTTTTTTCAATCTATTAATTCTGTTGCAACTGACCAAATTTATAAAACACCAGGTCCCAAGCACCTCATTTTTTTTTTTTTGCCTTCTTTATAAATCTTCGAGAAAGATTTTTCTTTCTTCTTGGATACATATATTTATTCAAGACAATTCTTCCATTCTTTGCCTTAGGAATTTAAATTTTAAAAGCAATAGCTATGCTGCAGTAACTGTCATCCACGGTTAAGATCAGACAGTTTATGTTGAGATGATTAACCTAAAATTAATTTGTTATTATTTTAAGTAATCTGCATTCCTTCCTGCTGCAGCTCTTGACAAGAAAAAAAAATATAAGTAGCTTAAACGATATTTTATTGTAGTGCTAAGGATACATAAGACTTTGTCCTGATCTAAACTGTCTGGAGACAAAGATTATTTAGAATCAAAACAGAAAGAAAGAAAAATTATTTAAGTGTTCTGATACCTCCTGGTCTTGCATGGGATTATCGGCCTAAATTGTCATCCATCTAACTGATCTTTCAAAACATGCACTTCAAGGTTACAAGAATCCATCTGAGGATATCATTACTACACATAACTGATGATACTACATAGAACTCAGTGCAGATGTTTCCTGAGTGTACTTGGAGTTAATTAAAGTAAATAGGGTCAGTTTCAACAAAGGTGCCATGCACATCATACCTGCAGGTGCCAGAAGTGATACAAAAGTATTTTGCCATTAAAAGTTATACAACCTTAGAAAGTAACAGGAAAAGCAGCTACATTGTACTCCAATTTCCAGCTCACTTTTAATGCATTATAACTGTTATCAGGGTTGAGCTGTTGGACTACTCCTACAACAACTCTAAAATGTTTTTCACGAAGTGACAGCCAATTATTTTAATAGGATTTTAAACCAGTGCCATTATTGCCTAGTTTTTCAATCCACTTCATTTAACTTCAACCTGTTTAAAAACTAAATATTTCCTTCAATATCAGGTCACTAGAAAATAAGAGCTTGATACCAAAGCCAACTATAAAAACAAAGACAAAAGTTAGCTTCACTCATTCTTTAATACTGGCCATGGCTGAGACAAGTAAAAGGATGGAAAATTAAGATTGATTTGAATTCCTTCTTCATCAGGAAGGCCAGAGATACCACGAGAAGCCAATCTGAAATATTTATATCCACTTATTACACCCAGGGCTGCGCTTCACTTCAGACAGTTTACAGTATTCCTCAGACAGCTGCTGTTACCTTTTTCTCCTCTGGAATAACAGTTGCTAATTTTGTTTGGTTGATTTTTTTTAAAAACAAAGCGGTCCTCAACTCAGACAAGCGCTGCGGATCTGTGTGTGACCCCCAACAACTCCCTCTGCCCGCAGGCGGGAGGTTTCTGCGTCCCCTTGGAACCCTGCCTACTAACAACTGCCTCCCCTGCCTGCCAGGCTCCCAGATCTCCAAAGGCTGCTTTCTGTCTCACCAAACGCCTTCAGGCGCACCAACAAAGTGCTGTTCCTCGCTAAACCACAATGCTCTGAACAGAGGTCGTGGGCAGGTGTGGTGGTTTTTTTGTTTTGGGGTTTTTTTATGCCTTTTGCTCTTCGCCCTGCCCTAGGGCTTCAGGTTAGCGTGCCGGGCTGAGCCTCTGGGTCAGATCCGTGGACAGGGACCCGAGAGAACCACTGAATGTTAGGGATTGGAAGGCACCTCGACAGATCATCTAGTCCAATCCCCCTGCCAGAGCAGGAATACCTAGATGAGGTTGCACAGGAATGCATCCAGGCAGCAGAAGGAGACTCCAAAACCTCCCTGGGCAGACTGTTACAGTGCTCTGGCACCCTCACTGTGAAGAAGTTTCTCCTGATATTTAAGTGGAGCCTCCTGTATTCCAGTTCGTACCCACTGCCCCTTGTCCTACCATTGGTTGTCACCGAGAAGAGCCTGGCTCCATCCTCGTGACACTCACCCTTTACATATTTATAAACATTAATGAGGTCACCCCTCAGTCTCCTCCAAGCTAAAGAGAAGCCTTAACACACCGCGCCCGCGGAACGGCCGGCCAGCCGGGGCTGAGCCACCGCGCCAAGCGACCACTCGCTTCGTGTCACGGGAGTAGGCGGGGAGGCAGAGCCGCAGCCTCGGCCCCTCCGACCTCCCGAGGGAGAGGGCGGCCGCGGAGACCCAGGCGCCCGCCGGGAGCCGGGCGGAGGCGGGCCGGTCCCTGCCCCTCACCCCCCCGCCGCCGCACGGCGCCGGCCCGCAG